>WBNM01006330.1:97985-119581 GCA_013399055.1 Ramphastos sulfuratus
GTCTCGCAGTAGTTAATTACTCCTTCCGCGACACACTAGCAACATAGGATTCACAAATACGACATAACATCAAGTCTCAGGTCACAACTGGATGCAAATATTCATTGGAATTCCCAAATTCCCCTCACCTACTGTAGAAACTCACAGCTGCTTTATGATTTTTTAAATTTTCTCCTCTTTCCCCCCCCCAGGCTTTATTACTGTTCTGACATTAGCCAAAATATTATACAAACAGGAACAGATTACTGCCCTATATTCATCTTTCCATTAATTGGTTCATTTTGCAAACAGGAGTGTTCCAAATAAACCTGCATCATTACAAACGTAACGGAGTTAATTTTTACTGCACTGATGGAAAGGAAACAACAAGCTTCTCCAACAACTAACTGAACAAAAGCCAATACCCAAACCCTTATAAGTGTTGAGGTGTAGATAAGCTGCTCGGTCTCAATCTTTTATTTAAAATATGCCCGTCTGTCTGTGCAATATGCCACTGGCTTTCATGGGAACTTTTACCCTTTATGCCTGAATCTCTATAGCATTGACAGTGAATAAAGACTAATTGAATTATTGCTGGGTGATTACAAGTATGAAGGTAACCTAGAGACCTGTGAGCCATGGTCATCTGCAAGTTACTGTGCAAGATCAGGAGTGAGAAGGAGTTCATCAATTACCTCATTCTCTGCAAATGCTGTGTCCCAAATCCAGAAGAGAGAACTGGTCTGGCAGCAAGTCCCATGTCACTTTCTAAACTTCACTAGGTTTGTCAGTTTTTAAGGGCAAGCCACAGCAATCAATCTTTGTCTTGAAAGGCATGTAACAGGTCTTTGATCTTAGATAAATTTTGCTCTTACTGGGAGGAATGTATACTACTGTGTTTTTGTTGAAAAAAAAAATATTCCCATATTAGTTCCCTGTTTGAATTGAGCTGATTTACATTCATGACTTCAGTTACATGTCCCAGACACTAATAACTGCATTAGCTCCTGGGCTCTTAGACACTCTACATGTCAAAACAAAGATATGAACATTGTATAAGGAGATTTTCTCTGTCATTGTATGACAGAGATTTTAGTGAAGACATCTCCTCTATCATAACACCTTTTCATTGACAAACTGCTTAATGAACTCCAAAGCAATAGAACTTACAAGGAGCATTAAATCAAGGAAGAGTCCCTAATGATTTTACAATTGCCAGCTGAAACTGTGACTTCATAAGAGATGACCTTTGGTCCTTGGTAAAATGGTTGTCGAAACGCAGTTTAGATAATTTTCCTCTAATAAGAACGATAAAGACACAATCACTTTATCAGACTACATAGAACTTCACAAGGTTCTCAGGGGGCTGGAGCATCTCTGCTATGAGGACACACTGAGGGAAGCTGGGGTTGTTCACCCTGGAGAAGAGGAGGCTCTGGGGAGACCTAATAGCAGCCTTCCAGTACTTGAAGGGGCCCTACAAGAAGGTTGGAGAGTGACTGTTTGCAAAGGCCTGTAGTGATAGAATGTGGGGCAATTGCTTCAGACTAGAGAAGAGCAGATTTAGATTGGATATTAGGATCAAGTTCTTTACCATGAAGGTAATGGAGCACTGGAACAGGTTCCCCAGGGAGGTGGTTGAGACCTCTTCCCTGGAGATATTCAAAGTGAGGCTCAACGGGGCTCTGGGCAACCTGATCTAGTTGAGGATGACCCCACTGACTGCAGGGAGGGGTTGTACCTTTGGAGGTCTCTTCCAGCCTGGACCATTCTATGATTCCTTTTCTGTTAATAGCATACTGTTCATGCATTCCAGGTGGTCACAACAGAAATTTGGCTAATTAGAAAACTAATTTTCCCCATAAAGTCATATGTTTGACTTGAAAGCTAAACATGAAAGGAATTAAATTTGGATTTACAAGAAATGAGATTTTCTTTGACTAAATATGACACTAATAATCATGGATAGATTTATTAGTAGTGTCTAGGAATGTTAATTGTTCTTTGGCAAAACAAATATCTCACCTCTATTGTACATATGAGCTGTACTAACACCAAGGAAAAGGAAAAAAGAATTATAGATCTCTAGGAAGACATATCTGTAAATATAGATCAATGGATGTTAAAAGAAAACCCAAGGAGGTTAATTTAAAAATAGAAAAACTGGATATAGTAAGTAGAAAATAAATACTGGGAGAGAAACAAGGCTGAGGAGAGCATTCATACCATACATAAGGCTTATAACCTTTGAAAATGGTGTATTGGTAGCATATGAATGGCACAAGGTTGTTTTTTTTTTTTTTAATTCCCCAAATGACATTATTTTTCATAAGATATTTCCCTTGCCCCTATATAAATCAAAATACCTGCTCCATTGGTTTTGTGAATTCTCTGCTCAATGTGCCATGTAACATCACCTCAATTCTTTTCTACAGCTTTTCCAGCAGTCCTCTAGGCTGTGACTTGGAACATGCTAATTAACTACTTATTCAAAATATAATGAAATTATATGTATGGCTCAGGACATTCAGGTTTTTGAAACATTTGGCTGGCTAGGATAAGCTATTATATTTTGAAGACTTGGAAATTGTACCAACTTGCGCAATCCAAGGATTTGGCCTGTAGAAGTGAATAAGTTTACTCAATGTAACGTTCATTGGTTTATGTTGTTTTAGAAGTGGTGAGGTTTTGTTAATATGTGTGCTCTACAAGAACAGGATGGATTCTTAAGATCAGGGCTTTTGAAACTAATTTCCAAAGGTTTACATAAATTATCTGAGGGTAAAGTATTTTAACTGAAGGAAGGACCCTACCCAGCTGTGCTACAGGTTTTAAGTAAGTAAAAATTGTCCAGGGGTAGAAAATAAACATCTCCCAAACAAAGCTGGAGAATTAAGACCATAGACAAATACTGTTTCTGAGCACTCTGATAAAGTCCCTGTCCCTAGTACTTCAGAGTAAAATCTTGTAAGTCATTATAACTTTAGATACTTTTGACCAAAACCAGGAGAGAATTGTCTACCAATCTGGAAAATTGTTGAATCTAGGGAGCTTGGTAAACAAATCCTGCTACAGGCAATTATGCAGATTTAATACACATCACAGAATTAAGCAGGTACAGCAAACAGTGCTATAGAAGAAGTAAAGTCAGGAAGAACCAAACTCTATCAAGACTCAGGCTCCAGATAAACCACTCTGACGGTTTCATAGTTTTTGATTAACACAGGCCAGTCCTGACCAAACAAATTCTGAAGTACATTCTCAAATATGCAAGCAGTCCTTATAAAGTAGATAGTCCTAGAGTTAAAGTCAAGAACATGGTTTAACAGTTTGTTGCATCACTGTTCTTAGTAATACCTTGTGTTGCTTTTAAGCTGTTGGGACAATGGGAAAAAAGGAAACTCTGATTTACTTGTTAGCAAGTTTTCTTCCTTCAGAAGAATAAAACTCTGTTCTCACATTTTCTCTTGTAATTTGTGTTCTTCTGCACACTTGCAATACTAGAAACCACTTACCTGAATGGTCGACTTCTCTTTTTTTCATCTTCTCTTATAATTAATGAGAGGTGAAACTCCTTCATGGAACTATTTGCAGCAGGAGCTGTGTGAGTTTCCTTCTGGAACAGGGCTTGTTCCCCTCTTGCTAACACAGGTTTAGCTGATTAACAGCTAACAAAGATGACTACACTTGAGTAGCTTAAGTATGTTCTCAGCACAGCTTGATGCCTCAGTGAAAATTACAAACTATTAAATAAGAAAGGTCAGCACTCAGCAACAAGATAATTTAACTTCTTTATCTTGAGTTATAAACCTTTATGGAATTTTATGCACTGCATACCTTGTGTGCATATAAGAAGACCTCTCCTATTCAGTGAGTTTGTGAAGCTATATGGTTTTTTTTTAAATCTGATGAGTTTTGTTAGATTAGGTTTGATTATTAAATTTAAAGTTTTGTATGTGTGTACCTATGATGCCAGGTTGACTAATACAGATTTTTGTAAGATCTGCAGAGATCCACACTGCATTATTGTAGTTTGCAGCACCTGGCACTGAGGATGTCTCCAAGAAGAGACATAATGTTTCCTGGATAAATTACACTGACTATTTGCAGTAATATTCTGCAAAGGAGTGTTTTAAGCTTGCCTTTCCCCCTGCTGAGAAGTTTCAACTAGAATGTGTTGTTGCTTTTAGCAGTCCTCCACCCTTCTGCTTGTTCTCACACTGATGCTAAATTTTACCTTTTTTCCTTCATTTATTTTGTTCCTATGAAGATACAGTGCAAGTTCCCAGTCTTCCCTGACCCTTCACGACAAACACAGTTAGGAGTTCTTCTCCTTCATTTCTGGCCATGAATAGAATGCGTGGACATAACCTCCCAAGGCCCCTCTGATGCTAACCTAGATGGAGAACTCACACCTTACTCTGAGAGTAGAAATATCTTCTTTTTTAGCTCTTTTTACTAGAGTTGACAGAAATAATGCCTCCAAAACTTAGCAATTGTTTAAACACAGAAAAACATTCACATGATGACTTGTGCTGACACCACAGCAATCAAAAAAATTCTTCTTAATTATCAACTGGTTGAATGTTTGATTTGTTTTAGTTTATGCCCTTGTATTACCATCAGGACCCCAACACAACCAATCGTTATGCTCTTAATGTTACACTCTTAAAGTGTAACAATGCCATGTTATTCTGGGCTCTAGTTTATCTCCTCAGTAGTTTTTGTGTCCTGAGTACAGCTGACTTTGAAGTAGAAGTAATTTCCGTGGGCCTCCATCAAGTAAAAATCTTGTGCAGAGGGTCACACCAGAGGGATGTATACTTTTATGTTAATATAATTACCCACAGATAGACACAGGTCACCTCTTTCCCTTCCTACTTTAACTTCTTAAGGGACTTCAGGAATTGAAACTTAAGAAAACAGACTTGAGAAAAGCTAGCTGTTAGTAGGAGTATGTAGATGGTCTCCCACAAGCTCACTCTGCATTTTCTTTCCTTTACCAACTAGACCCTTCTTTTCATTAGTACCAGGGTTCCAGAGATGCCACCCTGCTTGCTCACTCTGGTAACATGTACAGAGCTAGCTGAACAAATTCCTAAATCAATAAAATCACTATTGTGAAGTAGAGCAAAGAAAAACAAATGTACTAGGAAAGCAAGCAATATTAAATCTGGTCAGAAACACACAGGAAGTATTTCTTTTAAAATCTTACTTGATTCAACTCCCGTTCTGCTGAGCTGAACCTGAAGTGGTTATTGAACAGAGTAATCTTCAAAGTATATCAGAATATCTCTTCTACATCAAATATATGCATCTTTGAATACTTCGGTCTGCAGATTGATGTAGAGCCTTCAGTACACAGAGAGAGAGAATTTTTAAGTAGCAAATGTCTTGCATATCCAAACTCAAACTTACCTACTGAATGCAAACACTGAGTATTGAGCTATTAAGCCAGTTTGTCATTTATCTACTGGTAACAGGTCCAAATTAGCCACCAGTAAATATTAAATTATTAGACTGGCTTGCAAGTACTATTAATGACAAAGCAAAACTTAATATAATTAATCCATGAATCAGCCAATACTATTTGGCCAGATCTACCATCTATATGCTAACTGCCTCCAAAATTATGTGAATGGCACAATGGCTACAGTGTACCATGAAGTTTCCTTGAGACATGATTTTGCTTTCTCTTGAGAGAGAAAAATGTTAAAAAAACCCTTTGCTGAGTTGGTTAGCATAGCTGCTCATAACTATCTCCACTGCACAATGCAAAGATTATTGGAGAGATCATTTTTTTCCCAAATGAAATACTGTGTGTTGCTGAAAAAGTGAAATTCTCATGGTCTGAACTTTTTTGAAATGCTACAAACCCTATTACCATGTAGACAGTTTTCAAATAGTGCAGTGAAATCATATGAGTGGATGTGACCCTTTATAGTAAAAACCCATAGTTCTTGCATGAGAACAGGGCATCCATAATTTGGAATTGTTTTTACTAAATCTGCTGCCAGACCATGGTGCTACTGGGAATCATAGCAGAATGCTAGAGTCAATATTTCTGCGACTCTGTAAGGTTACTCATGACAAAACCTAAGTCCATATGAAATTGAATCTCGTCAGGGATGTCAAAGACAACAAGAAGGCCTCTGTCACACAGGTGACAAAAGACTAGAGAAAATGTGAGTCCATTACTCAATCAGATGAGGCACCTAGTTATGTAGAACATAACCAGGAATGTAGGAAAAGGCTGAAGTACTGAATACCTTTTTTGTCTCAGTCTTTATTAACAGGACAAGTCTTCAGGAATCCGTGATGCTAGAGACCAAGGGGAGAGGCTGCTGCAAGGAAGATGTGTCCTGGTGGAAAAGGATTAGATTGGGAAATACTTAAGCAAACTGGATACACATAAATCCCTGATGGCATACACCCACAAATGCTGAGAGAGTTGGCAGACATCATTGCAAGGCAATTCTTGACAATCTGCACTCAGTCATGGGACGGGAAGAAGTTACTGAAGACTGGAGGAAAGCAAATGTTAACCCCATCTTCAAGAAGGGGGACGATCGAAGCGAGAGAAGAACAATCCAAGGAACTACAGTCCAGTCAGCCTTACATAAATCCCTTGCAAGATGATGGAACAGCTGGAAGCCAATTCCAGACACGTTAAGGATATGAAAATCATCAGCAGTAGTGAACATGGCTTCACTAAGGGAAACTCATGCTAGACCAACTTGATAAACTTATATGATGAAGTGGCTAGCCTAGCAAATGAGAGGAGGGGGCCTACGGGAAGGCTGGGGAGGGACTATTTATAAGATCTTGTGATGACAGGACAAGGGGCAATGGGTTTAAACTGGCAGCGGGAAGATTTAGACTAGATGTTACGAAAAAGTTCTTTCCAGTGAGGGTGGTGAGGCACTGGAACAGGTTGCCGAGGGAGGTTGTGGCTGCTCCCTCCCTGGAGGGGTTCAAGGCCAGGTTGGACGAGGCCTTGAGTAAGCTGTGCTAGTGGAAGGTGTCCCTGCCTATGGAAGGGGGTTGGAACTAGATGATCCTTGAGGTCTCCTTCCAACCTTACCATTCTATGATTCTATGATTCTATGTTGTATACTTAAAATTCAGTAAGGTATCTGACACTGTAAGATGCTCATAGACAAGCTGTTGATGTGTGGGCAGGATGAGCAACAGTGAAGTGAACTGAAAACTGGATGAATGACCATGCTCAGAGGGTGCTAAGCAGCAGCACAAATTCTAACTGGAGGCCAGTGGTGTGCTCCAGGGATCACTATCAGGTCCAATTATTTTTAACATCTTTGTCAATTATGTGGATGATGGGATAGAGTGTACTCTCAACAGGTTTGTTGATGACATAAAACTGGGTGGAGTGCCTGATATGCCAGAGTATCATTCTGTCATGCAGAACCTTGACATCTTGAAGAAACAGGCCAGCAGGAATCTCACAAAGTTCAACATGGAAAATTACAGACCCCTGCATCTGAGGAAACAAAAACCCCAGGCACCAATATATGCTGGAGGCCAACCTGTTTTAAAGCAGCTTGTCAGAAAATGGCCTGGGGGTTCTGGAGGATACCAGGTTGAGCTTGAACCAGCAATGGGCCATTGCAGCAATGCTTTGTCTAATGATAGTCTCCATTAGTCAGAAACAATGCCAGCAGATTGAGGGGAATGATTCTCCCTGGCTCCTCATGTAGTGGGTTTCAAGAGCTGACAGAATGAAGCTCTCAAATGAATTGGAGAAAAACAAAATTATATTTGGAGAGAGAGTTACAGACAGAAATTACAAGGCAGATACAAGATCCATAGTGAACCTCCTTGAATCTTCCCCCGACCCAAACCTAAATCTATAACCCCAGTGCTCCAATCCTCTCCCCTCACCATGCCATCCACAAGCCTTGGAGGCCCCAAACCAGGCCTACTCCTTACATGTTTGTCCCATTAAAGCAGTTCAAGCCAGTTCAAGGCTGGAGGGGAGGAAAGGAGAAGGACCTGGCCTCCCTGTAAGTTTATAAAGAGATAGCAGAATTATGGGATTGAATAATAATCTTCTAGTCCCTAGAGGATTTTTTTAACCATATAGTTCCCAACCTGGGGCAACTCATAACTAGTAAGGTCACGCACTTGGAGCACTCTCTCCAGTTCTGGGCTCCTCAGTACGAGAGTGACATGGACATACTGGACAATGTCCTGTGAAGAGCCACTAAGGTAATAAAGAAACTGGTGCAGCTCACCTATGAGGAAAGGCTGAGAGAGCTGGGACCATCCAGTCTAAAGAAGAGAAGTCTCAGAAGGATCTTATCAATGTATATAAATACCTGAAGGGAGGGTGTAAAGATGAGCCAGATGTTTTTCAGCAGTGACAGGACAAGAAGTGATGGGGACAAACTGAAACACATGAGTTTTTCTCCAAACATCAGGAAACATTTTTTCACTGTGAAGGTGACTGGGGGTATTAATTAATGAGAAATAGAATTTTTTTTTCCAAATTAATATTGCTTAGTAATTTTGATATTCAAAACTCTTGCTACTCACCTAGTAATTTTTAATAATAATTATTGAATTCTTCACGATGATCATGAAAACATTACACAAAGGAATAACTGGATCTAGAACAAATAACTAGCAATGACACAACATTAAGCTCAATGGAACTGAAAGTTCTTGTGGTCAATACACTGCTTGCCCGCTAGATGGACTCAAGAAGCTCCTTTATATTTAAGACAGAAGGGTAGGATTCAATTGGCTTCAATTATAGAGTTTTCTAAAGATTTGCTAAAGAGGCATTTATGTATTTACTCATAAAATATTATTTCTCAACTTGCTGGGCTAACTACAGTTTCCATTTGTAGGGAATTCTGTTGGTGTCTTCTTAGCTGTTGAGGCTGCTGATCTTCCCAGGATCAATCAAGGATGCTGGGGAAGGAGGCAGACAATCTCTGACCTGGTCCTGGTTCCTCTTGGCTCCAGACTTAGCAGGGAGGCTTGCAGAGGGGCAGGCAGGGTGCCTTGCAGATGTGCAGTCTTGCCAGAAGACTTGCAGGTGTCATGCTGGCTAAGCAAGCCTATCACATGGAGGCATTTGGTGCCTATTCCTGGTATACTTGAAGTTTCCAGGCAGACAAACACAAAGTATTAGGGTTTGTTACTACGCAGCAGGGCTGGCTTATAGCTTAGCAGGTATAATGCTACAGAGCATGGCAGGATGCAATGAGGCAGTAGCACTGCCAGAAGCAGAGAGCACAATAAGGCAGGAACAATGGCAGCAGCAGCAGCAAGCAGCAGGCACGTTCTCTCTACCTGTTCATCTCTTTTTATCAATACAGCCTGAGTCTAATGGGCCTTTGGACACAGATTAGCCAATCAGAATGGCAGTTAGCCAAGCTTAACCATATTAGGTGAAGTCAAGCCTTACTTTTTACCTTTTAGGACAGAACACAAACAAGTGTATAAACATGTGTGGCTACCCTGCAAACAAATTTGGGCAGACATGGAGGCACCAGGCCCTTTTGTCTTCCTTTCCTGTGGTTGCCTCTCCCAACAACAGGAGGAGGGAGAGCAGAAGAACATGTCTGGGCAAGCCAGGACATGTTTTAGGCCTATTTTGGCCCATTTTTACCCTCCACGACACTGAGCACTGGCACAGGTTGCCGTGAGGTTGTGGAATGTTCATTGTTGAAGACATGCAAAAGCCATGTCAACATGGTCCTGGGCAACTGGCTTTAGATGGCCCAGCTTGAGTAAGAGAAGTTGGACTAACTGACCTCCAGAGGCCCCTTCCAATATCAACCATTCTGTGATTCTGTGAAGTTAAAAGAGTAACAAATTGTATTTGAAGTGGAGTACCAATGTATGGTACTCTGGCAGCCTAACAGAAGCAGCACTGCAGAGTTTTCACTCAGGAATTTCCTGGAGGTTTCTGTGTGCTTTGAGGTCCTGCCAGCTTAGAAGAGTGGAAGATTCTTATCAACATCTGAAAACATGGCTAATCCTGGAGCGCACAGATCTGAGTGCTGCATTTCATCATTGTTTCTGGAAAACCTTGCTGAATTTGTATTTGTAAAGGAGAAAGAAGAGATGTTTTTATGTGAAGCTATTTTAAAAAGAAGGTTGGGACTATTAAAATAATAGTGAAGTTTGCTTTTCCCTTTGGTTTGTGCAGGCAAAAATTTAAATTAAGAAATAGCAGATCACACAGGAATGCATCCAGGTGGGTGTTGAATATCTCCAGAGAGGGAGACTCCACAACCCTCCTGTTCCAGTGTTCCATCACCCTCACAGTGAAAAAAATGTTTCCCCATGTTTACATGAAATTTCCTATGCCTCAACTTCCAACCATTGCGCCTTGTCCTGTCATTGGGCATCACTGAGCAAAGCCTGGCTCCATGCTCTTGGCACTCACCCTCTAAATATTTATAAACATAAATGAGGGCACTTCTCAGTCTCCTCCAAACTAAAGAGCCCCAACTCCCTCAGTCTCTCTTCATGAGGAAGATCACTTTTGTGGCTCTGTGCTGGACTCTTTCAAGCAGTTCTCTGAGGTCCTTCTCAAACTGACTGGCCCAGCACTGAACACACTATTCTAGATGCGGCCTCACCCGGACAGAATAGAAGGGAAGGAGAACCTCTCTCAACCTACTAACCACAGTCCTTCTAATACACTCCAGAATGGCATTGGCCTTCTTGGACGCCAGAGCACATTGCTGGCTCATGGTCAACCTTCCATTCACCAGCACCCCCAGGTCCTTTTCCCTTCACTGCTCTCCAGCAGGTCAGTCTCAAACTTACACTGATGCCTGGGGTTGTTCTTTCCCGGGTGCAAGACTCTATACACTTGCCTTTGTTGAATTTCATCACATTTCTCCCTGCCCAACTCTCCACCAATGTCACTTGTGAAACATTAACTTAGTCCTTACAGTTAATGCCACCCTCAAACCAAGCTGTCTTTGGTCCAGTTACCTATAAACTTACACTTTCATTTACCCTCCCTTCCTTGAGCAGCTGGGTCAGGTCACATTGTTTCAGCCCTCCATACTGCCTGATCAGGAAAGCAGAGACATCTGCTTTCCATTCCTCGTATTTCCATGGTTCCAATAGTCCTATGGACAGAGCCACACATAACAGAGAAAGAGCAAGAGCAGGTATTTTCCTTCGCTTGAGAGTCCTGAACTGGACATTCTTAGTGTGACAGAATGGTGCAGGCGTTCACCTGGAATCCTCATTGTGCATTGAACATGCACATTTTGGAAGACTTAAAATTTTTATTTTAGAAGATTTTTCCCAAGGGACAGCTTCTCTACTCTTGAGTTGGCTCCCTTGTCAAAGAAACACAGTAGTGTCTGAGTTGTTTAAGTGCACGTTGAAAATGGTAGAATGCAGTATTTTACTTTAGTCTTAAGGTCAGAATGAGATGTACTTTTTTTTTTCTTTCCCACTAAATACATTCAAAAGAAGACACACACATAAAAAAAATTGACAGGTCTGTAAATACGGCACAGGCCTCTTCTGGAAGATACTGGGCAACCTTTACTTTGAGATTACTGGTAGTCTTATTTGCTATGTATATACTTCATGACAGTAGTTTATTATGTAAATATATGCTTATCTTTAAATATTTTAAGCTTAGTGCTCTTAATTCAGTCAAAAAGCAGGCAAAATACTGCTTGCATATTTTTATCTAGTTTCTGCTAGCTGTCATAGTTGTAAAACAGAGCCCTCCAGTGCTCCCACTGCATGAACAGACCCAATGATTCACCGGGGTGTGAGGCTGCAGTCAGGCTGCACACAAAACTAGCTTATCTGCCTTTACTGTATACTTCCATACTCTAGTGCCAGCGTGTGAGGAGACTGCTGGATTGGTTCTCTTATATGCAATGCCAGTATCCTTTGATACTTCTGTAGAGCACTAAATGAAACATTAGTAAATAATTAATAAAAATAAAATATCAATTCTGAACCTATGTTCAAGGGGTTTTTTTGTGCCAAAGAGAGACAATAAACCTCTAGGAAGAGAAGAGTGCATCCTTGCTTCAGAATTGATGGGTTTGATAGATATCAGCAGAGTTTTGTTACTTTGCACTTAGCATGGTGAGGGGCCAGGGGGTGGCTATGGGGGCACAGGCCCTGTATGGAAAGGCAGCTGTGTCTGAGGAGGTGGCAGTGTTGTGTAACCACACTGACAGAGTGCGTCATAACATGTGACATGTGGCAGCAGAACAGCCTTAAATAGCTCTCATCATTTTTTCTCCGGAGGTTTTGAGGAAATTTTGGTTTTCTGAGTAATGTTTTATCCTTCCTAAAATCACCTGATAATATGGCTCAGACTTCTCCAGAGGACATCTCCCTAAATTCTTTGAGAGTTTTAGGGTAGAACGTGTGAGTAACCCAGTCTTTTAAGTCCAGACATTAAAAACATACTCCTGAGACTGTGGGGTGAACATGTTTATTAATCCTGGTGTTAAAACTGATAAATGTCCCTTCATGACCTCTGCTGTAACAGAAGCTAGAGGCCAAATTAATTCCTACTTGCACTGAAGCCATTTTTAGAAAAGTGTCTGACAACGACTAAAACTTTTCCAATGACAGAGGACCCATTACGAAAAACAAAAAATTAACAGTTTATTATCTTTTCTACTAAAATTTAAACTTCATTCCTGAACTTATCTGTATTCATCACTGGTACAGGATTTTGTTTTTCATTTGTATGATGGACTTCAAAGACCTTATTTACCACATTTTTGTTCTTTATTTTCATATTTGCAGACTGTGACCAAGTCACTGTTTATCTCTGTGAAGAAAATACGTTGAGTTCCTTCACTCTTTCTCTCCAAGACTTGTTTCTGTATTGTAATGGTTTAGTGCAAGGACTAAACTCCCCCACTCCCAATTCCCTCTCCCATCTCTTCTCTCCTTACCAGGAGATAAGAAAGGGAGGAAGAAAAAAAAATAGGCAGAGGGAGAGTTTTCAGTTGATCTACACAGAATATTTTACTCCCCTGCTACAAAGGTATTAGATTACATCAGTATATACAGAGAACAGAAGGAAACGGTAAAGGAATGTCTGTCTGAATCTGGGAACAGGCAAAAACACAGTCACTCACTCAAGGACTGGAAAAGCCAGAGGGTGTCCAGTCCCTCCTTTCCAGGGCTGTAATGCCACACAACCATAAATGCAGTAGTCATAAATTCATGATTCTGATAGTGGAGAATATTATGTGGTTCAAATCACAGAGCCACTCTGTCCTGGGGCCTCCTTTCTGTAATCATGGCTTTCATTTTTTGTTTCTGGTTAACTAATGTTACCTATGACAGTGCTAAGATGCAGGCTGTTTCCCGTACTGAGGGGATCTGTGTTCCACTGACCTATGCCTTTTGTGCTTTACCACACCTCAGATTTTGGCTTGAATCCATAGTTTCTGTTACCTGGCTTCCTTCTTGAAGTCCAAAAATGGCTAGTAATACCCCCAAAGTCTAGTAAGAAGCCCAGAGCTGCTGGGGTGCAATGTAGAGCTCCTTTTTCTGCCTGCAGAGCAGTGCTCCTCCTTTGCCAGAAGGAAAAACCCATTGTCCGATGAACCACTTCTCCACATCATTGACATCACAGATCAGCATCTACTACTGATCCTCGGCAGGAAATTTTTTTATCTCAAATGGTGCTTTTGCAGCCAGCCTGCCAGCCATTGATACATGGTCCTGTGAAAAATATTTCACTGGTGGTCAGACCCATTCAGAGGTCACATTTTATAAGCACCAATCTCGTTATAATGGAACTTATTAATCTGAGACTTAGTTTTTCTCAACATCTAGTGTCAGAACCCATAATACAAGCTGGATTTCTCATCCATGTTCAGCCCTCAGCAAAGCCAGGCCACGGGCAGGACATTGGCTGTGGTTGTCTCTGGAGTGGGGGCTAGGGTGCACCAATGGTGTTTGAAATTTCAGGTGAAAGCAGGAAGGCAAAAGTCACCCCAGAGGTGTTTGCTGGTTTGCAACAGAGTCATGGGGTACTGAGGCTGTGGATAGCAGCTAGGAAGAAAAAAGCAGCTGCTAGATGTGTGGCAACCATTATGAATTGAAATAATTTAAGGGGCAGCAAATCAAGAACCAGTGACTGCAAGAAGAAAGCAGAGACTGAGGCAGCTACAGAGCAGAAACAAGCTTGGCCTCCCTTCCCTGCCCCCCCTCTTCTCTTATTTCCCTTTTCTTTGAACCCAACATAAGCAACTTTTTCTCCAGGCGCTCCTCACAGACAGCATCAAAGCTGTGCATCCAGAAGGAAAATGACTGCTAGAAACAGCCTGTAGCTAAGCTATCTTGGACAAATAAATGTGTTTTCTATATATGCTCTGGACATTCAGCTGCTTAGGGATGGTATTTTTCTATTCCTCACTCCTTTCCTTCTCCTTAAGACTGGCTTCAACACCACATCACTGTTTTGTAGCAAACACAAGATATGTGAAATGTAATAAAGTAAAAAGAAGGCAGTAACCTTCTGTTTCTTACCAACCCTTTCAAACATTCCCACCACTCTTCCCCCACTGCATTTGTCATTCAGCAGTTTTTTGTAAAACTTCTGTCAATGCACTGCTTGGTGAATAAGAGTTCATTAAAACAATAAGAGAAGATCAATGATGATCTATAGACAGAAGACAGGGAGCTAAGTCTGAATGGATAAACAGCTCTGAAATGAAATGTAAATATACAAAGTGGTTGGAAAGGAAAGAATAAAATATCAATTGGGTTCTTCAAGTGGAAATGGAAGAGCCAAATTCTGCTTGATCGCCAACGTTAGTCTAATGAAAAGGGCACAATCAGACAGCTTGCAGGTTACCAGTGGCAATGCTGAGTAGGATGGAGGTATATAGCAACTGCTGGTTTCTTTTTCAGGGTATGTTTTTCACTACAAGTTAAGAAAACGTTTATCCTCCTCAGTATGCAAAATGTTCTTAGTGAGTTCTGAAATGTGTGCTTTGCAAGAGCTTTCTCCCCACTTTAGCCCCTGCAGGTTCTTCCTTTCAAATATTGAAATAATTCTTATTTCTGGGTTCCCTTCTCATCACAAAAATACAAACTGATTTCTACCAGCTTCTCCACCCATTTCTTTCTCTCTCTAAACCCTAACAGAAAATTAATTTCAGAGTATGACACATTTCCACTGTGGTATATGAATGTCATACAGAGGGCAGTGCTGCCTCTTCACAATCTCTCCTGCTTCCAAATGTTACACCGCTCCTTTTATTATTTTAGCAGGATTTGCTGCTTTTGAAGCCAAACAGCAATCCACTGCAGGAATGAATTTACTCTGGCCTTGTGCCATCTAGTCTTGAGAGCGGGAACACTGAGTTTAACATTTCTGAGACAAACTGTGATGTGTTACAGGCAGTATGTCGCTCGACTTCTAAGGAGGGAGAGACGTGTGCTGATTTGAGGCTAACTGGAATATTTTAATAGAGAAAATTATACTATAGGCTGTGAAAAGGAAACAATGGTGATGTCTACTTCACTCATAGGTTTGCTGAGATGTATAAGACAAGAACACAAAACATAGATAAGGCACTGTCCCAGAGAGTCTCAGGCTGTCTAGCTTCTGGTTTTCTCCTCTCTGCCAAGTAATCTCGCGAACCACTTTCCTTCTAACCCCCCTGGCCTCCAAATTCACCTTGCGCGTAAGGCAAACCTTGGGGTAAGGTAGAGGGGTAGGGAGAAGGTGGAAGGGTGGTTGGAAACCCCTCCTGGGGACTCTGATTTCTGGGATGGATGTTGTGTTTCTGTATTACCTTTAACTTGTATATTTCTGTAAATATTCCTGTATATTGTGTATATATCTGCTTGTATATTGTGCTAAGCTGTAAATATACCTTCATCTCTTAACTTCCAGCCAGCTAAGTCTAGTCTGGGTGATTTTACAAAGTGTGGGGGGGTGTGGGGAACTCCCAAACTATCACAGATGTTTCAATGGGGATTGTTTAACAGAAATGGTATTTTATAAAAATATTCAAGCCAGGTGAAACAAAACCACCACCTCTTAGAAAGCAGTGGCAAAGGTTTGCTTTTTGCCTTTCAGAAAAGGCTTTTTCAAATAACAAACTGTGCCAAATTCTGCTTCTCAGTCACAGAACCCTTGATTTGAGCCATAATGTGATGCTTGGTTCATGAACATCTGTGAAGTAATGACTGGGCAGGCATATCAGTAAGATTCTAAAACTCTCTTATTGTTACATAGTGCAGTTTCTCTAAGGGAAATAGGAATTTACACTGAAAGAGATCTCCCAACCGCTTAGATTACATGTCTCTGGAGGCCCCATTAAATTGCCATCATGATGAACCATGGGCTATGCTGTTCTCTCCCCTGACTCTCACGTGATTTGTGACTCCTCAGCAGGCTCCCTCATTATTTTGGAGGGAAATGCAGTCAACACATTGAAGATCAAAAAAAGTCAAAAGCAAGTCATGAAATATCAGCCCAGTCAGGATGGAACAAATGCTATTTGATTTTCTCTGCAGAAGAAGCAATCTAGTGATGAGCATAGAGCTGTGACTACGGTTTGGCACATACTGGGAGGTGTTTGATCACTTTGGTTACACACTTTCGTGTCAGCTGTTAGATTTGTTTTCAGGGCAGTGTTGGGGAAGGGTGAGGTCAGTGTCACCCTGAATTGTTACAGAGAAAGAGCAAAAGATGGACAGAGATGTTCTCCTCTCTGCTGACTGTAATTGGTTTTGTCTGTTTAAAGCTTAGAGTCACTGCTCTCCTTCTCCTTCCTTATATTTCCAACAGCTATGACATTCTGTTTCTGTGTGAAACCCTAGGTGTAAAACAGATATTCTAGCCTGAAATTAGACAAATGAGAGGTGCAGCCTGCCCCACAATTTCAGATAAAGTAACAATAGGTCTGAACAAGACTTCAAGGACTGTGCAGTTATGGTAAGTCCAGTCTCAAGCTTTCAGTCTAAGTGACACTACAGTTATGGCTGTACAGGAGCTACTTATCTGCAGTGACAGGAGTTTTTAATAGCTAGACATGACCTCACAGAGGTGCAGTGACTAGATGATCTCCACAGATGCCTTCCAGGCTCTGCCATTCTCTGTGTCTGTACCCCAAAAGACAAGCCAGATCAGGTGTTCTCAATGGTACCCAGCTACCCAGCTTTGAAAAGAGATGCTAGCAGTACTTTTATAGGGGTAAGCAAACAAAAACTAGCTGTACAAATCAGATGTCAGGAATTTTAGCAGGCTTTTCCATTTAGCAATGCAAGTATTATATTTTTTCTGCCTGGCAACATTGTACAAGCAGGTAGAGAGGAAAGATCTGGACTGGTTTCAATTGTGTTTTTTGTCACAGTCAAATGTTAGTAGTCAGAAGTGTCTCACACAAATCAATGCCTGTAGTAGTTTAAGGTTTATTGGAATATTCTAATAAGAGAAATTGGTACTTTCCTGAAAGTTCGGTGCAGAATCTAAATTAGATCATTGGCTGTAAAAGAATAACAATGATAAAGTCTATATCATTCATTGGTTTACTAAGAGGTATAAAAAGCCAATATATAAACAATTCGTTCTTCTTGGGTCTTGGGTCTTGTTGTTCTCAAATATAAAAAATAGCCTTTTCTTGCACTGATAGCTGATGTTTTCCTAGTGGATAATTGTTCCTACAATAAAGTGTGTATTAAGATGGCTGGCAGAGAAGAAGAAAGGCACTCAGGAGTGCCCAGGACAGCATACAGTGAACAGAAGGGAAGATGACATTCCAACTTCTAGCTAGTGTTTACTGAACACTACTGATGGATTGTGAGGCATTTGGATAAGGTCATGAGCAGTCCAAGTGAAAAATGATCATAACAATAACAAAATAGTTATCTCTGAGCAGTGTTGTGAGCAGCACTGAACTGAAAAGGAAGAATAAGAGCTACATCAGATGCAACTCAGAAGGTGAAACAAAAGTCTAGTAGCCATAATCTGCTACTGTTTCCTGCAAAATGTTCCCATTCATGTGCATGAACCTTTTACATAGCAGTCAAATGCAAATAAACGTTTATGGAGTTCCTGGTACCCTAAGGCCAAGCAGGCTTTACATGTGTCAAAAACCCAAAAAGCTTCTCTGTGTTACTGAGCTACACTTCTGCACTAAAGACTTAGCCAAACACAAGGCTGGTTTTATTCCCGTTCATAGGTTTTAAAATGAATTTACTTTAAAAATGTAATACAAGCACATGTTAGGACACCTATGCCCAGCAATGTGCTCTTGTGGCCAAGGCCATCCTGGGGCGTATTAGAAAGGATGTGGCTAGTAGATCAAGAGAGGTTCTTCTCCCACTCTACTCTGCCGTAGTAAGGCTGCATCTGGAATATTGTGTTCAGCTTGGGGCCCCTCAGTTCAAGAAGGAGAGACTCCAGCATAGAGCCACAAAGATGATTAAGGGAGTGGAACATCTCCCTTACAAGGAAAGGCTGAGGGAGTTGGGAGTCTTCTACTTGGAGAAGAGGAGATTGAGAGGTGACCTCATTAATGTTTATAAGTATATGAAAGGTGAATGTCAGAAGGATGGAGCCAGACTCTTCTCAGTTACGTTCAATGACAGGACAAGGGGCAGTGGGTGCAAGCCGGAGCATAGGAAGTTCCATGTAAACATAAGGAAAAAATTTTCTACTGTGAGAGTGACAGAGCACTGGAACATGCTGCCCAGAGAAGTTGTGGAGTCACCTTCTCTGAAGACGTTCAAAACCTGCCTGAAGGCACTCCTGTGAGACCTATTTGAGGTTATCCAGCTCTGGGAGGGAGGTTGGACTTGATGATCTTTTGAGGTTCCTTCTAACCCCTAATATTCTGTGGGTTTGAGAAATAAATTATAAGGATGCTGTTACACACCTAGCTAGGTGGTGTACTGACTTCGAAGTGGATGAATAAACTTATCTCCACTCATGACAGTAGATACATAATCCCCATAACATTCTGTGATTCTGTAAGAAAATCAGTACTGAGATACTAGAAAGAACGAACTAGGAAGAAAGGCTGGATCTGTAATTAGAGTGCACAACTGAGTCCATTTTTCCTGACCCCATAAGCCCTTGTGGTACCCCTAGACAAAATTTTAAACAAGATCTCTGGGAATATAAAGGTGCCAGTATCCTATTGACTTCAGTTTTTTTTTCAGCTGAGGTTAGTTGAAATTATGGACCTAAATATACAGATCTCAGACTCCCAAAATGTAATTTTCTCCACTAATAAATAAGACTAGTAGCACTACACATCCTCATAACACAATTAGAGAGTAACTGTTAATGCTTATAAGCTTCTGTGGGTGGACATAATGGACATTGCATGGGTATTGCACATGGTAAATATAATAGGGTGCATTGCACCCACCTTCTACCTGCATCCTGAAGAATCTTTTCAGAGACTTGGTAGGGAAATTATGGCAAACTCAGATCAATTAACTGCGAAAGACTACCTACGTAAATTATTTCCTCTTGATGTCGAGGAGATAAGCACAGGAATTGTTATTCTTTTGTTTTGTGCGTTGAATATTTCAGCACTGAAGAGAAGGTATCTTGGCAAAATCTGGGCCCTGATGCACACTGTCATTATTGATGGTTGCATGGTGGGGCATGCAGGCAAGGAGAGAGAGAAAAATTCTTCCTTTTATTTTTCTAACTGTGAAAGTTTCTGTGGTTACAGTCACTCCAAGAATTCTCTTTCCTTTCTGCTATCTAGTAGTGTGTCATCACTGTCCTACCATTTGCCAGTCTTTTTATTTGAACATTATTTCAGTAGCTTAGAAAACGTGTGAATAAGGACAACCTGGGACCAGCTTGGCTGTGTCTGTTTCTGCTTGGCAAAGCCTATTTGGTGAATGGAGTTAAATCCAGATCCAGTTGGCAGCTGGTCACTAGTAGTGCTCTCCAGGACTCGGGTTTGGGGACAGTTCTCTTTAATATCTTTATCAATAATCTTGATGAGGGGCTTGAGTGCTCCCTCTGCAGGTTTGCAGATGACACTAAACTGGGTGGGAGTGTTGACCTGTTTGAGGGTAAGAAGGCTCTGCAAAGGTAGCTGGACAGGCTGGATCAATAGGCTGAGGTCAATTGTAAGAGATTCAACAAGCCCAAGTACCAAGTGCTGCACTTGGTTTAAAGCAACCTGAAGCAATGTTACAAGTAGTTGAAAAGCTGCCCAGCAGATTCAGGCGTGCTGGTTGATAGTCATCTGAACATGAGCTAGCAGTATGCTCAGGTGACCGAGAAGGCCAGCAGCATCCTGGCTTGTGTCAGGAATGGTGAAGCACAACAGGAGTAGGGAAGTGATTGTGCCTCGGTACTCAGCACTGGTGAGGCTGCACCTCAAATACCATGTTCTGTTTTGGGCCTCTCACTACAAGAAGGACATTGAGTTGCTGGAGCATGTTCAGAGAACAGCAATGAAACTGGTGAGGAGGACAAGACATATGAGAAGTGGCTGAGGATTTTTTAGTCTAGAGAAGGCTGAGGGGAGATCTTTTTGCTCTCTACAACTGCCTGAAAGGAGATTGTAGTGAGATGGGGGTCAATCTCTTCTCCCTAGTATCAAGTGACAGGACAAGAGTAAATGACCTGAAATGGTGCCAGAGGAGATTTACACTGGATATTAGGAAAAAATTATTTACTGAAAGAGTGTTCAGGCATTGGAATAGGTTGTCCAGGGAGGTGGTGGAATCACCATACCTGGAAGTGTTCAAGAAATGTATGGACATAGTACCTTGGGACATAGTTTAATGGCCATGGTGGTCTTAGGCTGACAGTTGGACTCAATGATCTTAGAGCTCTTTTCCAACCAAAACATTTCTGATTACATGATACTATGACTTAATTATTGCATTTCCCTGCCTCTAGGCCATTCTGTTTTGATCACAACAAAGCCAAGAAGTGAACACTTCCTTTGCCTCTTTGCAGAGTTTCCAGTGTTTCCTTATTTAGGATTCAGTGTCACTGATCTATCTAATCAAATCAGGCCTAAGATATATTTGTAACCCAGAAAATCACACATTAGCTTTTAGTCATTCTGGATACACTGTGTACAACTAACCTCGTAGGTTAAAAAAATCTATTGGTTATACATTGTGAGGTGTGACAATTGTTTCTGTTAAATAAACAGGGAAATAATCCTTCTCAATGGATTCTAATGGCAATTTCATTTTAGCCAGCATATCCAATCTCTCTTTTTTCTATCTATCATATTCATTCATTTGATAATTTCTTATATATATGGGGTTTGTGAAAAGAAAATCCTCAATATAGTTAGTAAGGGAAGAGCACATCTGAAAGTGAGGACAATGCTATAGAAAAAATAAGAAACCTTTGTTCTTACAGAATCATAGAATGGTAAGGTTGGAAGGGACCTCAAGGATCATTGAGTTCCAACCCCCTGACATAGGCAGGGACACCTCCCACTAGTACAGGTCACTCAAGGCCTCATCCAACCTGACCTTGAACACTTCCAGAGAGGGAGCGGCCACAACCTCCCTGGGCAACCTGTTCCAGTGCCTCACCACCCCCACTGTAAATCTTGGATACTTTTCTGTATCTTCCCAAAGTCCTTATTATATTTTTATATTATATTATA
>WBNM01006331.1:0-51153 GCA_013399055.1 Ramphastos sulfuratus
TTAGCCTCAAACCATCACATCTGGCCACGTTTTGCTACATTCCCTTAGACCAAGTTCGTGTGGTGTTCACCAACAGCAGAAGCTTATACAAGTTTATATAGCTTGGATCTGATGTACTGGACCATAAAGTACTATAATTTTATAACAAGAGGTCTTCACTACAATGAAGTTCTGTCTCAAATTTAATGGCATATAGTTTGCAGATTTCTGTACAGTTGCTGATATTGCTGGGAAGCTTAAAATATCACCTTTAGCACATTGGGAAATTAGCAACAGGTGTGTTGCAGGGTGCTGATTGTACCAAATTATAGGCACTTATTCCTGCTGTCTGGTCATCTCAGGCCAGTCTGGAGTTACAGGAGAATGACAGGGTTCTCTAAGGGTGATCTAGAGTGACTAAATCCAATCCTGGCTTAGACTTATTTCTCGAGAATGCTTTCTCAGTTTGCAAAAGACAGTAGACTTCCAAAAGACAACCAACTTCCAAAACTGAGTCATCTCACTTCTTTGGTTTGGCTTCCTTGCTTCAGGGAAAGTTTTCAAACCTGAGTGTCTAGCAGTATCTTCCTGTGAGAATTATGTGCGCACTCAAGTCTCGTTCTGCGTCAAAGCAGAAGTCAATATTACATTTCTGAGATGACAATCTGAGCCCTTCCTCTGTGAAATTTTGGAAGGAGGAGCTGTATCTTGCTCTAGGTATCTCCCCTTTTACCTCTTGTCTTCTATCCCTTAGATTCCTTTCTGGACTGGGGGCACGTAGTCTGATGAACACGTGCAATTTCTGAAAGAAGTGCATGCCTGAAAATGTCCCAGTTTTTCACACATTTGACAAAAAACACTTCCAAAACCTGAAATACTTCAACCTGCTCTATTCTTATACCAATATTTATATACAAATATCAGAATGCCCCATTTTTCAGAGAGAGAGAGAGCAATTCAAAATTCAGGCCAAGTAAGGTGTTGTGGTAGGCCTAAACAGGCCAAATTAGGCTTGTACATGTCCTGGCTTGCCCAGGCATGTTTTTCTGCTCTCCTTCCTGTTTTGGGGAGAGCAACTGCGGGAAAAGGGACAAAGAATCTGGTGCCACTAAGTCTGGGGTCTGTGGTCTGCCCAGCAACCGTGGTAAACAAGGTGCACACGGTTGCCTTACGCAAGGTTGTGTTCTGCCCAGAAAAGGGTAAAGCAAGCCTATGGCTTCACCCAATATGGCCGAATCTTGGCTAACTGCCATTTGATTGGCTATCTCNAATTACCCCTTCCGTAGCATAAGGTACTTGAGTTTCCTTATTTGAACATGTCTAGGAAAATAAAGTCTAGTAGTTCACTTAATTGTCTTGGAAGAAAAAATGATGCTTGAATATTATCAAATACAAGAAATCATCAGGTACAGCAAATCATTGTAGTGCCTAATTTGCTAAATAAGAGGTCTCTTGGTTTATAAAAACAATAACTTTAAAAGATAATGACTGTTTCTATTCAGCTCACATTGTTATTGTTGTAGTTTTACATCTCAAGACATTTAATACATTTTTTTATCATGCCAGTATAGTGTTAATGTCATTAGCTTCATCTATTCCTACTTGCTATTCAAACCTCCTAGCTGACAGCTTAAACCCCTGTGAGTAGGAAAATGTATGAGGCATTATATGTGAAATGTCTAATAACCATGTCTACAGAGAGACAATAAATAGCATTTTGATGGAGAGTAAAAGAATATTTTGAAGAGACAGGCTTCTGAATTGAGTGGGAGTAGAGGCTCATGATCATATTTGATTCTTCTGGGGTTATGACTATGCATTCGTTTTTACTTTTAAAGAGGCAGACTAAATTCTGCAGACTGCAAGTGAATTAACTGCTGCAACCACTTCACTAATAGAAAATGCTGAGCAAGGTTGCCTCTATTTTGATCACTAGAATGGAACTAGCATACTATGTTAATAAGTCATCAATCTGTCATTTTAAATGAGCTGAAGAATCATAAGAGGTAGAACTAAAATGAGGTCACAGCATTCCATTATATTTCCATAAGGACTAAGTGTAAACTATTCTGATGTCATTAGAAGATAAACTAAAAACATCTCTCCCCTTCATATCTAAGTTACTCAGTAGATTTCTTAAGTGCCAAAGCAATTTCTGGTAGTGAACTGATAAACAATCATCTCCTATGCATCCTGATAAAAGATGAATCTTCCTTAATGGGATTCTGCTTTACAACAAAGCCACAGCTGGTTTATTTCAAAATAAGTGAGCACAGAGGTTGAAAAACACTCTGAGAAGAATGTAATACTATCTGCCACATATTTTTTCAATTTCAGGTCTACTTCACAAAACTACAAAATCAAAATGTATATTTAGAGGAGATCTGATCAATGTATACAAATATCTGAGGGGTGGGTGTCAAGTGGATGGGGCTAATTTCTTTTCCATGGTCAGCAGAAATAAGACAAGGAGCAATGGATACAAACTGGAACATAGAAGGTTTCACCTCAACATGAGGAGAAATTTTGTTAGAGTGAGGGTGACAGAGCACTAGACAGGATGCCCAGAGAGGTTGTGAAGTCTCCTTCTCTGAACACTTTCAAAACCCACCTGGATGCATTCCTGTGTGAACTACCCTAGGGGATCCTGCTTTGGCAGGGAGGTTGGACACTGTGATCTCTGGAGGTCCCTTTCAGCCTCTGAAGTTCTGTGATACAAATAAATTTTGAGTCTATGGAATAGACAATTATCCATGTCACCAGTGTCATGGGTTTAAAGAGCCAACAGAATGAAGCTCTCAAATGAATTGGAGAAAAAAACCAGAATTATATTTGGAGAGAGCATTACAGACAAAAATTCCAAGGCAGATATAAAACCCATAGTGAACCCCTTTGAATCTTCCCCCAGTCCAAAACTAAATTTATAATCCCCAGTGCTCCAATCCTCCCCCCCTACATGACTCTGCCATCCAAGAGGCCTAACCACAGCCTCTGGAGGCATCAAACCAGGACTACTCCTTACATGTTTGTCCTGATAAAGCAGCTCCAGCCAGACACAAGGCTGGAGGGGGAGGAAAGGAGAGCAAGCCGGACTTGCCAGGAGTTTATGAAGAGATAGCAGAATTATGGGATTGAATAACAATCTTCTAGTCCCTAGAGGATTTTTTTTAACCCTATAGTCCCCAATCTGGGACAGCCAGCAAGTGTTATTCCTACTATACTTGACTAGCTGCACTGCGCAGCTAATCAAGCTGCTGGGGAACACTTGCTCATTAAAAATATGATTTCCAAGCCATTAGGATCTGGACCCTTTTTCTCATTATCCACTGAGGCCTGTTCAGTACACTCAGACAGAAAGATTCAGATAAGCTGCCTTTCTCTAAGTGTTGTGCTGATGTTTATACTGGCAGTCATGCTTTATTTGTCTCACTGTGCTGGTTCTCAGATTTGGATAAGTAACAGACCTCACCCTTTTTTTTTGGTCTCTACTCTGTGTAACTTCAGTGGACATTTTCCTTAATTTTTCTGCTAATCAGCAAAGAGTTCCACATATCCTTTGGACTGGGCCTTCCCTAATGTAGGCATATACACTTTATCTATCATATATCCATGTATATGACTTATAAGTCATACAGATGTTACTCACGTCTGTAACAAATGCTTTTCCACAGAGCTTAGTTCTTCCATGTGAGGTTATTGATGCTGCCTCCAGAAATAAAATAATTATAGCCTGCACTTCCATGCATGTATATTTGGCTTCATATGTAGAAGAGTTTATGTTGCAGCCACCAATGAGAGGAGGGAAAATAAGGAAGGTTCAGTCTGTTTTTAAACTCACCAACAGATCACTCAAGTTGGGTAGTTTTCTATTACCACATCATTCCTCCATCTGCTCTTCCCGTTCTCAAAGTTGACTCATTGCCCACAGCTGCAGACCACTAGTTTGGCTCAGCTTCACAACAAGGAAACTCAGTGGGCAGAACAAGCCAAAGGAAAGCACTATTAGAGAAATAGTCAGTTAGTGTAGTCACAGGTAGCACACAAACACTTCTTCAGACACACACCTTCTTTTCCCACATTACTAAACTTCATACTAGCAAATCAAATCCAGGTAACCCTTTTCCAAAACACTTTGACTTTCTACTGCCTGTGAATGCCCAAGGAGGTTGTGGCTGCTCCCTCCCTGAAGGTGTTCAAGGCCAGGTTGGACGAGGCCTTGAGTGACCTGGACTAGTGGGAGTTGTCCCTGCCTATGGCAGGGGATTGGAGTGAGATGATCCTTGAGGCCCTTTCCAACCTTACCATTCTATGATTCTATAAAGTCTCATTTGAAATTTATGCCACTTTATGGTCTAGGATATGAAATTTAAAATCATACTCTGATTTTAAGTTCTGTATTGAAGTATTTTGCTTTCTACTTGCATACTGAAGAAGCCAGGACATTTCATTAGCATTGTCTGTTGAGTGAGGTACAATCCAATGCCACTTGGTTCCTTATCTTGTTCAAAGCTGTGTGCCACTGCAGACAGTGAACGCTGTGGGTAGCTAAAAATGCACACATCTGCGTGTGCTGCTTTTAATGAACAACACAATTACAACAGAAAAAAGCTAAAATACAAAATTATCTGATCTTAAAGACTTGGACCTCCCCTGATGAAGCACTTTAGAAATAGAAAAAAATAGGTGGATTAGAAAAGAACACAAAATTAGGGACAGCTCAGTTTAGATTGTAATTACCATGGATAAAATGTCATTGCCACATCAATATTGGAGTACCACAGTAGCCCAGAAACTACAGTGGCAGTGGAAAGTGTG
This sequence comes from Ramphastos sulfuratus, assembly GCA_013399055.1. Lineage (NCBI taxonomy): Eukaryota > Metazoa > Chordata > Aves > Piciformes > Ramphastidae > Ramphastos > Ramphastos sulfuratus. The sequence continues at coordinate 4,795 of WBNM01006331.1, forward strand.
TCTACAGCTATGTAATCACATCAGATACTAGATGTGCACAGTGAAACCAAGCTCTCCTCAGCTCGAAGGAGGGCACCGGTGCAAGGCATGCTTTCCCATCTCAGTGAATTGGATCTTCTCTGCCTAGAGGAACAGCTTCAAATACAGAACTTCTTTCTTCTTCACCTGCCTTGTTACCTGGGATCCAAGGGAGGAGCTAGAAGTCTGAATTTCTAAGGGAATCAAAGCACACAAGTACTTGCTTCCTGGCTGTGTACCCTATCCATGAGCAGTGGCATCACATCTATTGCTTTCAAGGATTCTCATGGCTTTGCTTTGCTCTCAAGGCAAAAGTATTTGGACTTTCTGAGCCATGAGAGAAAGGTCTCTCAGTAGTGCTAATTGAGGCATCTCAATTAAGACACACCTTTATACCAAGTTTTTATTATTGACTGCTTTGGATTGTTGATGGTCTGTGTTACAAGAAGCATGAATGTTGTCCTATCCAGTTCTCTGCTTCTGCAGTGCAAAGAGCTGTGGTGTGCTTCCCATGCTGAGAGATTCTACAAGAGTAGCCCAAAACATGTGGTTTTGTCATTCCCCAGCACCTGAGAGAGCCCCTTTCTCAGAGCTAGAAGCCAGTAGCTGCCAGTGCCTTTTCTCAGTGAGCACAGCAATTCCCTGATGTCACTGTGTTTTTGCTAGTATGAAAGCATTCAATCTGCAGTGGTGACAAGGAGGGTCACACATGCCATTGTTGAAGAATAATAGCTACAACATGATATTTAATGGTGTAGAAAAGACCATTCCTTTTCTTACTACTTCTTGTAAATGTCACCAGGTCCCTTTCCTTGATCTAGAAACTAATTTTTGTACACCTCTTGTACAGCTGGATCTGGCATCAGGCCTGGACACAACCAGCCCAGTTGGCATTTCGTCTGTAACACAGTGTGCTCTCATAAAATAAATGTTTCCATTGTCCATGGATTTTTACAGAAGCTACCTTCCATGATGCATGTTGCAAGTACAGCTTTATTTTATCCCTAGGAGAAACACAGATATGTGCTTATTAGCTTCATTACACAAATAATATTTCTTGTATACACAAAACTTCAACAGCTGAGTCTCAGAGACTACACTTGCCATCTTCTTCTTCTTCTCTGTGCCAGCCATCTTTTTGAGAAAACAATGCTTTTCATGGCAGGTTCTTGCTAACACTGGGCCAGAGAAATCCTAACAACTGCTTTATTTAGGCTAGCTATTAATGTTGGGAAAATGCATATCGTTATTTCTTCTGCTATCAGCACACACTTAACATAGGAGAGAGAAAGTGCTGTATGTTGTGAATTAATCTGAATCTGGTGCAAAATAAAACCATGCCAGGACTATGCAAAATGTCACTTCATTCCCCTGAAATGGACTTTCTGACACTGATAATCATACTTACTAGTACTCCTGTCCCTTGGAGCTGTTGAAGTGATACAGTGAAGAAGAGGACAGAATCAAGCCAGCTGATTCTTCTCTGTAAGTTATTTTAGAACAAAAGAACTTTGGAGAATAATGTACTTCCATACTCCCACCTCCCAGCAGGCATTTATGAGTCATGGGTAGAAATAAGGGGGAAAAAAATAAATCATCAAGGTCAGAAGGTTACTAGAGCAATTTCAAGCATTTACAAGCTACATAAAATATCATGGATTTCTCAAAAAAATTATTCTCAACAGGTGAAGACTTACTAAAGCACAAGCTAAGGGTTCTTTTCATCATGTACACTTAGATACTATATAAGAATGTAGCTACAAGGACATGAAAAACATAAATCGTGAAAAGTGTTGAGGTTGCTGGGCACAGGATTGATTCAAAATGGTTTCTACCAAAACCACCATATGGCTATTTTAAACCTTTGTATCAATGATTCCTCACACCTCCATTTCAAACTGCAAGTACAGATGACAGGAAACCACTGTGCATTTTACCCAGCTTTCTAAACATGCCACGAATCAAGTATTAGCACCAAAATTGCAATGTGGCTACAATTTATTTCTGTTAATACACCTCATGAAAATTACAGTCAGTCTTCAGAGCTTAATTTTTACAATCATTACTTTGACTTCAATGACTGATTAACCTTTCTGCAGAAAACCAGCCCTCTTTAAAGATGTAACACTCTCCCCTTAAAGTGACATCAAATCCGTTCAACACTCCCACTCACATTGCTCTTGAGAAGAACCAGGGAAGAAAGAAGAAAGTATATTTTAAAAACATGCCCAGACATTTCTTAAATTAAGTGAATTGACATAAAAAGCCAAATCTTTCAAAAATACTTTCCATATTGCTTCTAATAACAGCTTTCTACTTTGTATGTGTTGTCCATTCAGATCTACTCTTTCCAGAGCAGGAGAGGAAACATTGATCTTCTGTCTTGCTAAATACACATTCAGAAGTGACTGTGACTAAATCCCCCCAAAACAGGGGTCCAGACCAAAACAGAGAGAAGCAAAGCTGAGGTTGAAACAGAAACCAGCGTAGGAGTCTCAAGGCCCAAGTAGAGAAGGGAACTGAAGCAAGAGGTTGACCATGAAGGAATGCCTCATCCTCCACAAGGAAGATCTGGGGAGCACTTCTTGTGAGGCACCAGTTCTACACTGTGAGCAGTTAGGCTTGACAATGACATTAGTCAGATGTGCAGGTTAAAAACCACTATCTCCTGTATTTCTGATTAGGGACTGTGAAGCTGACAAGTGACTGTTCCTCATACTGAAGCTCCACACAAGAAGATGGATGTAGTACACAACATAATTTACTGCTTGCATATCAAAACTGCAATGCAATATTACAAATCTGGCAGTCATGGGCTGCAGATACTAAGCAGGTAAAACCACCTGGAATGGGACCTCAACCTTCAAAACAAGTCCATCTTCAAAGGCACAGCATTCCCATTAACATCCACATTGCTGTACAACAGCCAAAGGGTGCTTCACGTTTCAATCCCCAATATAAATGTTATTTCAGTTGGAAGCATTTGTTTAACTCTTGTCAGGATAAGGCAAATTTTCTGGTACTGCATTGCTCTAACATGCACAGCACTTACAATGTTGAAGGTGACAAGCTCCCCACATGCAGATTGGGCTCTGCAGGGCTGCATGAGGCACAGTGGTGAGAAGGAGAGAACCCCTGCCCTCTCCTCTGCTGTCTGCACCCAGCAGGCCTTTGCCCTGAAGATCTTCCTCCTTTTTCCCCTCACACTCCTTTCCCTCTGTTCACAACAGACAGGAATAAAGCCTTAACTTCCCCTTCTAGCTCTCACACAGCAGCACTGTGATGCTGTGGCATCTAATGCCTGGGACTAACAATTTGGTAGGGATGGCTCTCAGTTTGCCCAGATCTAGGTGAAGACACAAGAGTGAAAGAAATGGTGTTCAGAGGAAGACTTACCAAAAGCCCCTCTGGTGTTTTGAATCAGGTACAGACTGAAAATAAATAGTCCTATTTTGTATTCATGCAGTGAAATGAAGTAATATGAAATTTAAAAAAAAAGAAAAGAAAAGAAACAAAACCCCCAAAACCCAAACTACCAAAAAAAAAAAGTTATTTTAATGTCTCTTTCCAGACTTTTAGACAATTAGATGAGCAAGATATTTTAAATTGCCCCTGAGTATTAACTTGAGCATCAACTACCCATTAAAATAAAGCAAAGCAAAAGTCCACAGAAGCCTTTCCTCAGGTATTGCTCAGCATGCTCTCATTGTTGCCCAGACAACCAGCCAGCTCTTGGCTGTTTGGTAATTCTTGCAGATGGAACAACTTTGAGATTTCTCATTATAATGTTATTATTGTTATAAGAGATACCAAAAAAAAAAAAAAAAAAAANAAAAAAAAAAAAAAAGGCTGAAAGAACAGTCATGTCAAATTGAGCCCATGCACTCAGGTAAAGAACACTTAAAAAGTCTGATTTTTAAATAGCTCCTAATGACTGGGGCACAGCCTAATTTTAGAGCACCATCTATCAGCAAAAATATCTGTAGGTGAGATTATGGCAAGAACCCTGTAATTATCTTGACAGTCAGATGTTGAAATGTGAACTCCTCATCCAGATTTCTGAGCCTTGGACATGTTTTTTTCTTCTAAGGTTAATCCCCTTTGTTTTCGGAGGATATCAGTTGATATTTGTGGTAGTTATCCCAATGGCTACACTTAATTGTTTTGCAAAGCTTATACATTTTTTTGTAATCTAATGTCTTGACCACAGAAATCCCACCCCAAGAATCCAAGAGAGGAGACTTTTTAAAACTGTGAGACTTGAACAAGTCTCACAGATTAGGAGAGGATGTAACTGGAATGAAACCTTCTCCAAATACATAACATATAAAGTTTAAAACCAATTTTTAAATCTAGAAAGTCTAGATTTTTCCAAGATACTAATACATTACATTATGTTTTGTAAGATTGGAAGGGACCTCAAGGATCATCTAGTTCCAAACCCCTGCCATAGGCAGGGACACCTCCCACTAGCACAGGTCATTCAAGGCCTCGCCCAACCTGGCCTTGAACACCTCCAGGNCATCAATGTATTTATGTTGTCTTCAGCCTTTCCTCTTCCATCAATAAACTTTTCAATTAAATTAAAGGCCTGATCATAATCGCATTCTAGCCATCTAGGAAAACATAGCTATTTTAACAGTTTGTCCCAGGTGGAAAGGTTTCCAGCAATACTCAAAACAATCTAAATATAGTCTGAAAGCAGCCCAAAGCAATGCTGCTGGTTTTTCTTTGACTGTCAACCAGCTCCCACTATTGTCTCTGCCCACATCCATGAGAAAGAGTGAGCCAGTAATTGAAACACTTCTGGGATATGTTATGCCCCCAACTGCTCTGGTGTAAACCTGGAGCCATTCCATCTATATTTTCCATTTTAGATAATTCCACATTTAAATCTCCACACGAGAACAGTTTTTGGCTTTTTATGTGCTTCTATCCAGCTCTATCCAAAAACACTCGAAAGCACAGTCCCTTCATCAGCCTAGCACATTACCAGATACTGATTTATAACGTGCATTACAGAATCTTGGCCAGAAAAAGCAGACATGAATCAACTGTGACAGCATGTCTTTTGCTAGCACGCAATCATGCACAAACCATCGATGCAGCCAGTGAGCGCCTGCCGTTTGCATCTTTGTAGGCTTTAAAGTTTAGATGTTATGTGTTTGGCAAAGGTTACATTCCACTCTCATCCTCTCCTAAGTAACTCAGTTCTCCACACAATTCATGTTCATCAGCATGCAAGCAAACATATCATCCTTTCATTCTTCTTGCTTCTGTCTATATTCATTACATTATTAGCAGCTGTACTGCTTATCAAATAGAAGCTTTCATGGATAATGTAACAGAAGAGACAGATAAAATGATCATTTAATTGTTACTTTTAAGCTCAATTGTTACACACTCGATTTAGAGCCTAATGAGTTTATTAATACAGCAGAACAAACATGACCAAAAATACACAGTCTCTTAAATTCAAAGTAAACCTCACAAAAGCCATCTTTGTGCCACGCTTATCAGAACATTTTATCCATCCAAACACAATGCTATTGCAAGGCTCCTGGCCAGGAAGCACAGACGATTGAAAATAATCTGGTAACTTCAGCTAGGCAGATATTGAATGAGAATTTGGAATTGAGTGTACAATCTGTCCCTCATATGAAGTCAATTACTTTGTGGGAACGTAGGAAGACTTACATAGAGAAGAAACGTACTCAATAGTTCTTCAAGTTGTTATACAGCCTCTCTAGTATCACCACTGCACTCTGAAGACTGATAGACTGATTACAACCTCTTTGCACCTCCTGTGCAAACCGGGTTTGGGGCCTCTGAATCCTCATACTTCTGTTTCTTGGGGACGGTTCCCTAACAATTTGAGACATGGCATCCCATCATAAAGCCAAAAAAGTGAACCATCTAAAGGCAGTAACTACAAGGATCATCAGAATAATGTTGGGCTGAAGAAGAAATATTTAGATCTCTGTTCATATGTTAATGAAGCAAATACACAGTACTGTAAACTCTCATGCCTCTGTCTAAAGTGATCATAGTCAAGAAGGCACAAGGCATCCAGATACCCAGAAAGAAAGAATAGTCTCCTCACTGGCTTCTAGACAAACAAACGCTGAGAATAAAATATGCACAGCCACTATGGTAGGTATATTATTAAATTAAGTGCTACAAAAATGCTGCCCTGATTGTAAAATGAAGTGATAGAATTACTCCTGTTGGCGATCTATTTTTGGACTTAGTACAATATGCTAAGAAGAATCACATTGAATTTCCTCTAAAGCTTGATTTCCCTGTGCATTGTGAAATGATAGAAGATAGTATTGCCTGCTGACGTGTGTGTGTTCAATTCCACAATGAAGTTGTAGTGAGAAGTATACTTCTATACTTGTGATGGTTTGGGAGTTCCCTGCCCCCCCCCCACTTTGTAAAATCACCCAGACTAGACTCAGCCAGCTGGAAGTCAAGGACTGAAGCTCTATTTACAGCTTAGCACAATGTACAAGCAGAGATATACACAATAGACAGGAATAGTTACAGAAATATACAAGATAAAGGTAATACAGAAACACAACACCCCTCCCAGAAATCAGAGTCCCCAGGAGGGGCTCCCAACCACCCTTCCACCTTCTTTCCACCCCTCTACCTTACCCCAGGGTTTGCCTTACACACAAGGTGAGTTTGGAGGATTGGCCATGGGGATTAGAAGCAGAGTGGTTATTTAGGTTATTCAACAGAGAGGAGAAGACACACTGGCTCCCAGAGAGAGACCAAGAGACTCTGAGTGTCTTATCTGTGTTTCTGTTTTTATTCTTATACATCTCAGCAAGCCTATGAGTGAAGTAGACATCACCACTGTTTTTCTTTTCACAGCCTATAATATAATTTTCTCCATTAAAATATTCCAATTAGCCTCAAACCAGCACAATACTCATAGACAAAAACACTGTATAGGTTCCATGAGGAACTATTTCCATGCTCCTGACTGAGCAGACCTTGCCTCACCTATCTGGACAATGGTATAACCTGGAGACAAAGACTTTGTGTCTGTCCATTTGCACATCCAAGCTCCCCTAGGCATTTTCTACTGACATCCCCTGGAAATTTTGTTCAGATTAAAAATCTTGGTCTCCTCTGTACAGGTGATTAGTCACCTGCATTCAACATCTCCAAGTCAGCCTGTAACACATGGTTGAAACTTTCTCTAAGTGATTCTGCTCCACCAACTCAACAGGATCTTCATCCTAAGGATGAAGATGAGACATAATTCTTCCACTTTGTGCTGGTTTGAGGCTAATTGGAATATTTTAACAAGAGAAATTAGATAATTGGTTGTGAAAAGAAAATAATGATGAAGTATATATCATTCATTGGTTTGCTGAGAGGGAAAAAAAAGACAAAATGTAAATGATCTGCCCCTTTCTGTCCTGGGACATTTCCCTATTTGCTTCCTCCTCAGCCCACTCTAACATCTCTCTGCTAACAAATAACAACATAAGCTTTGCTGCTTTTGTTTTTATTTGCCTGTCTGGGAAGTAAAAAGAGAGAGAGTTGCTTTGAGCCCTTCTGGGCAGTGTCTTTGTCTGGGAGGGAGTTTGGATTTCTGTATTATTTCTGATTTATATATAATTGCAAATATTTGTAAATATATTGTATGTATATGCTTGCAAATTTTGCTTTGCTGTAAATATATTTTCATCTTACTTCCAAGATGTCTGAGCTAGTCTGGTAAATTTCAATAATGGGGAGGTGGCAAGTTCCTAACCCACCACACACTTTTAATTCATGACCATGCACAGACAATAACATAAACCTTCAAAAACAACTTCACAATTTGCCACTCAAGTAACATACAAAGAAGGCAGAAACCAAGGAAAGCATCCAGATAGCATGGTGGTGATGGTGTAAGACAGACTTTGACAGACTAGGCTAATAAAACCAAACATATATATACTAATAAAAAGAAAGAGATGAAATTTGAAGTTCAAACAGTTTAAATAAAGCTTTCTCTGAAGTGAAAATCTGCTAAGTACATACTTCCTTTTAAGTTTATAACTTCAAGCATAACCTTAAAGTTAGACTCAAATTTAATTACTTTGCTCAGACAGAACCCTTGAGAGCTTTTCACCCAAATGTGAAGTGTAAACCAGAGTTTAATAGACACATTTTCAGGCTCTCTTAATTGTCACTGCCATAATTCGGTTTTCCCTTTATAACATGCAATGACATTTTCGCATCAACACTGCATCCTACAGCCTTCAAGAGAAGCAGAGTAGCAACTAAACACCTTAAAAATCTCTGTCCTGTTCAAAGCAAGAAGAGAGAGTTGTTGGTGTTATTACTACCATCATTATCGTTACTTTTTATTAACTAGACAGGAGATATAATCAGAAAAGAAAAATTCTAGGCATGAATTCTCCTTCCCTCAAATTATCATTTCTAGTGTAAGAACAGAGATATTGCAGTTCATTACAGAAGAAACATTGAATGGTGACAAGACTGTCTTGAAGAAACCAAGGCCACCTGCAAAGATAGCATGAAGTAAAATGTCAGAAGAGACAGAGAAAGCAGGCAGCACACTACCTCTCTTCTGGTTGAAAAAGCTGAATCTTGCAGCTAACACAAGTGCAGCAAGTGGAATGTTGTGCTGGTTTGAGACTGATTGGAATAATTTAATAGAGAAAATTATAGGCTGAGAAAGGAAACAATGGTGATGTCTACTTCATTCATAGGCTTGCTGAGATGTTTAAGAAAAGAATACAAAACAAAGATAAGACACTCGGGCTTGCAGACACTCTCAGGCTCTTCTGGCCTCCTCCTCCCTGCCGAGTAACCTCACTAACCACTTTCCTTCTAACCCCCCTGGCCGATCCTCCAAACTCACCTTGCACATAAGGCAAACCCTGGGGTAAGGTATAGCGTTGGGGAGAAGGTAGAAGGGTGATTGGAAGCCCCTCCTGGGGTCTCTGATTTCTGTGAGGGGGATTGTGTTTCTGTATTACCTTTAATTTGTATATTTCTGTAAATATTCCTGTCTATTTTGTATATATCTGCTTCTATATTGTGCTTAACTGTAAATAGAGCTTCAGTCCTTAACTTCCAGCTGGCTGAGTCTGGTCTGGATGATTTTACAAAGTGTAGGAGGGCGGGGAACTCCCAAACCATCACAGATGTTCAGAAGCCTTGCTCTATTTTGGGACAGATCATGTAAAAGCAAAGTCCTGCCTTGGAATACTTAAAAAAATGGCCAAATCATGGCTATTTGCAATCAGGTCTTGTCCAGGTCTTGTCCACCCTGTGCCACTCTTCTTCACAGTCAGCACCAAACCTAGGGGAAAGTGGAGGCCACCCTTGAGCAAAAAGTGAGTTGTTACAATTGGCATCCAGAAGCAATGTGCATGGAGCTGGGGAATGCAGCCCCCCAGAATGCACCAGGATGCAGTGTGACAGGACACCAGCTGCTGCATCCATGTCAACTACATCTCCCCAGTGCAGCACAGCCTCCTCTGAGCTACATCAAATGAGCCAGCACTAGAGCAGTTCCTCACTGGCCTGATCCTGTCCCTCATCATCAGCTAGTGCTATGCACCATCAGATTTTGCAGCCACAGCTTTTAAGGCCAGTGCAGACTGTGGCATGCATACTGGTTGTTATGTTCAAGTCATCACAAAGCTCAGTTACCACAGATTATTAGCATTGTTTTCCATCACCTTCACCACTTTAGTCCCCAGAAATTTAACAGACAAGAATACAATGTGCAAGGAAAAAACTGTCCTTCACAAAAATTGATCCTCCTCTGTGTAGTCTCCCTCATTTCTCCTTGTGCATTTGTGTGTTAGTAATTCTTAATATCCAGCCCAGATTTCTCTCGTGTCCTACATTTTTCTGTTCTTTTTCAGTTAGTGATGCCAAGGCTCATAAAATCAGACCTCTCTACAATTAACTACTATATGAGCACAAATCCCTGTACTGCTTTTCTCAGTGCCCAGTTCTCCCCATCAAAGCAATGATCACTAAGGAAAATCAACAGAAAGACAATACTGCATATTTGCTCATGTGCAACTATTTGCCCATGGGGTAATAGGAACTGTTCTCAGCTTATTTTGTAGAGACAGAGGAAGAGAGACGTTCACGACCTTGACAAAGTCATGTTCAAACCACAACAGGTTCCTAACAGAACCCCAAGATCATTCACTGACTGACACATCTGTTATCAGCTCAGCTTTCTATGCAGCACACCTTTTTTGCTACCTCTGAATGCAACAGCTCCTGCTCTGCTTGGCGCAGCTTACTGTGATGCTTTCAGTCAGCCCACCTGATCTAGAGGAGCTCTTCTTGGACCACTTGTGCCTGAGGATGCTAAGTGCATACAGGGTTTCTGAGGTTTGGACAAATTATTTCAGAATTTCTAGTACTCTGTCTCCCTGAGGTAATGAACACTTGTGTGGTCTCTTCATTCATGCAAGGAAATAACTGCCTGGAAAAAAAAAAATCCTCTTACATACAAAAGAGCTATAACCTGCAAGCTTAGAGCATGCTTTCTCCTTTCATGCATATTTCTGTTTCTTTAGAATAGCATATTTGTCACAAACAGCTCCAGCATTCCCTATGCAAGGAGAAAATAACCCACTTCTATTTCAGAGTTTGCAGCTCTTGAGATGCTTGAAGAGGCAGAGGCATGCATTGGGTAACTACAGTTTTTATGTATATGCACAGGAGTAAAGTTAAATTGAATGATTAAAACATATGCTGGTGATTTAATCAAATGAAAAAAACCCAACTTCTCCAGCTCCACTGAAGTCAAGGAAGACACCAACTCATCATTTCTTGTGGGTATCCTAGGACACAGCACATTATATATTTGCAAGTTTCCACCGTTGTGCAATAACACTGAATATCAGTTGAGGATCTCTCCCTGGATGTTCCAGTCCTACACAGAAAAAGACATAATGATTGTTAAGTAAATCAAGGAGTCACAGAGGATATTTAGACATCAGCAAGTTCAGTTTAAGCCAAGGCAATATTCCTGTCCTCATACACTTGCTGTAGCACTTGCAAAACTTCTGGCCAGTCTCTACAGCCAAGTCTATGCCTTGCATGATCTTTTCCAGAAAAAGTATTCAAACTAGTTCCAAACTGGCATATTTTGTCTTCAGCTGACAAGGATGAAACTTAATTTGCACTAATTAGTCTGAAGTGATGGGAGCCTGAAATTAACTTCACACTGTAATTTAGAACCTGATAGTGTTTTGTGTCTAACCCACACATTAGATACTGGAAAGCTATATTCAGACTTCTCCTTTTAGACACCTAAGTGTAGCATTGCAGCACCTAAAATTTAGGCTTGTCACCCCACCAGTGTGATTCAGAATATCTAAATCAGATGCTTATGTGATCTTGGAAAAGCATCAGGTGCTTCTAAAAGCCTTCAGAGAGCAGTTCAGCAAACCTAGATTGACAGAGCCTGCACTTTATTGTAAGGTGATTCAGTGACCCCACAGGGCAAGTCTTGCGATTCGAAATGCCAAGTTCTCTTTTGGCCTGTAGCATGGAGGAAGCAGATACTCTGTATGCATTACCTTATCAGACAGTTTAATTAACAAGAAGGACATTGAGTCTGCCAGCCCCACTAAGTCTGAGTCCAGGACTCCCACTGATATATGAATGTTTTTTCTCCAAGCAGGATATTAGCTCCTCATACTTGTGCCAGTGGTAGGGGCTGCAGTTCTATGTCATGCAATCTATTAGACAGAGCATCTAGTGAATATCAATCCAGGCTATACTGGATATTTGGGCTTGAGTGGCCAGGGCATTGCACCTGTTGACTGAGGACCAAGTCTGTGATTGCCAGCCACCCTGGATTCCCTTCCACAGACTTCATGGAGCACACTTCAGGAGTCTGCCAGCACTGCTGAGTCCTGGTGGATAGGGACTGGAATGGACTGCCCAGGGAGATGGTGGAGTCACCGTCCCTGGAGGTTTTTGAGAAAAGATTGGATGTGGCACTTGGTGGCATGGTTTAGCTGATGTTGTGGTGTTAGGTAATAAGCTGGACTTATTACCTCGTGATCTCAGAGGTCTTTTCCAGCCTTAATGGTTCTATGATTCTATATAAACCTTTTCCCTTCTGTCTTTGGCTTCGATCAATGTTCACTAGTGTTAGGAAAACACAATTATTTGGCAATTGTACTCAAAACATAATATTTTTACTCAGTTTTGATTATCATCAGGCACTGTCTGCTGTACAGATCCTCAGCTCTGGACTACACAGGGCCTCAGTAAGGCTATCCAACTCTTTTTATCAGGACTCACATTTAGTTTTATGAACAAAATTCAGCTCCATCTCACCACCAGTGTTGCAATTGCTTAAGCAACAGCAATGAAGATAAACACGTGCTTAAATCCTTTGCTGAATTTGTGTCCTGGAAAGGAAAAGGATTAAGACTTAAGTTCATTGACTGCATGTGCTGTTAAACTATTGTAGGTTCTACCAAACCTTCTCATTAGAAAGCACAGCAGGCCATCCACTTTAAAGAGCACTGTTTATTTTATTTCATTATATTAGAATGTAGTTCTATTTTTCCAGTTGAGCCTGAACCTTTATACAATCTTTCTCTGTCGATGAAATCAGCAGCTTTGCATTTGCTTCAGGGGTAAATAAACCACTAAACTCCAACCTGGAGTGGAATTTTGGAAATTAGAAGCCTTCCCATGCTTCAGCTGAACCAGTTTGTCTTCACATTCCTCACTGTTCAGTGGGAAGCTGTGTGCCATATCCAGAGCTGTCCAAGGTGTTTCAGGACTACAGCGCTGAGTGTAATTGCAATGGTTAAAATGCCTACTTAGCCATCCCTAATTGAATATGCAAATTGAAAAATCTACATTAACATCTCAGAAATGTGTGATTCTGTACCCACTAGTGTTTATTTGCAGTTTGAACAGTTTGTTTCTGGGAGAAGAAGAAGAAGAAGAAGAAGAAGAAAAAAAGAAAAAGACCTTTCAAGCTTGTCCATTAAATTATTCTACCAGCTGTCACCTTATTAAAAAAGTCTGTAGTTATTAATAAAACTACTTTAATCCACTTACCAGAAATTGCAAATTTAAGAACAAGCTCCCTTCTGCCAAGGCTTCCTTGGAAAGGTTCTCAGTTTCACTGACAACCTCAAATACGTATCTCTCATCCTACCAATATTCATGCATGCAGTGCAGCAGAACCTAACAAGAATATAAAAGCAGATTTTTGGATCCAAAGGTAAGAAGGAACAGGATGGATTTGTTCTGTAAGAAAAACTGCCAAAACACAGTAAATAAATGCTGATAAAAGCTGGGAAACTAAGTAAACATTTGTTTCCTTGTGTATTTATAAACAAATAGTGTAAATTAAGAAATAAATCTGGAAGAAATAGAACAATAAGAGATGGGGGGGGGGGAAATGAAAGAGAATTGTGAATTAGAAGATGTAATCTTCTTGTGTGCACCATAAAGCAAAATTTATCTGGAAATCTAATTTTAGGTCAAAAGGAGACAAGAAAATAAAAAAAATATTACCAACCTCCACTGTCACAGTTACTCAAGTGGAGAAAGAAACTTGCAATGGGAAAAATAAATGCCAGTAGAAATTTCTCACACATAGGCAGGCAAAAATGAATTCAGAAATAAATTGTGTTAAACTCATCAATTCTGCATCATACAAATAAAGGTGAATTACATCAGCAGGTTAGTAAATTCATGTAATTTAAGATATTGAGCTCTTGTCAATGTCTTATTTGTGTGTATTTTGACAACTCTATTGTGTTGCTATCTAGAGCTCATCCAGCACAATTTATGTCCATTTGTCTTGAGTAGAAGACAAAAATTAAAGTCCTGCTGGATTTGAGCCATGACTATCCCAAGTGTGGGGCAAACAAGCTAAACTCCAAACTGAGACCCAGCATATGTGTGTTAGTGAAAGCCTGGAACTGGAGAAAGGAGTCAAACTTTCACTTCTTAGCACTACTATCAGCAAGAAGGAGAGGGGAAAGCTGCGACGCTTCTCATGTTTCTGAACTGGAAAAGAAAGTGATCACAGTCACTGTGCTATATCCAGAGTGGTTGGGGGTTCTTTTTTGGTTTTTTTGTTTTTTTGTTTTTTTTTTTAATCATCACACATTTCCATGCAGGGAGAGAGACAGGGAAGAAGGAGAAGAAATAAAGGGAGCCAGCATAGATAATGTTTTTTGAGATGCCTCTGTGATTTTTGTGAGTGAAATGTTACCTAACTCATCCAGAATGAGCAATTTGATCCTGTCTATGCAAAAATACAAGCAGTTTGTAGTTCAACCACCTGTAGGTAGACCAGTGAGACTTCATCCCCATGTATGTTTTTCTTTAGACAGTGACAAATTTTTATGTGGGATTTTTTTTCAGTATCTTGCTTATTCTTCATTCCTTACTAAATTCATAAGAAAGTTTGAATTGTATTCATCTGACCCTAAACAGCATAAATGTTAGTAAAAGTTGACTGTATTTTTGTTTCAGCTGATCAGGTCCCTGTAAAGGTGCTTCCCTCATGTTCCATAAAGAAACCACCAGACTGGCATCAAAAAGGGGTTTTCCAGGAGAATAACCAAAATGAAGTGAAGACATTACAAGAAGGCATGTCTTTGCCTTTTCATTTTGGAACCACCCCCAGATTTCTCCTCCATCTTTTTGGATGCCCAAGAAAACCATCCTACCATCCTTCTTCCAGTCTCAAGTCTGCTCAACTTCTTTTCTCTCTATTAAGTCAAACCAACTCCATCAAAACTCACAGTGACATCAGACTCTAACCCATCTTACCACTTCCATTTATTTCAGTGCTTTTAGAAACCATGAGTGTTCTGTGATATCTTAATCTCAGTGTACTTACAAACGGTCAGGTGTGGCCGTCTCTGAGATTGCTACTGAGTGTCACTGGAACATGGACAGACAGACAGACTCACTCTTGATCCTGAGCATGATAACATTTTCAAGAAATATTTAAGAGTAACCACAAGGTTTGGAACGGAATGAAAGGGAGGGAGGGACCTGGACAAGTTGGAGAGGTGGGCCCAAGCCAGCCTCATGACATTCAACAAGGCCAAGTGTAAGGTCCTGCACTTGGGTAGGCACAATCCCAAGCACAAATACAGGCTGGGTGGGGAATGGCTGGAGAGAAGCCCTAAGGAAAAGGACCTGGGGGTCTGGGGTGATGAAAAGCTCAACATGAGCCTGCAGTGTGTGCATGCAGCCCAGACAACAACTGAGTCCTGGGCTGCATCAAGAGCAGTGTGGCCAGCAGGGCAAGGGAGGGGATTCTGCCCCTTTACTCTGCTCTCATCAGACCCCATCTGGAGTACTGTGTGCAGTTCTGGACATGTCCAGCACAGAAAGGACATGGAAGTGTTGGAGCGAGTCCAGAGGAGGGCCACGAAGATGCTCAGAGGGCTGCAGCAGGTCTCCTATGAGGACAGACTGAGAGAGTTGGGACTCTTCAGCCTGGAGAAGAGAAGGTTTTGAGGAGACCTTAGAGTAGCCTTCCAGTATCTGAAGGGGGCCTACAGGAAGGCTGGGGAGGGACTATTGACAAGGTCTTGCAATGACAGGACTAGGGGCATTGGGTTTAAACTGGCAGCGTCTGCCTCAGCAGTGCCATAGTGGGTCCCCCAGGCCCTGTCCCCTGAGTGGACCTCAACCTTAGGCTGTGTTAGTTCATTTGCTGGATAGATCCTTAGGACAGATGCTGTAGCTTGTCCCTCATTCCATCTTTGGCTTTGCACCCTGCATGAACTTCTGCATCACATTGCTGCTTTGTCTCCAGCTCTGGCCCTGGTGCCATCTCCTTATTGAACACCCAGGATGGACCCTGGACCTGGTTCATGTCCTCACTGCTCTAGGAGCCGTCAATGGACCCTGTTGATCTTTGATTCTGCCTGCTGAGATCAGACTCTAGAGCACAATGCCCTTTTGTGAGCACATAGATAGCACTGGGGTTACTTTGGCCCTTAAGGAGCAGTCAGCTCTTGCTGTACACTAACAGACCTTTCTAGAGTTGAATGTAGTAACCCTGAACTGCACATCTTCATTGAAGAGCTGAAATGATCTATTTAGAAACTACAGAAAATTACTCTTTTTGTTTCTTTTTTCCCAGTTAAGCTTTTATAACATTTTGGAACACATCAGCACCAGGATGTTTTCCTCACTTTTATATTGTTCAAGCACCTTGCTTGTAGCAATGGGCTGAAGTCTGGGTATGATGTCTGCAATAACCAATTCTGATTGTGCGATATACGAACTTGAGGCTCACACAAGAGCTGCAATAACAACAGAAATCAAAACTGGAAAGGGGAGAAAGGTCCTCTAAAAACCCCTTATGAAGTAAGGCATTTGGGGACTTCCTTTCAATTCCACCTACATCAAAAGCTTCTGTGTCTCCAGGATGTCCCAAAATACATTTATTAGCTACCTGTCCTTGTTCTCCATCACACTTGTTCTTTCTCCCTCATTGTCTTCTGCATATTCACATCCCCTTCTTCAGAACAGGCAGCTTGTAGGACTCTACAGTCCACAGTCTGGACTATGGATGTGTTGCTCACACTCATGATGAGTTGCCACAAAGCACTTGGAGATGGAGAAAGAGAGACTGTTATTCCTCACTTGCTGTCCCGTGTAGTCCCTGATAAGGAGAAATTTGAAACATGAAGCAATTTAGGAATTTGTTTACTGACCTAGATTGTGTAGAGCCTATAAAAGGTAAATGAAATATTTGGGCTATTGTGACTTTAGACAAAAATGTTTATATAACAAACCTGTTTGTTTTTGTTTTTTGTTTTTTTTTATAACACTACCAACAAACATTTGCATAGCAATGTCACAGTACTATTACAAGTAAAGCCAAGAATATTAAAATTAGGGCTATTGGCCTACAACTCTTAACAGAACACAGATCTTTACTCATGTACATTACTACTTGACTAGAAGTTAAGAAATATGTGAATGCAAAAAGGTATCTATTTTCCACTAAACATTTTTAGTGGCACAGAGTCTGTCACTGAAAAACTGAAGTGATTAGCCTTTCAATAAAGTGACTAGATTTTTTTTAATACACACAGACAATCTTTTTTCAAAGTGACAAATCTAAAATTAGGCTTTTAATCTTGCATGCAGGAGATTTTCAAAAATGCTGGTTTGTTAAGGATCTCACTAAATTCAAAATACATTTTCTAATTAAGAAGTGCAGTCTCCTTAGCACTCATGACTTGCCAAAGTTGTTAGGAAATGTTACCAGACAGATATGACAGATATGACATGGACAATATTTATCTTTGGTTGTTTTTGGTTTTTTTTTAAAGAATGCTTTATTCTTAGCATGAATACTAAGCAGTACAACAATTTATAGAATCATAGAATCATAGAATGGTAAGGTTGGAAGGGACCTCAAGGATCATCTAGTTCCAACCCCCTGCCATAGGCAGGGACACCTCCCACTAGCACAGGTCACTCAAGGCCTCATCCAACCTGGCCTTGAACACCTCCAGGGAGGGAGCAGCCACAACCTCCCTGGGCAACCTGTGCCAGTGTCTCACCACCCTCACTGCAAACAACTTCCTCGTAACATCCAGTTTAAATCTTCCAGTTTAAACCCATTGCCCCTTGTCCTGTCATTGCAAGACCTTATAAATAGTCCCTCCCCAGCCTTTCTGTAGGCCCCCTTCAGATACTGGAAGGCTACTCTAAGGTGTCCTTGAAGCCTTCTCTTCTCCAGGCTGCAGAGCCCCAACTCTCTCAGCCTGTCCTCATAGGAGAGCTGCTGCAGCCCTCTGAGCATCTTCGTGGCCCTTCTCTGGACCCGCTCCATTTGTACCAAAGCTGAAATTCTACTAGTTATTGCAAATCTAATGAAATAAATACAAGACAAAGAACATTCAAAATTGTGATTAGAAACTTAGCAGTATATATTAAAACTGATCTTTCAAAATACAGACAGACATGGAGGTTCTACCAAATGCCTGAAATGAGGCAGTGAAGAAGTTTGCTAAAAAGTTCTCCATTGTTCTAGGTACATTTTCTCCATACTAGCCCATAATACATCCATTATTAAAGCAAGCTCCAACCTGATACATTTTTGTGCATGTATTTTTTCATAACAGCTATTTCCATTAATTGACAAAGCAAATATCCAGTGTAACCAGATATCTTCGAAGGATGAACTGGATTCAGTGCTAATCACACTGCCCTCATTAGCTGTTGTGATGTAGCAATGCACTCCCTGTGATCCAAGTAATCTTGGTCTCCTTAAACAGATGCTGACATGGCATTTATTGAGTCCATGCAGATCCAGATCTCACCTGCTTCTGAAGAACTGTGTAACTGGCTCCATGCTGGGACCAGCTATTGGGATTCAGCTATTTCATGACACATGCAATCTGTGCTGATAAAAGAAATGTTTCTAATTAAAGATGCTTACACAACAAGATAGAAAATAGGCTGTAAAGAAGATTCAGCATATATTTAATAGTCTTTATGAGTCTCCTTCATGAGAAAACCTTTGCTTTATGAAAACAGTAAAGAAAGTTGCTGTATGAAAACCTTATTTGGATAGAAATATTTGCATTCAGGTAGAAAACTTACACAGTAAATAATTTCTAGGATTGATGGGCTCAGTTTTTCACTGCTGTAAAATTGAATTAACTTCAAAACTGAATAAACTGGACTTCTACCTGAATAAACACACCTCAAAGGTAACCACAGGATATCAGCGTACTTGCACAGGAGATAATAGTCTTGGTTTCTAATTTTTTTTTCTTTTCATATAATTCTATTTCTTTAGTCTGAACAGCAAACATTTCCCTGCTTCCCAGTGGAATAGCATGCCAAAAAAATTCTTTCTGAGCCTTTTTTACTGCCTTTAAAGACTGACCATCTGGGGAAGTCCTCAAGTATATGCCTGTTTGAAAACTGCGTATTTAAAACAAAGAGTGTTACTATAGAGCAGCTTTTCAGTATTTTCTCCTTGATAAAACTTTTCACAGAAGAAATTCTCAAATGTTTCCATGACAGTATCAAAGAAGAGTGTCCTGCTTTGTTCTGTGTTAAGCCTGGCTAGCTTTGATAAGAAAGCATCATCTAACTCATCTAATGTCTAGATGTTAGGCTACTCGTTCACATTCACCCTTCCTGAAGATGTTCAAGGTCAGGGTGGATGGGGCCTTGAGTAACCCAGTCTAGTGGAGAGGCATCCCTGCCCAAGGCAGGGAGGTTGGCTCAGATGGTCTCTGAGGTCTCTTCCAGCCTAGGCCATTCTATGATATGATTCTATGATTCTCTTCAAGGTCAGCAGAAAGCTAGGGGCACAACCAAAAGGTAACTCATCCCATCCTCAAACAAGTGTATCACACAGATTTGCTGTATTGTCACCTGCAGCTCTCTCCATCTTTAGCCTAGACAGTGGGACTACACCAGATACCTGCAGTGTGAAACACTTGACTAACCAAATGTGCTGAGATTGCCTGCCTTGTCGTGCCTGAATGCCACTCCAGAGGGTCTCTACCTCTCCTACAGTTCCCATGCCATTACTACCAGTCTTATGTAGGTGCTTCAGATATCCTATGGTGTCTTAAACTGGATTACATGCCTATAGTTTGGCAACTAAATCATCCTCTGCTTAAATGCCACATATTTAATGTTTAGCATAATCTACATGTGGATATATGAAAATTATATCCACTCTGCATCATTCCCATTGATAGAACTACCATGACACATTTTGTTATAAATAGGGACTGTCATAATATTCTGGTCATCAATACATCTGAGCATGCATAAATACACTTTTCAAACAGATCTTGAGGTTTCTGCCCCCTATCTTCTCCTCATTACCAATATCAAGGCAATCTCATGAGCAAACTCTCAGCAGCTTTTCACTTCTTTTCAATTTCTTGCCCTTAGAAACAGCAATAGTGGCACCATCATGGTCATGACTTACATAATCACTGCTTTTGTTGATATGCTAATGAAGTCATCATTGTCATTGTTGCCACTTATTGTGTATGTATAGAAGCTTTAGTTCAAAACAGTAACTTTGTTCTGGTAAGCTCAAAGTCTAAAAAGATAAAGGAGTCAGAAAATAGGAGAAAAAGAAAATAATTTGAATGCAGAGATCCATCCTCATAAGCACTGCCTTCATTATAATTTCCATTGAGGTAATTTCTCTTGAAAAGGTACCAAGGCTGTAAATTGCATTCACTGTGCTCATGTATGTCCTCCAGCATACACTTTACAGTCAGAACCCATGCATGAGAATTTCCACCAGCAGAGAGGACTCTGTTTCTAGACCATCTCTTCATCCATCCATATCTAGGGCATCCCAGTTTAAGATCAAGGTGTGACAAGTCCTACTCAAAATGAACCAACAAAAAAAATTATACATGCTTCCTGAGAAATTCCTCACCCAGGATTTAGCACAATTGAAAAAAAAAAAAAAAAATATCTGACAAAAGTTATAAGACAGTAACAGTGTAATGCAGAAATAAGTATATCTTTCACCTAAATATTTTTAATTTAGTGATCAGGTTTAATATTTTAGGAAACTAAATGAAGATTGTTTGCTTCTGTTGTGTGAGTCCCTCAGTATGTTTTAATCATTCTGTTTGATTTCCCATTTTCCATTCATTTCCATCAGTGTAGAACTGCTCTAAGATTTCAATAATCTGATCTGCCTTTTTTTTTTTCCTTTCTTGGTGATTTATAATTTAAATTTAAAATTTAATTTGTCCTTCGATAATTTAATCTGATTTTTAAACAAGTAGCCTACGGTACTGAAGTCAGATCTCTGTAACAAGAGACAATTATATTCCTCTGTTTTCAGACATCATCTTTCAACCTTCTCAAAAACATTGTGAGAATGAACTTGTTTGTTCTGAAATCAGCTCTTCCTCTTGACACATTATTAACTCCTGCAAGGATTACAGAAGTGCTTCACAGTGGATCTTAGAGTCACAAACCTCCATCATCGAATCATAGAATCATAGAATGGTAAGGTTGGNCTCACATATGATTATTATCCTACTTCACATTTCATCTAACTTAAGTGAACGTGCAAATAAATCACTTATGAGTGTGTCCCAGGTTGGGAACTATAGGATTAAAATAGTCCTCTAGGGACTTGAAGATTTGTTATTCAATCCCACAATTCTGCTATCTCTTCATAAGCTCACAGCAAGGCCAGCTTGTTCTCCTTTCCTCCCCCTCCAGCCTTGTGTCAGGCAGGAGCTGCGTTATCGGGACAAAACATGTAAGGATAGGCCTGGTTGGGGCCTCCAGAGGCTGTGCTTAGGCCTCTTGGATGGCAGAGGCAAGGTGGGGGAGGATTGGAGCACTGGGGATGATAGATTTAGTTTTGGGTTGGGGGAAAATTCAGGGGATTTGCTTATGGATTCTGTATCTGCTTTGTAATTTCTATTTCTAACTCTCTCCAAATATAATTCTGTTTTTTTTTTCCTCCAATTCGTTTGAGAGTTTCACTCTGTCGGCTCTTTAAACCCACGACAGAGTGTAACAGAAGCCCTGCCTGAGATGACAAATAAATAAATGACAAATAAATAAATTATATGTAAATAAAATGAAAACAAATTCATTAACTGCCTAAAAATATAGGTTCACAGATAAAGATGCTATCACAGATCAAGAAGCAAACGGTGAACAGGAAAGTTTTGATTTGTTACAAGTAACATTAACTGGACCATTGTGAGCAGATCTAATTACTAAGGTTGCTCATACTTGTCTCCATGGGATTCTGCAGCAAGATATAAATTCTTGTAGTGATTGGATATATTAATCTTGTCAAGGCTCAGTAATCAGTGAATATAACATTAGAAGAAAACAGGTAAATTAATATTTTCCACAAGGGTTTTTGTGGGGACAGGGAGTTAAAGAGTAATCCTTATTGTAATTTTCATTTTGCTCATTTGCAGACAACTCAGTTGATCTCTGCTTATAAGTCAGGACAAGATTATTGAGTTAAAACCAAAGTTAATCTCTTGGGAAAGCTGTGGAAGACATTTTGATGTGCACCATTACAGTATGGGGAGACTGAATCAACACAGAGTCATCTAGTGACAAAGAAACAATTATTTCAGAAAAGCGAGAGATGATTTAGACAGCCAGTGAACTTCAGTGGTAGGTCTAGCCTGTATAAAAGCTTTAGATAGCTCCCTATCCTATATCAGAACAGTACAATTTGCAGTTTTAACTTATTTTATGTTCACAGTATCATCAAGGTTGGAAGTGATCTCAAAGATCATCAAGTCCAACCCATTACCACAGACCTCAAGACTAGACCATGGCACCAAGTGCCACGTCCAAACGTGCCTTGAACACCTCCAGGGACGGTGACTCCGCCACCTCCCTGGGCAGCCCATTCCAGTAGTAAATGACTCTCTCAGTGAAGAACTTTCTCCTCACCTCGAGCCTAAACTTCCCCTGGTGCAGCTTGAGACTGTGTCCTCTTGTTCTGGTGCTGGTTGCCTGAGAGAAGAAAGCAACCTCCTGCTGGCCACAACCACCCTTCAGGTAGTTGTAGACAGCAATAAGGTCTCAGGGAGCTCTATGTCTGCAAAATCCCAGCCTGTTAACTATACCAGTGATGGTTTTCTTTGCAGTCCCATGACTTGTCCTGTCAAGAATCCCTACTCATAGTCCCTTACTCACTTCTCATACCTGTTTGCATTCTAAGTACACTTACTTCTGTGCCTGATGAGTTCTGGTATCATCCACCAGGGTCCTTTCGCAGGTTCTGTCTCTAGTTTCTGTTCCTCCCACTTCATTTTAAATCTATTTTCAGCAGTGGAAAATAGATTCTAGGTTCTAGATTCTGTAGTAAAGCTACTGAGAATATGTCCCTTTTTCTCCTCAAAGAATCATGGACCCTGGGTGGCCTGCCAATGTCTGAAGTCATAGTTACAGGAAAGATCCTACTTATCTTAGTCCTAAACTGGAACATGCTCGTGGACATGAAACTGCAAAAGGATACCTCTTGCTGAAATTCATGTTTAAGTTCCAAGCACATGAGATGAAGATTTACTTTGAGAAAAGATTCCTGAATGTTTTGATGGACAGAAAATCACATGTATTTTCTTTGGCTCTCTTATCAAAGGATTTATTTGAACTAAAGCCTCTTCTCTCCTTCAAAATATCCACCCAAGACATGTTGTTTGCTGGAAAAGTTTCAAGCAAGTGAAATTCAAATTCAGTATGCAGACAAGAACTAAATACATTCTTTTATGTAGAATGTATTAAAGAACTTAAATAATACTGAATGGTTCCTCCTCCACTAATAACACCAATTTAGTTCCTTTCAATTGCATGAGGAACTATACTATCCCCAGCAGTTTGCCAGTGATATCAGGCTTTTAGCAACACCACAATCTTTCCTTTATTTTTTTTTTTCAAAGGAAGATACAGCTGAGAAATAACTGTGAGTGTTTCATTTGCTCATGAAAAAGAAAGAGGATCTGTCTCCATAAATTGCCTGGCCTTATTAACTCTGTGAACCAGCATCGTTCTATATTCTTAGATCCAAAATTGAAGTGTAGTGCCACACTTCCTGCTACACAGAACAGGCTTTATGTGCCCAGAATCAGGGAATCACAGAATCACAGCATGGTAAGTGTTGCAAGGGAGATCATCTGGAGATCATTTAGTCCAACCTCTACTGCCAGAGCAGGTTCATTTGTGGCAGGTTTCACAGAAACACCTCCAGGCAGGTTTTGAAAATCTTCAGAGAAGGAAACTCTACAGCCTCTCTGGGCAGCTTGTTCCAAGTGCTATATCACCCCCACTGTAAAGATTTTCCTTATGTTGAGGTGGAACTTCCTGTGTTCCAGTTTGTATCCACTCCCTCTGTGGAGAGAGACTGGCCCCATCTTCTTGACACCCACCTTTAATGTATTTTTAAACACTGATCAGATCACCTCTCAGAAATCTCTCTTCTCCAGGCTAAACAGCCCTAGGTCTCTCACCTTTTCATCATAAGAGAGATGTTCTATTCCCTTAATCATCATTTACAATCATTTAAATGAGAGCAGAACTTGCTTCATTTTAACATGTGTTTGTTAACTTCTATGCTGAAAATGACATAAATGGTCTTAGAAGTAACAGCACCTTTTGTAAAGTCAGTGAGACTAAACTGCAATAAAAATCAGCTAATAAAGAATGTAATTAGCAATTCTTTAAACTCAAAAGTCTAATTGGGATGGGGAGGGAGAGGAAAGGAAGAACAAAAGTAACTTCTTCCCTGAAAAAAACAAAAACAAAACCCAAAAAACCCACTATATAAATAAATAGAAAAACAAATCACTGTAGAAACACAAGAGATGTTTTTTACCTTAACCTGCACAGCACATCCACAGCAAATTCACATATACTTTTGAATTTTAATCAAATGTGAAAACACCAATGCCATAAAGTGCAAGTAAAACATAATTCTGAAGAATATGTAATATTCAGTGCTCAACAGATGCATTAGTACAGTTTCTCAGTACTTCACAGTCAGCATGACCTCAGTAGCTGCAGGTGATGTATTTTTCTAAAGCATCATTAGACAGAGAAGTACCTGTCAAGAATCCTGGCCTCACTCTGTGGGAATATAATTCACAAGGCTAAATGAAAAACAGTGCCCAACAAGTACTTAAATTCAGTGCTTGGATCTTTTTGGAAATACTTTTGTAGACTGAAATAAATCACTCAGCACATAAATCAACAAAGGAAAGTGCAAAATATGTACCATGCCCCTAGTCTCAACCGATGCAAACATATGTAGTGTTTAAACATTCCAAGGAACTATAAACAACTCTTTTAATGGTTGGTTTGGCTACTGTCCTCCAAGAGGAAACTCAAGAAATCTACAGAGATACTTGTCTTCTTTCACTTATCCATCACAACAATGTCCATTCAACCTCCTTTGGCTCTTCAAGCAGAACTCAGTCAATTATTTTGGAGATTGCATCCTGGCTCTCCACCCAGTGAATGGACAAGGAGATCTCTCCAGTCACAAACAGTGGTCTCAGCCCACCAGCAGCTTAGTCCCTATTCCATTCTCCAATGATGACATTCCTCAGTTTCAAATTTCTAGTGCACATAAATCCTTGCTATTCAAAAAAGTGTTTAATTCTTCAGTTCTCTCTTCAGCCACAGAAGGCAAATAGAAAAGGGAAAGGAAGGTTGCTTCATTGCTCTTCACAATGAATACAAACTCAAACAACTAACACAAGGTGTTACCATACTTATATAATGTGTGTGCAGCACTCTCAATGGGGCTGAGGAGTATAAACACAATTTGTTTGCATTCTCAGATGTCCTCTCCCAAAGGTTTTTCATATTTTGATGCTACAGATGACATCTAATGCCACCATTCGCACAGGCAAACTTGTTCCTTCTACACACCTCTCAGGTCAATCTAGTCCCATAATGTAAGAGTCACACAGGCCACAGGACTGTTCACATGGGGCCCGGGCCTTGGACCGTATCTGCTGCAGGAGTAAAGAATGGCACAGGGTTTGGCTTCTGGTATGGATCGTAGAGGTCTATGGAGCACAGTGCCACAGCTGCTCCTACCCTTGTGCACCAGGCATAGTTGGAGAGCAGACTGTCAAGAGTGTGTGGAGAGGAGCCCTGATGGAAGGCAAGACACTAGCAGTACTAAGGTGTGAGACATAGCATAGCAGTAGACAAGTGTGAGGACACAGTGCTAAAGAGTCTAGCACTCACCATAGGAGACTTAAAAGGCATGTTTGGCATCTGCATGGTACAGTGGAATGTTGGAAGGTGCAACAAATCCATCTAGAAGCCCTAGCTGCACTCCTGGCAGCCTGAACCCCAGACAGCTGCATGCTTTTGTGGAATTGTATGGATTGTCACATCCATACTAGTGAGCACAGAGTTTTCTGCCAGATGGAGACCATAGCCAAGCTCTGAGAGAGTGATGACCACTACCTGAAGCTACCTCTTGAGCTGGCAGAGCTTCCACGCCCTCCCTGTGCACACTTCCATGCAAACTGCCAAGAAAACCGTGGCACCATGCTCAGTTTCCCTGCTCTTTATAGTCGTGGAGGTGGATATTGTCACTCGGGCAGCACCCAGGCATTGTCAGTAGCTCCCACTTGAACTGCTGGCTTCTGGAAGGCCTCTCCATGGCCCTGTCATTTCATTACCTTGGGTAAAAGCCACTGTGAGTAAAGACCTACTGCTCTGCTGCTGACTGGGCTGAGTACAGAATACCTCATGTGTTTTCCAAACCAGAGAGTTCATCACAAGTATTTCTACAGAGACATGCTGGTTTTGATATAATACATGAGACCCTCCACNCTTCATTGCTCTTCACAATGAATACAAACTCAAACAACTAACACAAGGTGTTACCATACTTATATAATGTGTGTGCAGCACTCTCAATGGGGCTGAGGAGTATAAACACAATTTGTTTGCATTCTCAGATGTCCTCTCCCAAAGGTTTTTCATATTTTGATGCTACAGATGACATCTAATGCCACCATTCGCACAGGCAAACTTGTTCCTTCTACACACCTCTCAGGTCAATCTAGTCCCATAATGTAAGAGTCACACAGGCCACAGGACTGTTCACATGGGGCCCGGGCCTTGGACCGTATCTGCTGCAGGAGTAAAGAATGGCACAGGGTTTGGCTTCTGGTATGGATCGTAGAGGTCTATGGAGCACAGTGCCACAGCTGCTCCTACCCTTGTGCACCAGGCATAGTTGGAGAGCAGACTGTCAAGAGTGTGTGGAGAGGAGCCCTGATGGAAGGCAAGACACTAGCAGTACTAAGGTGTGAGACATAGCATAGCAGTAGACAAGTGTGAGGACACAGTGCTAAAGAGTCTAGCACTCACCATAGGAGACTTAAAAGGCATGTTTGGCATCTGCATGGTACAGTGGAATGTTGGAAGGTGCAACAAATCCATCTAGAAGCCCTAGCTGCACTCCTGGCAGCCTGAACCCCAGACAGCTGCATGCTTTTGTGGAATTGTATGGATTGTCACATCCATACTAGTGAGCACGGAGTTTTTTACCAGATGGAGACCATAGCCAAGCTCTGAGAGAGTGATGACCACTACCTGAAGCTACCTCTTGAGCTGGCAGAGCTTCCACGCCCTCCCTGTGCACACTTCCATGCAAACTGCCAAGAAAACTGTGGCACCATGCTCAGTTTCCCTGCTCTTTATAGTCGTGGAGGTGGATATTGTCACTCGGGCAGCACCCAGGCATTGTCAGTAGCTCCCACTTGAACTGCTGGCTTCTGGAAGGCCTCTCCATGGCCCTGTCATTTCATTACCTTGGGTAAAAGCCACTGTGAGTAAAGACCTACTGCTCTGCTGCTGACTGGGCTGAGTACAGAATACCTCATGTGTTTTCCAAACCAGAGAGTTCATCACAAGTATTTCTACAGAGACATGCTGGTTTTGATATAATACATGAGACCCTCCACGAGGATCATNATTTCCATAAGTGTGTGTTGGTTGCAGGAGCATTTTAATGAAGCTGTTCAGAAGACTGATGGAAAAAAGCCAAGGGCATACATGTTTAAAAGGGGGCACCTCTGAATTACGCATTTACTGAAAGGTCAGTTTTCGTGTTGCAGAGATATGGAAGTGCAATTACTTCTGAAATGTGGAATAATTATGTTTCTACAAAAGTCCACTATCATGTACCTGGGTACAACTGAGGCCAATTAAAATAAAATTAATCTCTACAGGCCCAAGCCATCACTTACTAATAAATAACTGTGAAAGGCAGAGCATTTTTAGCATATTAAGAATTCCTAAAGCTCTATTATATCTTAAAGCTGACAGGAAAAAACAAGTTCTGGATAAAAGGCAACATATCCTCCTAAGCAAGCATGTAGTTTCTTTAGAAGACTCTGTTCCTTTACAGTTGAGAGGAGATTTTTATTATTACACAACTATAAAATAGTAAAGGATCAGTAAGAATCAAGAAACCATTTAAAGACTCATTTACTTTCAGCTGAGCACAGGACAGGAATAAAACATTTTGGCTTGGAGGGAAAGAGAAAGCCCAAGAAAAGAAATAAAACTGGTAAACAGAAAAACATATCACCAAAGATAAAAGTTGAGTTTCTGGCACCTCATTTATCTTGATAACTCAATGAAGGAATATTATGGATATTTATTTCCAAATTGAATTCATACATATTCATTCACAAGGATGTGTTCTTTTGGCTTTTTCATAACCCACTGGAGATAAACATCCTTAAAACAGACCCTACAGCACTTACAGAAGCCAGCCTTCCACCTATAATTAACAGTGTTTTCTTCTCAGAGTTTTGACCTATCTTCTATATGGATTTCAATAATACTGTTTATTAGTCTCTTTATTATGTCTAATATGTCATAAACACAGCTTAAAATGCAATAATCAGGAAAAGAAAGTCATTGCCTTTATTGAGCAGTAACTGCCCAGTCATTGCCTGATCTGAACATACATTAGTTCCTTGTGCAATCCAAAACAACAAGATTGGCAAGGAGAAACATAAAAATTTGTCAAATATTGCCAGAAACAACTTAAAAGGTATGATAATACAATACATTAACTAGCTTTTTTTTTAAAGCTTGGCAAAGAAATGAGAACTAGTAAGGTTGCCAACTAAAGATAAGATGGAGAATATGAGAATTATGCTATTTTTGTTTCCCCATTGGAGGAGAAGATAAGGGGAGATGCCTCATTAAGGTAATCAGCAACTGGGAATGAACTAGATTCTGTAAGAGTAGACCCAAAGACCATTTTTGGAGCTTATGGTGAATAAGACTTTCTAAGTGTTTTCATTCAAAGGAGAAGCAATCCCTCATTTCCTAGATAAATGTGTCCTTCTTCTCCTGGTCATTGCCATATTTCTTCATTCTGTTACACCTTGGCTCTTGTATGACACCTCTCTAACTTGGGGATGCAAGAAGAATCCTGGACAGCAAAAGTACAAGCCACATTTCAAGACATGGTCAGTCAGTTACAAACATATTGCCTGTTGTGAACATCTGGTAGCAGCTAAGACATTAGTAGTGCTGTGATGGTTTGGGAGTNGCATAAATGCTGGGCCTTGCCACACTGTGGCAACAGTTTGGGTCTCTCTCAGACACACTGGAACTGATTTTCAGCAAAGGTACAAAGTTTTAGTTATCTTAATGACTTGCAGGTCAGCTTGCCCATCAGATTTAAAAGATATGAAAGAGATGGTTTGAGTGACAGATGGGTCATACTAGACTCACTTATTTTGGAAAATAGGCTAAGAAAAATAAATGCAACATGTTCAAGGTGGAATTCTGATATTTGGTTTGTATATTTGATAAAAGTTCAGGGGATAGCACAGGAAAGAGGGAAGATTGGTAAAAATGATTGGTGATCTTTAATACCCTGGCCCAGCAGGTGCTGGGTATGATCTATGGAATTAATACTAGCTGCTGAATTTTATCTGTTTATGCATTTGTTGCACACAGGATCCTGAGACAGGCTTATACTCCAAAGCTTTACTGTATGAGCCCATAATTGATAGCATATGTAATTTCCCACAATGGCCCACCATAACAGCAGTATCTGGGTTTACAAAGTCCTTAAAGCTTACACTATGAGGGTAACAGTGTGAGACTCACAAGGGAAAGGCTACTGCCACCAAGGCTCTGGAAAAACAACAATCACCGAAGATTAGGTGAAAAAGTAGAGAGCTGCAAGCAGAGGGCAGGTTGCAAGACTGCAAGCAGAACACCTTTAGTGCTACAGGGGTTAATTCACCCAAGGAACTGTGCAACATATTGAACTATTAGCATTTAACTTGCCATTTGTGGAGGCTGCTTGAATCACCTCAGAGTGTGAAAGTCAGTAAACAATCAGGACATGGAACTGTTGGAGTGGGTCCAGAGGAGGGCCACAAAGATGATCAGAGGGCTGCAGCAACTCTGCTATGAGGACAGGCTGAGANGTGGTGTTGTCTGCTCTCCAGCAGCACAAATCAGTGTCAGGAAAGAGGCAATGCACCACAGCTACAGGACTTTCAAAGCAAAGAACTTTCTCCTTCAGCACTGATTGAAAGGTGCCAAACTCATCAATTCAAGCATCTTAGAAAGTATGAGTGCCCTGATAGCACTATAGCTATGGTCAGTTCTGCACAATGCTTTTGCAGGCTCACACCCTCTGTCAGGCCTTTCAGTTTTAGATGTGTCTCTGCAACGTAGTCACAAGAGTGGAGCAGTATCTACCTCAGTATCTGATTGCCAGTTGGCAATCAAACCCATTATACATCAGTCATGAAGAAATGTACAGTGTAACTCACAACAGGCACAGACGTGGGGGAAAAAAAATGTTGATTTTTCACCAATGAACCATTACACTATTTCTTAGTCCATGATGTGGACTGCTGAAGGCACTCCTTGACTAGAGATGTAAGAACATATAATATCACCCATATATATATGATGAACACATGGCAAATGAGCAAGTCTGATGCCAAAGGTCTGCATGGCTCACTTCCCTTCTCAGATGCATAGGATCTGGTGGGTTTAAACCTAAGACATGCTGTAGTAAAGGCATTAAAATGCATTTACTGTGAAAGCAAGTCTCCATTTACCACAGAATAAATCATTCAGTTTCTGCACAGTTGAGGACCCACTCACGTTGCAAAATAAATGAGAACAGATCACTTGAGGTTGTCAGTCAAAGGGATTCCTCTGCTCAGTTTGATCACCTGCTAAGAAAGATGCTGCTTGGTCTTGGTTATATGAGAGCAGTCAGTCCTCTGGTGTAAACATCTCCTTCATCTGTGTAGATTATGTGACTTTCATGTCCAGAACACATCCCTAAGGCCTTCTGTAGCTGAATTCTGGGTAATTTCAGGGCAGAACACAGCCACAATCTGAACCCAGACTAGAAAAATCAAGTAGTCCCAGTGAAGGGCTACACTACCTTTATAAATCCATCCTTTATAAATCCACCTGTATTTATGTCCCAATTAGACTAGTGGTTTCCTCTGCCAGGTCAGTAGGACACCTGCAATATTTCATTGATGACAAGGAATATATCTGGAAACATTAACATTCTTGGA
This sequence comes from Ramphastos sulfuratus, assembly GCA_013399055.1. Lineage (NCBI taxonomy): Eukaryota > Metazoa > Chordata > Aves > Piciformes > Ramphastidae > Ramphastos > Ramphastos sulfuratus. The sequence continues at coordinate 35,937 of WBNM01006331.1, forward strand.
TGGTAACTTTCTAATGAGAAAATATCCTTATGCAGGATAAGGGGGTCATTTTAAACCAGCAGGAATATGAAAATCCTGACAGCTTGGTTACATGGAGAGAAAGCTAGGGGAAAAGAAAAAAAAAAAGAAAAAAAAAAAGTAGCAAACTGACACCCAGAAAATGTTAAATGTTGTATTTGAAGCACAAGAAAAAATCTACATACCTTTTCCACCAGCTAACATTTCTCCATTGCCCACAGCTTCCACTGTGAAAAAGGCACCTGGTAGATGCTGCATATTTTCTCACTGTCAGCTGCATCTACAAGCCATGCAGCTTTGTGATCTCTCTCCCACTTGAGCTCTCTGTATCTTGGTGTGTGACCCACAGGTCACTTGTAGCGAGCACAATGGTCACTGAGTAAGAGAAAAGCTAAATAACTGCATGCAACTGTGGCGCATGTGCCTCTGACAGGATCCCTTGCCCAAGGCACACTTGCTAGAAGATGACTTTTATCTGCAGCCTGGTGCATCAGTTTCTTGTTCACAGTGAGATCCTGCAAGCCTGGCCACACATTTTCCTCCCAGACACTGGAGGAGCAGGAGGTTACAAGTCTGGCTCAAGCTCTTTAGATCCCTGGCTCAAGGTAGTATTTCCTGTTGAAATAGAATCCTGTGAAGAAAGGCACAACAAAGCCTATGAACCCTACAATCCTCCATAACCCTTTGTGTAACCCCTAAAGGGGATGTAGTTCTCAGTCCCTTCTTGAATCAGGTGTTGGTGAGGTTTTTATTTCTAATAGAAGACAGTTTGTGTGTGAGACCAGACAAAGATTGTTGCCAATCCGGCCCTTGAAACACAAACTGACAGTACCTCACTCCTGAGTCCTTCACACACCAACAATGTGATGCACTGTCCTGGAATGAAGTTGCCTTCAAACAAAAAAAAATATATAAACCACAAATTTCAGCTACAATTCTTTAACAGGGGCAGGGGGAGTGGAGGGGGTGGGATGTGCAGAAGCTGGGAAGCAGCTCCAGGGCCACGTAAGGAAACAATAGCGAATGCTGGAAGCAGCTCTTGTGGTCCTTTGAAAGTGGCTTGATCTGATTCTGTAGAAATATAAGCTGGTTTCAAAGCTATCCATCAAGTACCTTGTACCACCTTCATTCCTATCACGGTATTGTTTCTTTCTGCAGAAGCCAAGCTGTCTGTGTCTGTCTCAATGGGCAGCTTCTCCTCCAATGCTTGCTGCCCCCTTCTTGGGCACAAATGCCAAATCCTCATTCAGTCTGCAGCAGAAGGTCCTTTTTGGGTTCCTGGCCTCTCATCTAAGCCATCAGACATGCTCTCTTTTTCTACCTCTCCACTCATGTGAGAGTGATTTGGCAGGATACCCCTGAGACACTGCAGAAACTCAGGTTCAGCTGCGTCACAGAGGTGAGCAAGCACACTCCAACAAAAATGAGCTGAGAGGCTATGGTACTCTGAGTCCTCCACCTCTTCTGGGGTTTTGTGCTCGAGAAATTAGACTGTCCTGTTTGTCATGGCAGTATCACCATAGCAAGGAGTGTCATGGTGGACAGGTATCTAAGTCTGCACAGTGTATAATGGAAGAAATGGTTGCAAAGTGCAAAAGATTAAAAACTGTGCCCATGCTGTGTACGGTGATGTTGTGAAAAGGCACCTAAGATACTGGCATCATTAATCCCTTTGAGCTGCTTCACCATTAAGCTCAGCACAACCCAGCACAGCCTGTTTCTCTTTCTTCAGATCCCTATCCCTGTATTTTTCTCTGCCACCATCTCCTCAATGTGTCAACATAACACACACAAAAATATCCTTGAATATTTCCAGTTGCTAACTCACCTGGGTAAGTGCTGAGGCAATATAATAACATCCTCAGTTCTGGCTTGTGCTAGAGGCTGTGGCCATTTGCACTAAACTCTGTGGCCAAGGGGAGACCAGTGTTGCTCCACAGCACATTAACATTTGTAAAGCCTTTCAAGAGAAATCTCTCCACAGCCCCCTGCCAAGTTATAGGGATAATCAGCAATTCATCACTTGCATCAGTCCACTCTATCCCATCTAATGCTTTCCCATTCTGCTGTTTTATTAATCCCTGAGAGTGCATCAAGAATTTGTTTTGGATCCCTTCCCAAAAAAGGATGTTGGCTGCCAAGAGGATCTCCTCACATATGGGCCTCCAGTCCCCTTACACTCACACATACATGTTCCCACATGTCCTATGAATCAAAAAGCTTAGAAAAGAGTGGGCAGATTCTGTTGAGGTTACTGTACTCAGCTGCACTTGTTTAAGTTAGAATTACAGATTTATTTTAAAAGCACCTACAGCTGAATTTAAATTTTATTTCCTCTGGCAGCAAAGTTAACAGGATATTTTAATTTTTTTCCTGACAGAGTCATAGGTTTCTTACCTTAATACTTACCAAACATGAGACTGGTTGCCAGGTAAATTGTCTCCAGACTCATGCAGCTCTCCTTCTGCATCACATTCCCATATCCCTCAGGCACCAGGATAAGAGAAGGCAAAATTCATCAGTGGATTCTTTTTTGGGACACTTTGAATCTCTCAGAAAGAGTGATCCCATGTTAGTGCCCCAAAATCTATTACACAGATTATTTATGAGCATCATCTTAGCTTCTGCTAAATCCCTGCATATGAATATCTAACTCTGGCCATGGGCAATATCCTTTCTGTCACTGTAAGAAGCAACATGCAGAAGAGAACTGCACAGTGCAGGGGGCAGGCGTGAGTGGCTCAATCTATGGATGGGATACCCATTACTCATAGGCCTCTGGTTGTGTGATTGGTTCTAATGCCTAAGTAAGCCTGTGCTTGTTATCACAGGGTGGGTTTTTTAGGAGTGATTTACTATTTTGCTTTCATTTCCATAATAAAACCACCTCCATCCATAATAAAACCACCTCCATCCATAATAAAACCACCTCCACATACAGTCTTATTTAATATTAATTCCTAGTATTGCTTTTGATGTGCAAGAAGAATTTGTGATGATACTTTCACTGCTTTAGTCCAGGACTAACATTGACTTATTCTACAATTACTCAAAGACACACATATGCAAGGCTCATGTTTAATTCCATCTTCTCTTGGTGATCAAAAGTTCTGAAGGGGGCAACTGAGGAGTTCAACACATTTAAGTGATTTCTTAGGGACGTTTTAGTGCAAACCAGCTGAAAGTGTTTCTTCTGCACCATAAAAAATGTTGAGATTTCTACAATTTCATCAAGATACAGTGCAGAAATGTATTTTTAAAAACCTTCCAAAACATGGGGGGAAAAGGCAGCTCGAGTCACATTGTAGAGTTTCTGAGTTGTTAGAATAGGATTTTTTACTAAATCTTATCAGCCTCTTTTTTTTTTTTTTTTTTTTTTTTTTTTTTTTTTTTTTTTTTTTTTTTTTTTTTTTTTTTTTAATTCTTTTTTTCCTTTTTTTTTTTTTTTTTTTTTTTTTTTTTTTGGTCATTTTTTATTATTTTTTTTACTTAGTGCTTGAAACTGTTCTGGGAAAAATTCAAAATAGTCATTGAGGGTCAATGGGTTTAAACTGGCAGAGGGGAGATTTAGACTGGATGTTAGGAGGAAGTTCTTTGCAGTGAGGGTGGTGAGACACTGGAACAGGTTTCCCAGGGAGGTTGTGGCTGCTCCCTCCCTGGAGGTGTTCAAAGCCAGGTTGGACGAGTCCTTGAGTAACCTGTGCTAGTGAGAGGTGTCCCTGCCTATGGCAGGGGGTTGGAACTAGATGATCCTTGAGGTCCCTTCCAGCCCTACCATTCTATGATTCTATGATTATGATCTCAAAAATTACGTCATCTGGATCAAATTAGTCAAGTATTGACTGACAGTCTTGAAAGCTTGTTTCCCAGAATGTTTATAGCCAGGCTATTAATCACCACTATATCTGCTTTCAGAGGACCTTGGAATATTTTTTGAGGAAAAAAAAAGAAAGTAAAAGAAAAAAATAAACAAAAAATAAACACAGATTAAAAAAAATAAATAAGAGTTATCTAATTAATTGCTGACAAGCTCTACTCCAGATATCCAAAGCACAACATCTGGTTCAATTCCACATGACAGTACATTCAAGATACTGCCACCAAACTTGTCTATTTCTACAGAGCACTATGCAGACTCTATTTCTGTGTGAGTCAGGTGGACTATGGGGCATATAGGACCCAGAGCAAAAATGCAAAAAAACATGGGATACTGTCGTGGAAGGGGTAATTGACTACTGCGAGACGATATTTCAAAAATATTAATATATAGTTTATTAATATTAAATAATCGGAACTCGCACCACCCCCACCACCATTTAATAATAATAATAACAACAGGCTCTTTGCAACGTCATGGAAACTACATACAGGTTGTAACAGGATCTGGAAATAACTATTAAATATATACATTAACTGAACTCAATTTAAACTGACAGAGAAGGTTTGCGGCCAGTATGCCGCTTGCTCACTAGATGGACACAAGGAGCAACTTTCTGCTTATGGCAGAAGGCAATTAATAATTACAAGAGGCTTTGGTATTTACTCGTAAGAGGTATTGTCTGACAGTACCCAAGGCTNAGCAAAGCAAGTAGAAAACAACTCTATGAATTGAAAGTTTTTCAAAAAGGCATCAGGAAAGAATGTTTGTCTTAGCAGTTTTTTTATGCTACACCAGAACCCCAGATCTAGGCTAAATCTAGCACAAATCCATATAATATGCTCAGTCAAATTTAATGAAATGCATTTTGTTGCTTATACCTGATGCAGCTGAAAATGAGACTTCCATGTTGTTGCACTGTCCAGTATAAAGAATTTGAATGGCAATTTCAGGCCGAAACAGGCAAAATGCAAGGCAATATCACATGTACACTATGACTTTCATAAAATACATCTCATGTTCTAGCACATTGTCAAATTCCAAGCTGAAAATCTCAAATTGCCTGTCTAGGGGTCTGGGTTGATGAAAAGCTCAACATGAGCCTGCAGTGTGTGCATGCANTACAGTAATTAATTCACAAGTTCTGTGCCTTGCACTGGAGGAAAAAAAAAAAACAAAAAACACCACCTAGTGTGGACAGCTGACAAAAATATTTCCTTAGCCCCCTCACAACAAGCAGGGACTGAAGGCTGCAAATGTCCTCCTTCCTCTGTACATTTCTAGAATATGAAATGACAATGGAAGATTTTTGAAGCTAAACATCAGGCAGATTTAAAGAGGGAAAAAAAAAAAAAAGAAACTCTGTAGGTTTTCCCTGGGAAAGAGTACACAATTTTCAGTCAGATTGCATTCACACAGGCCAGGAGACTGAGAGCAAGGGGCACAAGCACAAGGTTAGAAAACAATATTCAAGTAAAATGCAAAGTGTGAAAAGACAGAGGAGGCAGTCAGAAGGAAAGCCTGTATAAGCAGGGAATGTACTTGCAAAAACAAGCTGTCCTTTCTGCTTTATGCCTGTGTGGTAGAGTGGCAGCTGCTTTCCTTAACCTCTTGACTGCAGCAGGCTGAAGATGGTGTGGGAGAAATTCTGAACCCCAGGAGCTGGCAACCATCCCCAGGGCTTTGCAACAAAAAGCAAGAGGAGTAGGTCATTAAATGTTGAGCAAAATTGCCACACATGCAAAAGAATTTCTGTGTTTGGTCTTGCTGCAGGGGTGCAACTCCAGATCAGAGGCAGGGTGCAGAAGGTTAACAAAATCCTACAATTGTGTCAATGGTGGCTGATATGGGAAAATACACAACACCATGACAATGGGAATGGAGGACAGAGTCAGTGTCCAACTAAGATACATCTTTTGATGTATCCTGTGTCTGTAGCACAGATAAAGGTCATCATGTTCTTGGCAATGAGTGGATACAGTTTTTATAGGATTCTGTGGGCATTTTACATGTAAAGTCAATCAATCAAATAAATAGATCAACACATGAGGAAAAAAAGCTTTTGCTAACTGATAGGATTTTACCAGTTTCCTGAAGAACAAGATTTATGCAGGTGTGCAATCTGTCTACCTGTCTCCACCCTTCTCTCCAAGCTGTTTTTGAACTTCTCACAAGAGATGATCCCCTTTTGGTAGCACTGAGCAGCCAATCAGTGCATCTGCACTAGTAGGTTAGCTACCATATCCCTAGCTGCAGAAGGAAACTAGAGGCATCTGTAACACACTCATGTTGGGAAGTGACTTTCATCTGGTTAGACTTGACTACAGTTCTGCTACCATCAAAACTGTAAACACTTTCACATCAAGTGTGCAGAAGAATCACTTGTCAGCACAGTAGTCTACCAATATATCACCAGCATATAAGCAGTGTAGCATCCTATAACCAGCAACAGTATACTGGAAGGCTAAAAAAAAAAAAAAAACCAAAAACCCAAACCCCTGACATTTCTTCAGGGGCTTTGAGCTGAAAAGTGATAAAAATTTAACATTTGTTTCTTATATTTTCTGTGTGGGTCCCACAGGACACCCAGGCTGAGAGCTATACAGTGGCAAATCCATTCCTGAATGGTGAGAGGCTGCTCTGCAACATTAGGCCTCTGGGTCAGGGATTTCTCCCTGGAGCAGTAAAGCAAAACCAATTTAAAGAGTGAGGAATTGAGTGAACATACTTGAGCTGTGTGCTTACAATACAATAAAAACATTGCCAATGCATGTACTATTAACCACAAATTTGCAACAATCAAATGATGCTAATGATAGTGATGTCCATGAAAGAGGAAATGGTGAAGGGCAGGTTATTTTTCAGGTGCTCTGATGTGAGCAAATAGCTGCCACAGACATTATTGGATGCATTTGGGGTTAGGCCTTAGCTTTATGTTTTGCCATTCAGTTATTTCTTACAGACTGCATTCACAAATAGAACAAACCACACCAATCAGCATTTGCAAGAAAAGATAATATGTGCAAGAGGTAAATGGGGCCATCATAAGGTCCCAAAATATACTATTACACAATTTGTCAACAAGTAGCTCAGTGGCTACTGAAAAAAGTAACTGGTGGACTCTTGTCTTAGTGAAACAAATTGTTATTTTGTATTTGCATCTCCATATTGTTTCTTGAAAGAGATTTCAAGCAGAGATGTCCTCTTGAGCAGGTGTGAGCTAAAGGTTTTGCTTCCAAGAGCCTGTGCTGAAGGGGAGTGGTGGTGAGATTTGACTCATCTGCCCAAGGGTGGGTACAAACTTGCAACTCCCCAGGCATTTCTTCCTGCCAGCCTGCAATCTGTGTTAATTTCTCTAAGTGTGATATAAAAAATACAGGAAGGAGCAATGGTAGGACTAAGCAGGAGACCTGCTGTAATTTACAAATTGTCTGTGACAAGTGAGCACAGCACCATGTTTCATGGAAACAGTGAATTGGACACTTGCCTGATTCAGCAAAGAAGCTGTCTTTATAATTTACATTTCACTAAATTTTATCTGTCCCCTAGTTTTATTTCCAAGAATCACAGAATTGTCAGGGTTGGAAGAGACCTCAAAGATCACCCAGTTCCAACCACCTTGCCATGGGCAGGGCCACCTCGCACTAGATCAGGTTGCTCAGAGCCACATCCAGCCTGGCCTTAAAAAATTCCAGGGATGGGGCTTCCACCACCTCCCTGGGCAACCTGTGCCAGTGTCTCACCACCCTCATGGTGAAGAACTTCTTCCTAACATCCAATCTGAATCTACTCCCTTCTAGGTTTGCTTCATTCCCTCTAGTCCTATCACTACCTGACATTCTAAAAAGTCCCTCCCCATCTTTCCTGTAGACCCCCTTCAGATACTGGAAGCCCACAATAAGGTCTCCTCAGAGCCTTCTCTTCTCCAGGCTGAATAACTCCAACTCTCTCAGTCTGTCTCCATAGGAGAGGTGCTCCAGCCCTCTGATCATCCTGGTGACCCTTCTCTGGACACGCTCCAGCACGTCCATATTTTTTCTGTAATAGGGGCTCCACAATTGGATGCAGTGCTCAAGGTGGGGTCTCACCAGAGTGGAGTAGAGGGGGAGCATCACCTCCCTTGGCCTGCTGGGTATGCTTCTCTTGATGCAGCCCAGGATACAATTGGCTTTCTGGGCTGCAAGTGCACACTGATGGCTGATGTTGAGCTTCTCGTTCACCAGTACCCCCAAGTCTTTTTCTTCAGGGATGCTCTCAAGCCAGATGCTCTCAGCCTATACTGATGAACAGCTAGGCTTCAATTCACATAAAAAACACCAAAAGAAACTAAGAAACTTCCCAGTCTCTTGAAAGAAAAGTTGGCATTTGGGCAATGAAAGACGTGCAAGTAAGGTCCTCTTTGTGAAAAAATTACTGGGAGTCCAAATTTATTTTTTTTTTTTTTTTAATTGCCTGTGAAAGTCAAATCCACAGAAAACAAATCCAAGCTGAAGATGCACTCCATCTGGGACTGCTGGTAAGGAATTCCAGTATCTGAAGGGGGCCTACAGGAAGGCTGGGGAGGGACTATTTACAAGGTCTTGGAATGACAGGACAAGGGGCAATGGGTTTAAACTGGCAGAGGGGAGATTTAAACTGGATGTTAGGAGGAAGTTCTTTCCAGTGAGGGTGGTGAGACACTGGCACAGGTTACCCAGGGAGGTTGTGGCTGCTCCCTCCCTGGAGGTGTTCAAGGTCAGGTTGGATGAGGCCTTGAGTGACCTGTGCTAGTGGGAGGTGTCCCTGCCTATGGCAGGGTTTTGGAACTAGATGATCCTTGAGGTCCCTTCCAACCTTACCATTCTATGATTCTACGATTCTATGAAGACAGAGTGGTAGGCAGATGCTAATGTTTTGGACATGCTTCCAACCATTGGTCAAGCACTCTTTACACAACTGGTCTCTGTCTTGGTGTTTCTCCATGATTAGGTCCAAATGTGATTGTATGCAATCACTGGATTTTATGTTCCAAAGGTGTAACCTAATATAAATGTCTGATAAAGTTTCGTGGCTGCTTTTCATCGCTGGAATGATGGCAGTGCTGATTTGGAGTACTGTTAGAGAAATGTTTTGTTTGCTCCCACATGTATCTGGCTCCTTCACTTAGTAATGCAAGGATGCATTGTTTATAATGCAGAGACACATCTGAAACCATGGAGAGTCCTCATGTGTTCTTGTTCAGTAAAGCTGCTTAGAGGAAGAGGTGAGCCATTGCACCTTAAGTATCTGCAGTACCACTTCTCCTGATAGAAACCGAACAGCTCTGGCAAGTTATTTGGGAGAGAATAGAAACAGCTGCACTTCATTGTGTTTTAAAAGTGGTTGTTGTAAAAATCTGAGTGTGTGCCTCTGGTTCTTCAGTATACAGCAGGGAAAGCACTGCTTCACAAAGCATCTGGGACTGATTAGAAATGGTTGAAAGGTTTCCTATTTGTTCCTAGAAAACCGCTGTGTATTAGACCAACATATGAGGAAAAAAACAGCCTAAAAACACCCTCCCCACCCCACAAAAAACCCAGAAATCAGCTTCCAGGTTGTGTTTAGTATGAAGAGGGGCTTTTTGAAATACAAATCAAAAGTCTTGATGGATGGGCTAATCTTTTAAAATTTTATTTTCAGCTTCATGAAATTGCACCTGAAGAAAAATGACAACAATTATGTTTACTGCAGCAGGGAGAAAATGCATGGAGAGTTGGCAAGCTCAAAAAAGCATTGTACAGTGTGATCTGTAGAATATACTGAGTCTTAAGGAGAACACAGGAAGAACACACTGAAAATCAAAGAAGAAATTCTAAAATTTGATGTTGGGCAATGTTATTACACCATGTCTAGATGAATCATTGCATGAAAAATGCAGTCTTGACTGACAAAGCTAAAACTACAAAACTATTTGGTACAAATTACAAGTACAGAATAATTAAGAGTGACGTGGGGCAGACTTTTTAATCAAACAAATCAAGTGTGCAGCAGCCTGTAAAATCCATTCAATGTGAGCTCAGTTTAAACCTAGTTTTGATCACTGGAATGATGGCATTAGACTCTGTGTCAGGGCCTGGGACGCCAACACAGCAATTTGGTATTTGACAGTATTTAATATGTATGTTGTCTAAACCCAAGAGCAACTGATTCCATCTCAGTACAGCACAGACTAAGCTACATTTTCAGAGTAGTGAAGAGGGAGTGTGTGTTCAGTAGTGCTACATCACTGCATGCCTCTCTGCGGTGATCAGTGGGGATCCAGGGAGGAGAACTAATTGTGTCGGTCTGAAAGCAAAGTATTCAGCCATGACACACCACCTGCTGGACATGAATGAATTTTACTCTCATGAACAAAACAGAAACACTCTGTGTCTATTCGAAATGCAAAATTATGGCAGGGTTACCTTTCACATGATCGTGCTGGTTTGAGGCTAATTGGAATATTTTAATGACGAAAATAATGTATAGGCTGTGAAAAGAAAACAATGGTGATGTCTGCTTCACTCAGGCTTGCTGAGATGTGTAAGAATAAGAACACTAAACATAGATAAGGCACTCTCTCTCTTGGTCTCTCTCTGGGAGCCAGTGGGTCCTCTCCTCTCTGCTGAACAACCTAACTAACCACTCTGCTTCTAACTCCCCTGACTGATCCTCCAAACTCACCTTGTGTGTAAGGCAAAGCCTTGGGGTAAGGTAGAGGGCTGGAAAGAAGGTGGAAGGGTGGTTGGGAGCCCCTCCTGGGGACTCTGATTTCTGGGAAGGGTATTGTGTTTCTGTATTACCTTTAACTTGTATATTTCTGTAAATATTCCTATCTATTGTTTATATATCTGCTTGTATATTGTGCTAAGCTGTAAATAGAGCTTCAGTCCTTAACTTCCACAGCCAGCTGAATCTAGTCTGGGTGATTTTACATAGTGTGGGGGAGGCAGGTAAATCCCAAACCATCACAATGATGCTGAAAACCTTCAAAGAAAGGTTTACACATGCTTCCTCAATGGGCAAGTCGGGACCCCCAGNCCTCCCTGGAGGTGTTCAAGGCCAGGTTGGACGAGGCCTTGAGTGACCTGTGCTAGTGGGAGGTGTCCCTGCCTATGGCAGGGGGTTGGAACTAGGCGATCCTTGAGGTCCCTTCCAACCTTACCATTTTATGATTCTATGATTCTATAATAGCTAATATTCTTTGGAGTTCATGGGGAACAAACATCACAGGGCAGTAACTATATAAACTGGTCATGGTAGAATGAGAGAGAAGCTACCTATCCAGTCTGCTGACTCAGTATGTGTGTGCAGTATATCCAGTGTCTGTGTTCTTAGTCCACTGGAACTGACCCTACCAGTTTAACAGAAAAGGCTCAGGTTAAACTGTATGCATGTCCAGACAGTGTAGTGAATTGTCTAATGACAGTTTTCCTTCATGTCACCACTGTTCAAAGCAAGCTGTCCTATTCTATTTGTAAGCACTGAAATAGCCAGTGTGCACTGGGAGGGTTTCTGTTAGAAATGTCCTTCATCAAGGCCAGATGAGTACCTGCGCTGAGCCAAAAATGGGCTGAAAACTTCTTCATATAAAAGACAAATCACAGCTTAATTTGAGAACTGTAGCAGGTAACAGAGTTGATCAGAAGCCTGCAGACTATGCACAGCTCTGTTTATGGCCACCAGTACCATTTCTCCAACAAGCTCACCCACTCTTCTGCAAAGATCCAGTAAGATCCCAACAACAGGGTTAGATCCTCCAGGTGCTTCAAGTAAACACAAAAGGACACAATAAAAGGCATACAAATATATGCCCCTCTTTTGGCACAGACCTTTCCTAGATGGGGGAAGGTAAATTTTCACACTTTTTCCAAATGCAGTCTTCATGGCTACACTCAGGATCTGAGGGGAAAGTTTCATTCAGAAATACAGTTGCCATACTTTCACTGTATCAGATAATTTTACAAAGTGCCATTTCCTTTTTCTACAAATAACAGAAACAGGTGGTGACAAGTATTTAAAGAAATTGGGCCAACATTCATTCCTTTCATTAAAATAACATTTTGTTAAAGTGGCATTTTATGCCCCTTTAATAGGAAAATCCTAAAGCAATGGGATGAGTTTGATAGAACATTATTTTTTCTAGGGTATGAAGTAGCTCTGCCTTTGTTGCATAAAGCTTAAATTTGTATGGGGAAAATTTCACCAGTACTAGTCTTATTGATGAAGCTGATGCCTTCCTATTTCCCAAGTTTGTTCCCTGTCAGCCTTCTAGCTTTACATAGAATCATAGAATGGTAAGGTTGGAAGTCATCTCAAGGATCATCTAGATCCAGCCCCCTGCCATAGGCAGGGACACCTCCCANTTTCTGCATTCATTTCTGTGTACGTGCATGAAGAGAAGTATCTGGTCACGTACTCCTTTCCTCCCCATGGGAGCCCTATCTCATTTCATAGAATCATAGAATGGTAAGGCTGGAAGGGATCTCAAGGATCATCTAGTTCCAACACCCTGCCATAGGCAGGGACACCTCCCACTAGTACAGGTTACTCAGGACCTCCTCCAACCTGGCTTTGAACACCTCCAGGGAGGGAGCAGCCACAACCTCCCTGGGCAACCTGTGCCAGTGCCTCACCACCCTCACTGCAAAGAACTTCCTTCTAACATCCAGTCTTAATCTTCTCTTTGCAAGTTTAAACCCATTGCCCCTTGTCTTATCATTTCATGTGTAAAAAGAATGACAACCTTTGGGGTACAAAGGGTTGCTCTATGATTTCTTATGATTCTTATTTCTATGATTTTTTTACTGCTGTGACCCAGCCCACCTTGAAAAATCATGATTGAAGACTAAATTATGATTCTTATTAGTTTACGTATGGAGCTCTTAACAGGTGTTTGGAAGACTCTCTCCAGCATTATAAAAAAAAAGAAATTCAAACTAATAAAACCCAAACCCAAACCCAAAACAAACACACACACAAAAAAAACCCCAAAAAAACAACCAAACCACCAAAACAAAAAGCAAATAAAACCAAAAAAAGAAAATGAACAAACAAAAAAACCAAACCAACCAAACCACCAAATCAAAAAGCAAACCAAACCAAATGAAAAAACAAACTCTTCACAGCACTCCAATGGGATTACACAAGTCTTATTCTTCAGGAAGGCTGGGGCTATTGACAAGGTTTTGCAATGACAGGACAAGGGGCAATGGGTTTAAACTGGCGGAGGGAAGATTTAGACTGGATGTCAGGAGGAAGTTCTTTCCAGTGAGGGGGGTGAGGCACTGGAACAGGTTGCCCAGGGAGGTTGTGGCTGCTCCCTCCCTGGAGGTGTTCAAGGCCAGGTTGGACGAGGCCTTGAGTAACCTGTAGTAGTGGGAGGTGTCCCTGCCTATGGCAGGGGGTTGGAACCAGATGATCCTTGAGGTCCCTTCCAACCTTACCATTCTATGATTCTATGATTCTATGATTGTGCAAGCCTGCAAAAATCATAGTTATGATGTAAGCCCATAGGGTACTGATGAGCAGACACTGGATTTGTACTTTACACAAAAATAAGTGTCATCCAATAGGCAATAGCTGACATGCTTTGAATGTTCAAATCGGATGTTAACAGAATTCTCTTTTTTCTGAAGGTCTTCTCTGTATTTCATCAAAAGGATATATGTCATATCCCTTTGGCTCAAAACACTAATAGCAGAAATACTCCTTGTAATAATTCACTCTTCTCCTTGTTATCATAACCATGAATGAGTAATTTTTTATGATTGCCACTCTTTTAGCAGATACTTTCTGGAGCTGGCCCACTGCAAAAGGTTGGAAACCTTGATATTTTAATGGGGTTAATAATAAGTAATGGAAAGCCTGTATTTGTTTTGTCTTTTAGAATCAGGATAGTCATATAGGCTATTATACTATAAATTTGTTTATAGAGCAGGAAAGGCCTCAGTAGAAGAGAAAGCCAAATATAACAACTCAGATTGTAGCTAAGGTCTCACTGAATGACCCACTCAACATCAGAAAAAAAAATAATAACTTGGTTGATTACAATGGGAAAAGGATAGGATACAGCAGATAAAGGTCCAGCACACAGCAATGAACCATAAGCCTAAGATGAATGGAAAATCTGACAAGCCTTGCTTATTGGCATGTGCTTTCCATTGTAATTAGATGTTTGCATATTGGAGAGCTGATTGATCATAAGTAGGAATTTTGTGACTGCAGCATCCGCCTTGTTGATCATTTGAAATGTATCCCATAACAGCTTCTTGATATTTCTCTATGTTTGGCACAGTAACATAGATACAGATACAGCAATTCCTGACCCAACGTCTCTGCCTTGTGGAACAGTTGTTTTGCTCATTTTCAGCTGCTACAGGCTGCAGCCTACTAAGAACAGGAAAACAGAGAAATGCATGTCTGTGAAAGGCTGTTCTCCCTCTCTGACCTTCATGTAATTCATCCTGTGCTAGTTTGAGGCTAATTGGAATATTTTAATGGAGGAAATTATATTATAGGCTGTGAAAGGAAAACAATGGTGATGTCTTCTTCACTCANTGCCCTCCAACCATCAGAGCACACTGATCTTTAAACATATAAGGAGTCATACTCATGTCAATGTATCTTTTCAAGTGTCCTACCTTCCCTGTCTTTATATCACCTTGGCCAGTAGGAGCAATTCTAAACATCAGAGAAAGAAAAGCTAGAATTTTTCCCTTTGTTTCCATATACATTCAGGATACAAGGAACATAAATACCTCTCATGCCCTATGATGAAAACATAAGATCTATCCTCCTGATGTGTTGGACCAGGGGTTACCCACTGAGACCTGCAGCAGGACAGCTTTACTGCAGACAAGCTATATGTACAGAGGAAAATGAGCTCACCTTGAAAATCAGAAGAGTGCACTGTATATTCAAAACACAATATATTTTTATATACAACTTTTAAGATTCTCTTTCAGTTAATTGTGGATATGTTCCAGAAGTCAAATGTGAATTCATTCATTTTCCTTCTGACGCTTGGATCTATGAGCGTGTACTTAAACCCCCAAGAAAACAAGATAAAACAATGTACCCTGGACCAAAAGCACTCTGACAGGAACAGAGTTACATACATGAGGTGTTGTCCTGGCTTGCCCAGGTGTGCTCCCCTGCTCCCCCTCCTTCTGTGCTGGGGTTGGTGGCCACAGGAAAGGGGACAAAAGCCCCAGCTTCACCTAATATGGGCAAACTGCCATCCTGATTGGCTAATCTATGTCCAAGGCCCATCAGTCTCGGACTGAAATGGATATAAAGGATGAGCAGGTAGCACAAGCTCTC
>WBNM01006331.1:53068-65038 GCA_013399055.1 Ramphastos sulfuratus
TTCCCTTTCCCTTTCCCTTTCCCTTTCCCTTTCCCTTTCTTTTCTTTTTTATTTCTTCTCTTTTCTCTTTTCTTTTCTTTTTTTTTTCTTTTCTTTTCAGTTTGTGAGTTTGTCTCACAGCATCTAGTCAGTGAAAAGTCTACTGAAAAGTATAGAAGAAGAAATCTTCCTGCTGCATCCACCCAGGCTGTCCATCAATGCTGTCAGGTGTACTAGGAGCACTTTAGATGTCACTACGAGCTAGTACAATATTATATTATTGTAGGTGAAGGGAAATTAAGAGTTAATTTATATTACTATAGAGAAGAGTCCTCCAGAGAGACTAGAAAGTATTGGGGGAGGACAGAGGACATTGTAATTGTTTATTCTGTTCTGTGTTTCTCTATCTCCCAATATAAGGGGCATACTACCCTCCCTCTTTCCCACTCTCCCTCCTCTCTCTTTTCTCCTAGTGCTGGTGGCAGCCATTGCTGCTGGTGTTGGGGGGGACAGCAGCCTTGGCTGGAAAGCTAATTTTTGCTATGTAACAGGGCTTTGCAGGGCTGAGCCTAGGCAGGGGGCACTTTGACCTAGACAGGGACTAGACAGGAAGGTTTTGGAAGGCTCAGGAAGGCTTTGGAAGGCTCGGGAAGGTTTTGCCCTAGTAGGTTCAGGTGAAGAACTGGGCCTAATTCGTGTATATACTCCTTTTCCCTGGATATCTTTTGCATATATTTTGTAAATGGCATTTCCATTTAACATCCAGTTCTGCACCTGTGTTTTTATTTTACTCCTTTGGGGTCAAATATCCTTCTGTCCTTTCACTCTGGGGTAGCCTGTGGTTCAAACCCAGGACGTGTATATTAATACCTACTTTTTGTATGATATCCTGCGTGAATGAGACCCATCTCACTCACTTTAACCACCTCTTTAGTTACAGGAAATTCTCTGGGCTCCATTTTCAAACAGAAGATTGAGGTAAGTTCTCCAAAATGTAGTTTAGCTCTCTTCAGTGATGATAGATGGGGCAAGGAAACCAGCTCAGACTAAACATGAGCATGAGGCGAGCATGAATAGGTGAGTCAGCTGGCAGCAGCATGATGAAAGCTTTCCTGATGGAAAATTATCCAAAGAGATGTCTCTGCAAAATAAGAGTTCATATATGGAGGCTGCTACTTTTATTCAATCAGATCAATTTACAATATAACAGTACCCACTCAAAAAAACAAAAGCAAAAAGCCAAACACAAAACAAAACAAAACAAACAGACGAAAAGCCACAAAAAACAAACCAAACAAGAAAAAAAAGCAAAAAAACAAACCCAAAACAAACAAAAAACAAAACAAAACAAAACAAAAACAGACAAAAAACAAAGAAAAAAATCAAAATTAAACAAAAATACCAAAACAAAAAAACCAAAACCAAACCAAATAAAATAAACTAAACAAAAAAACCACAAAAACCAACCAAAAAACCCCAAAAACCAACCAAACAAAACAACAACAACAAAAAAAAAAAACCCTGAAGACAACATCTACATTCAATATGGATGCAGGCAGTTCTTCCAATAACCAAGAAATTCAATATAACATTTTTCAGACATTTGTAGACCCAGCTTTATATTACCAGGCAGCAACATGTGGCAGCTTTGAGGTTCTGTTACACTGGCAGCGATTATGTCATAATTTATCACATACTTACTGTGTAAGATTAAGAAAAGGAAGGATAAACATATGTGAATATGCATACACACATGTGTAACAGACACATTTGCCCTCTCCTATCATCCTATCCTCGTCTCAACTGCTTTGAGAATCCTGTCCTAGAACAGGTTGCTGATTTTTGCTTTTGTTTTTATTTAATTTGTGGCATGGAGGGTGGAAAGGTACAGAATCATAGAATCATAGAATGGTAAGGTTGGAAGGGACCTCAAGGATCATCTAGTTCCAANAGCCGTTCACCACCCAGTAAATCAGTAAGTAAAATAAATCAGACTATTTACAATCAGTTCTCAAACAGGTGGTAAATGCCATTTTTTTAATCCCTCAGGTGCTTCTAGAAAAGAATTCTTTCAAAGTACAGTTATATAGTGGATGCATGTCTAATATGTAATGGTGACACTAAAGATGACTTTGTTTGCTAACTGGCAAAACATCAGTTGATTTGACATGTGAGTGCTGAGCTAAGCCCCAGATTTAGGATTTAGCCTGAACTTCAAAACAAACATGCAAAATGTGGTCCTTTTATAGCTTTATTTTGATAAGGCTTCGTTCTCCTAATCAGTCATATTGTTAGAGTGGCACTTAAAAGAAAATGGAGCTAGCAATCTAACAATAGCAAGATCCATATAGGTCATTGAATCACCAACTTTATATGAGTCACCAACAGTACAGCACACATTATCCAAAGGTAATGTTTGGTAAATGATTTTATTTTGACAGGGAGACATATGCTTCATTGTTGATTCACTAGGTGGTGTTTTAATTGTGAGACGTTAGTCTAGTGTTTGCACATTGCCTTCTTCCAGCTCCAGCTTTGTTGAATGAGCTAAACAAAGTAAGCAGGACTTCCTGTGAGCAGCCTGTGAGCCATCCACAGGCATAGGTCCCCTTGTTTTCCTCCATACATCCAAAGCTGGTGAATAAAAACTGAAAAATTTAGTTTGAATGATGATTTTGCACAGAACCTGGACAAAAGACACCACAGTTTCCTAAATAAGCTTTTTTTTATTAGGTTGGATAGAAATCTACCTTGAATTTGAGCTATTTTATCTGTAAATTGGATTTTAATTTAAAATGTTAAGGACAGGACTCTGGAGACAGAGATGGCAACTCAGAGACTAAATCCCACAGAAGTTAGATGCTTCATTTCCCTATATGACATTAAACATCTCCCACTAAGCTTTTCTATACTAAGCACCCAATAAAAACTTTGGTTTACTAAAATACAGGTTTTTTTAGTCTTTTCTTTAACAATTACTTGAAAATAACTTGTCCCAAGTGTTGGAGACTTTCCTGTTTCTTCTTGGAAATGGTGAAAGGGAAAAAATCCATAAAAGAAGAATCCACCTGGAGTACTGTGTGCAGTTCTGGAGCCCCCCACACAGGAAGGACATGGAAGTGTTGGAGTGGGTCCAGGGGAGGCCACGAAGATGCTCAAAGGGCTGCAGCACCTCTCCTATGAGGACAGGCTGAGAGAGTTGGGGCTCTGCAGCCTGGAGAAGAGAAGGCTTCCAGGAGACCTTAGAGTAGCCTTCCAATATCTGAAGGGTGCCTACAGAAAGGCTGGGGAGGGACTATTGACAAGGTCTTGTAATGACAGGATGAGAGGCAATGGGTTTAAACTGGCAGAGGGGAGATTGAGACTGGATGTTAGGAGGAAGTTCTTTCCAGTGAGAGTGGTGAGGCACTGGCACAGGTTGCCCAGGGAGGTTGTGGCTGCTCCCTCCTTGGAGGTGTTCAAGGCCAGTTTGGATGAGACCTCGAGTGACCTGTACTAGTGGGAGGTGTCCCTGCCTGTGTCAGGGGGTTGGAACTAGATGATCCTTGAGGTCCCTTCCAACCTTACCATTTTGATTCTATGATTCTATGGTTCTATAATCCATAGCTGCTGGTGGACAGTCTGACGTAAAACTTTTAAAGAGATCTGTATCATCCAAATAGCAAATAGCCTTGATATTTTAGTCTGTCTTCAGGTGAATTACCTGCCACACAGCCTGCAAGGCAGCTGATTTCCAGCCTTTTTGTGTTCTCATGAATGAGCCATGCTGGGACCTCCTTGTGAGTGGGACTTATCTCTCAACTGGTGCTGAGTGTCTAAGTTAACCTCAAAGGCAAGAGACATTCAAAGCATATTGTATTTTACACAATAAGCACCAGAAGCATCAGAAAACATACTTTAATATACAGCCATCCATACCTTTCTTGCCATATGTGCTAGCTCACCTGGTTAGACTCATGTCCTAGAAGACATTGTAAAGGAAACTTTTTATCTTCCTGCACACCACATACTGACAACACCCCGGTAATATTGCAGTGAGACTTTCTGCTGCAGTTGAATTGGCTGGGAATAGAAATAGCCTTCTGCTCTGCTTTACAGGGACTCTGAGCATTCATTCCAAATGCACTGTTTAGCCCTTGAAGATCTCTCTGTTCCACAATAAATCAATGCAGTTCTGGCTTACTTATTCATGAGGAGAGAGAGAAGAGAGGGAAGCTGGCCACCTTGATATAATTTCCTTTCTGAAACAGAGCACATTTTGATTAAGAGAGCCACAAGGAGACATTCCCTATAGGGACTCAATATTTGAAATTTAATTTCCTTCTTACTGAGCTGTATGTTGTTGTTGTTGGAACCAACAGACAGAACAGCTGACCAAGTGATGAAAAGACCTACCTGAAGGTGCTGTTGACCACAATTTTCATTTGAAAATTCCTGCTAATGTTTCGTGGATTTTGTAACAAAGAGTTACAGAATTTAGTAGGCAGTGATTTTAAATAAAAGTGCATGAAGCCAATTTTGAAATGCAGAAGATCCACTATCTCTGCAGAGTTAACTGTTCAACAGTGTAGGAAGAGGAAAATTCCATATCTGGGTGTATAACTCTCATTTGTTGACTGTTACTAAGTAGATTTTTGGAGCCACAGTTCACAATGTTTATAGACAGTGAAGTATTTTCACTGGTCAGAATGCAAGGGATACACACAACCCTCTTTCCTTTTGAACCAGCTCACAAGGCTACATTTTCCTTCTCTTTCTTCCTCTACACTCTCTGAGTATTTAGCAGTTAATTAAAAATACTTTTTTTAAAGTGTATTCTAAAACCACAAGGGTTTCCTCTCACAGTGGGAGGCAGTTCTATTATCAGCCAGATAAATTTGTACTCAGAGTACTATGCAACTTTTTCACAGCAAGAAAGACTCCGTTGTGTACACCACTGTAGGGGACCAGGCTGCATTTTGAAGTACAACAGCTCTCCCTCTGCTGTGAGAGGCTGTGAGGTTATGCTTGACAGACATGTATAGGGTGCTGGAATTTATTAGGAGCAACCATAGCATTTACTATGTTATACACAGATATGAACAGAAGATTATTTGTAATCAAGATGATTATTGTCACTTTGAGAACATGTTGTTGTGCAGCACAATGTCATAAAATGTGTATGTGTAGAGCCCAGGCTCTAGAAGTAACAGAGCTAGTGGAGTAGAAGTTTATGCTTTCAACTCTTATTCAAATACAGCACATAAGATGTGCAGATATTTTAATTCATTAACATTACTGTTACACTTCAGGATAAGCACCAAGTTCAGTGGCATGCCAGACTGGAGCTGCAGCACTTAGTGTTGTGTCCCATTAGACCCGGTGGGATCTAAAGGAAACCCAGGAAATATCTTTCAATAATTTACCAGGAAGTTTGATGTTTGTGCTATAATATAGGTTCCTTCAGTTTGCCCAGATTTACAAGATTTACATGGTTATGAGGTCTTCCCTAAGCCTTCTCTTCTCAACACTGAACAAAACAAATTCCCTCAGCTTTACTTCACAAGATAGGTCTTCCAGTCCTCTGATCATTCTTGTGGCCCTTCTCTGGACTCTTTCCAACCTGTCCACATCCTTCTTATGCTGTGAAGACTAAAACTCTAACACAGTACTCAAGGTGCAGCCTGACTAGAGCTGAATAGAGTGGGAGAATGACATCTTTATCCCTGGTGAATAAACAATAAGCAAGCATAAAACTGCACATAATATGCTTTGATCATTAACATTGATAGTCATCCTTAAGTTCTCTTTGTTATGTTAATGATTCAAAGGATTGTCCAGGTAAATTAAGTGTAGGAAATTTTGTATGAAGTCCCACAGTCCAAATCATAAGACTTTCCTACCACATCTCACTCAAATGTTTTAACAAGACGTAACAGAGACTGTCAATTTCTTGCTAAGCATCATAAAATATGCCAGCAAGGAAGTGTTTCACTTGCTTGCCCAGCTTATAGAAAAAACAGTTGGTCCAAATCATCTCCTGAATAACACTGTCCACTCAAACCTGAAAGGATGAGCCCAGAGAGTATATCTGGTAGAAACCTTTATAATTTTTTAAAAACAGAACACAGACTGAAAAAAATATCATAGAATCATAGAATGGTAAGGTTGGAAGGAGACCTCAAGGATCATCTAGTTCCAACCCCCTGCCATAGGCAGGGACACCTCCCACTAGCACAGGTCACTCAAGGCCTCATCCAACCTGGCCTTGAACACCTCCAGGGAGGGAGCAGCCACAACCTCCCTGGGCAACCTNCAGGTCTGCCATGCATATATTTTCAGCAACGTGCTTTGGAAACGTACTGGGCTGTGGCTGATTGAAGAGTTTGGGCTTGGTTTTCTTTAATCACAGAAAAAAATCTGGTTTCTCTCTCAGGCTTACACATTGCCCCACTGTGCAGATAACAGAAGCCTTTCTCTTAGTTTCTTAAGTATTGTTTTTTATCTATCTCTCATCTCATAAACTGCATGCTCTGTCTCTCACTAGTCTGAAATGCTTTTCAGCATTATTAAAAACAGTGAAGGTTTAAACTGGTTCTTTGGAAGATGCTAGGTTTGAGTTCTCATTCATACAACAGACCTTGCACCTTTGAGTCCAAATAAATAAATAAATAGTCTATGCTTTACTATTTCATTCTTAAGGCAAACAAACATCAGTTGCATCTCAGCACTTTCCACGGCGACCAGGTGTTGAAAATGTCTGTGAGCCAATATTCACATAGTTATTTTGAGGATGGTACAGTATAAATTAAATTCTTTTATTGAAAGAGTTTTCTGAGTAATTCTATAATGTGTAAATTTTTAAAGACAGGACAGAAAAAAAAGATTTTACTCCTGAAGGAAATAAAATAAAGATGCTCTGGTTGAATTGGAAAGGATTCAGAAAATTGTATTTAGAGATGTACAGGAAAATAGAGAAAACACGAATCCTTAATAGCTAATACAGATACAGAATACATGAGAATTCTTCCAAATCCTTCCCCCCAACCAAGCTAAAGCACCAAGCCCCAGTGGTCATTTCCTTCCCCCACCATTAACTCCCACTAGGTGTGCATCGAGAAATACACTTCAGCTTTGAAGGCCACAGGCAGGGTTACTCCCTGTGCTGGTTTGAGACTAATTGGGATATTTTAATGAAAAAAAAAANGCATCCCTCTAGAGAGCCCAAGGAAGGGAGAAATGAGAGAAAGATTTGGCTTTGCTGCCCACTTATAAAACGATAGCAGAATTATGGGAATGAATAACAAAATTATGATTTCCAGAGTCCACCTCCTGGACCTCCCTGGTCCTCCTGGAGAACTCTGTGGCTTTCTTAAGGGAACCTGGGCCCAAAACCACCACAGGTACTAACCTGAGGTTCATTCATCTTATTTAGGTCATTTAACTTGCAATCCTTGTTACTACTCTACTGTCCCTTCTCCTTAACTGCTAAAAGAGGGTATAACAAATCCCACAGTTTAGTGTTTCTGAGGTCTTAGAAGGCCCTTTTTTAGGTTTATTTTTGTGGGTTTTTACGGATTTTTAGAACACCAAATTGCCTTTTTTAATTCAAAGTCTGTCTTGCCATTTGCTGAGCTACAGCTAGATCCATAGTTTATCTAGAAGTCTATCACTAAACCAGAAACCAAGTAAGAAGCAACCAGCTTAGATCAAGGGTCCACTGTTTTAAAAGGTTGTTTTCTGGCAAGTGACTGCTTTGCAGTGTGTGTCCTAGTACATCTCAAACTCAGGTGTTTGATAGAAGGATGTGGCATCCAGAGGGCATTTCTTCTCCTGTCCTTTTGTATCAGCAACTCTACCACCAACCTGATACCCTGGCACTTATGGCTTTTGTGGTGGCAAAAGACTTAAAATATGGATGCAATGTGAATACAGATTATATTGAAAGGAGAGACAAATCCTGTGTCATCTGTTATCCAGCCCTCTGTCCTTAAAATATCCCCCCCAAAAAAAAGATTCAGAGTATCCTGTACTTCCAATTTGCTTACATGCTCCCTGGAGGTGTTCAAGGCCAGGTTGGATGAGGCCTTGAGTAACCTGTGCTAGTGGGAGGTGTCCCTGCCTATGGCAGGGGGTTGGAACTAGATGATCCTTGAGGTCTCCTTCCAACCTTACCATTCTATGATTCTATGTTGGATTAAGATACAGTAGATGACATGATGCCTGAAAGTGCAGCACCCAATAACCCATCAGTTTGGGTCATAGAACCTTAGTTTGAGTGGAAGTCCTTTGGTGGAAGAACTCATCTACTGACAGCACATCTTGTCTTTGCCAGTCTTTCAGTGTCAGCAAAAGATCCCATTTAATTATAAAATTCACCAAATTCTTTCCTGCTTTGATGATATTCCTACCTTCTGGGGAAAAAATAGTTCAGCAGGAAGCTTGCATTGTATAACTGTTCTTTGAATTAGCTCTCCAAAGTTTTGAACTGAATAAATTACTGTTATCCACAGCAAACATTTAGCATATATTTCTGCTTGCTAGTCTAATTAATTTAATCCCTTTCACTCACACTCTCACTTCCACAAACTTAAAACCAGTAGAAACTGCTGTGAGAATACTTCTACCTGAGAGAATTGTGAAGAAATTCTCAACAGTCCCTGTGTTTGAGACTCCTAATTTAATGCTTTCACTAAAGCAAGAGAAATGACAGCAATTATTGATATGCATGAGGTACTTAACAGCTTGCAGTGAACAGTGTGGGCAGGGTTTAAACAGAAAAGGTCTGGGTCATCATTCATCTCATCCTAAGGTAGGCATTTCAGATTTAAATTAGCAAAATCCCTTCCAGGAAAAATGCAGCTGTTTTCACTGACTACAATGAAGTCTCAGGTGAATAGTAGAGATGTAGATGTCTACATTGGATTTGTTTGCAGTTATGTAAGGGAAATCCCATCCTGAGGGCTTACATGACTTTTAGATAAAATAATTGTATGAACTCTCTAAGGAGAAATTACAAAATCAAAGAAATGATTACCACTCAGAGCTCTAAGAGCCATGATTCTTAGGAAAAGTTCCAGGATTCATTTGAATTATCATAATCTAAACAATGCTATAAAACCACATCTCCTCTAACATTTACCTGTTGCTCAGAGACTACAGGTTTCTTCTTCCCATATCCTTTCTTTACTGGTTACATTTCAAGGAGGAGCAAAATCTTCCCAGATAGCTCTCCACAAGTTTTTTTTTACCATGACATTGCTCACTGTCCTCTTTCCCTGCCCTCTTGGCCTCTGTCCATTTGCACTCAATTCTTCCTCTCCAAGATGTTCTCTTTTCCATCTTCCAAATGCTTATTCATTGAATTTCTTCTTAACTAGTTTTTTTTCTTGTATTAGTCTCTCTGTGATCTCCTGCTTTTCCTTTTGTATTTTTGTAATTAATTGGGGTTACATGTTACAAAAAAGCTTTTGAGTGCCTTGGAGTTTTCCAGACTTCAAATTTCTCTAGTACTATATTACAGCTCACAGCTTCTAAAAGCCAAGCAAACTTATATGCCTGGTTAGCTAGTCTCTGCTCTCTCCATTAAAGTTGCTGTTGAGCCACTGTTGTCTATATACAGCAAGATCACAAACTTATACTATGCCAACCTTTAACCACAGATGTTAGAAATATGAGTGAGACCTGAGATATTTGGTTCTCAACATTTTGTTCCAGTTGGTCATAATTTAGACAGGGACCCCACCTTTAGTAAAATCCTGTTTTTTTCCTCGTTTCTTTTGCAGGGTTTTTTTTAACAGCTTCTTCTAGCAGACCCCAAAATACACTCTTAAACATATCCTTTCAATAAATTGCAATCATAGAATCATAGAATGGTAAGGTTGGAAGGGACCTCAAGGATCATAGCCAGGGACACCTCCCACAAGTACAGGTCACTCAAGGCCTCCTCCAATCTGGCCTTGAACACCTCCAGGGAGGGAGCAGCCACAACCTCCCTGGGCAACCTGTGCCAGTGTCTCACCACCCTCACTGCAAACAACTTCCTCCTAACATCCAGTCTCAATCTCCCCTCTGCCAGTTTAAACCCATTGCCCCTTGTCTTGTCATTACAAGACCTTGTCAGTAGTCCCTCCCCAGCCTTCCTG
The DNA here is from genome assembly GCA_013399055.1 of Ramphastos sulfuratus. Classification (NCBI taxonomy): domain Eukaryota; kingdom Metazoa; phylum Chordata; class Aves; order Piciformes; family Ramphastidae; genus Ramphastos; species Ramphastos sulfuratus. The sequence goes on from WBNM01006331.1 coordinate 63,172, forward strand.
TAGGCCCCCTTCAGATACTGGAAGGCTGCTCTAAGGTCTCCTGGAAGCCTTCTCTTCTGCAGGCTGCAGAGCCCCAACTCTCTCAGCCTGTCCTCATAGCAGAGCTGCTACAGCCCTCTGAGCATCTTTGTGGCCCTCCTCTGGACTCGCTCCAACAATTCATAGAGTTCATAGACAGTTCCATAGAGTTCAATGTGCACTCTAATACAAAACAAGATTCCAGAAGTAATGCTATTATGAATATTTTTTCTTGCCTTAGGTCTTAGTACCTGTGAGTATCAAGAATTTGAATGCCAAGTTGATGAAATCCCTGGAATCTTTTCATGTCATCTCCACTGTAAATATTACGCTTTTGCTGATGCTGAATAGTCTAAACCTTGAGTCAGCTATCAAAACTTCACAGCTCAAAACAGATCAGGCTGTGTTTAGTATCTCAGCATTCACATCTGAACTGACTTACAGGTCACATTAAGTAAATGTATTCTTAGCTCTGCCCATCAAAGTCTGTTAGGAGGCATGGAAGCAATGAGGAAACCTGTGCAGCAACTTTAGCTTTGTTCATCATCTGACTTATTTACTGTTGCTAGGTAAAGTAATTTTATGAGAGACTGAATGAAAACTCACCCTCAAAAGCTGAAGGTAAAATGTGTGCATGAAAATGTAGAGGGACAAGATGACTCAGGGTACCAGTGTGAAAATCTTTTGCAGCTGTGCCAGCAATGTACAACATTGTTCCCAGACCAGTGGAGGCTTGAAGTTAATGCTGTTTCATTGAAAGATGCTGTAAAGGAAGTTGGCAGTTTTAGTTCAGCCATCATAGAAAAAGGCCTCCACATCACTGAGGTCACCACTCTGTCTGTGATTAATAGTCAAGTTGCTTACAGACAGCAAAAGGAGGAAAAAGGCTGAAATTAGGGTAATGAAGAACTTAACCCTTACTCCTGCAAGCACAAATGGTAACTCCAAGTAACAACTGCTAGGAAAGCACAGAAAGACTGGATTTTTGCTCTTTGGTCCTGAAGACCAAAAATATAACAAAACAAAACAAAAAAAAACAAAACAAAGCAAAAAAAAAAAAAAAGAGAAAAGAAAAAAAGCAGTGGAGGGGGAGTGTTAGATCTGGGACTACTACACACAAACAGGCTCACGATTATAACATTTCCAGCTGAAGTTGAAAAACAAACAAGAATTTCCTTTTGGTTGACACATTTACATCAAGCCTCAGGAAAAACACCAAGAAGAAAAAATGTTGTCTGTAGCTGAGATAATGAATTCTATAATGCATCTTTCATTTACATTTCATTTTAAAAAATACACCATCACTCTACAGTCAATGCGGACACATAGAAATCTTACTCCCACACAACTCATTTGTGAGGCCAGTAATACTTGTGACTAAAAAACTTGAGCAGAATTTAAACAAACATACACTTTCCTGGGTGAAACTTCACATCTATTTTTATTTTCTGATAATTTAACCTTAACAGTAAGAAGCACACTTTCAGTGAGTTGTCCTCAGCTCTTAAAAACTTGAAAACGTAAGTCAAGCTGAACTACCTAAGCATGTGGCTTAGAGAGGTAATCCCTTCAAATCAAGATTGCCTTAATAACTGTGAGTTATAGCCAGATAAAATTTACTCAAATGAGGCATCCCTATTTTGTAAAATTACAATTATTTCCTACTACAGAAAGCATTGTCCAACAATTCTACAACATTAAGTCCAAGAACTTTTCCTTTTGTCAGCTTAGTATTTTCTGTGAATCCATTAAAGCAGGAAAAAAACCCGACTGCTGCAATATGAAAAAACTGCTTAGGCTCTCACTGTTCTTCATAGAATGGTAAGGTTGGAAGAGACCTCAAGGATCA
>WBNM01006331.1:67112-80986 GCA_013399055.1 Ramphastos sulfuratus
GGGCAGGGAACTCCCAAACCATCACACTGGTCAATACCTTTCTGTTCAAAATGATGAATAAAGAAAATCCTTTGAAAATACATGTGTCCAGATTCCAGTTTCATACATCATAGGAAAATTTTGTTTAGGATAAGAACAGAAAAATCTGTTTTAAAGTGTGAAGAGCAAGACAACAAGTCCACCCAGCATCAACTACAGAAGTATCTGTGTACATTAATTATGTGATTATTGAAGGAAATTAAGTAGAACGCAGTGCTACAAATTACAGTACTGAGCATAAGCTCCATGAAGTCGGAGATGTTTCAGTCAATACTTTCAAACAACTTTTATCCAATTACAAACTTCAAACTTTTGTCAATTCTGTATAAAATAATGCCACCTGTGTTTTGCTTGGTGACAAGTGTCAGGGGTGATATTCAGTAAATACATCATTAAAATGAAGGGATCAAAATTGAAAATCACAAAAAGTGTAGAGGAAAGGAGAGAAGCAGGAAGGGAAGTTAGGAAAATACATTTCAGGAATGATGTTCAATCTGTCTTTTCTGGTTCCAATGAATTCTGAATCACATTCCTAAGAGATGTATACACTCTGAAGTCTGCAGAAATACTTTTATGGGCACACTGAAAAGTATTATTAGTTTACATTCTAATCTTTCCTAAGCATTTTAGTAATGCAATCTAATGAATAACAAAAGTGGCTGTGTTTTCACACCATAATTGCATTATGTGTAATATACCCCTGTTGTCTCCTTACCAGATGGTGTACTGGTAGAATTTAGTAGATATATAAATGATGGATTTGAGCTGAAATAAAATCAACCATTCCCTGTGAAATGCATTTTACATTCCATTACTGATTTCAGGACAAAACTCTGAAATGTACAAGCTGGAGAATGAGCAGAGGGAAATAACAGAGGAATGTTACAGTGCCATACAAATGAATCATGGCAATTCATGCTCTTCATAGGCTATGCTTTTCTGCATGCTCAGCTCTCACTGATGGAGTGAGAGTGGGAGACATAAAATTACTATTTATGCAATTTGTGGAGGACAGAATGAATGGTAAGTAATATTGAGGACTGATCGGTTATACAAAGCAATCCCAACTGCTTGTTAAGCTGAACATATCAAAGTATTATGCAGGAAAGAAGTGGAAAAAGCAAAGTTACCAGAGCAAAACTTGTAATGTTCTGCTAGTAAAACCTGTGAGACCTTGAGAATAAACACGAAAGACTTGACTGACAGAGCTTGCACAACAGACTCCAAGTCACAGAAATCACATAGCTCAACAAAGCAGAATACATCAGTAAGATATTTGTGTTTTCACAGAGACAGTTAATAAGAAGATGATTTTACAATGGCAGAGGTAAGTATGGTATGGGTTTGTCATGCTCTATGCTCCACATTCCAGAAAGAGTAAATGAAAAATGGGAGAGAGCTACAGTAAAAATAAGTATGCTCAATGACTTGAGAAACCACTGTACAGTTTAGGAGACAGGGATTTTTTGAGTTTTTGAGAATGGAATGGAATAGGATAGGANAAAAATACTGTGATGCCTTCCATTTACAAGATGAGAGGCAATACACACCTTAATCAAACACTCAAAACTTGGCTAAAATTCTTTGACAGAAGTTCTGTAGAATGTAATACTGTACTTTTGGGTAATCTTTCTAAACTTCAAAATCTCAGCATAGTATCCATGGACCAAAAGTAGCTGATATAAGTCTAATTTTTAAGTAAATGCTTTTAAAGGGATGCTACTTTTAGAGTAAATAAAGCATGTCAAACTTTGCTTCCTTCTAGCAGCACAGACAGCAAATGTGTGGGTTTTCCATACTTTATTTTATGATCTTTAAGATCCATTTTTTTGGTAAGATAAAATGTTAGCAACTACATCTATGACTTTTTCCCCCTCAGTTATTATTCATAGAATCACCTCCAGTGAAATCAATTTAATCTTAACTGCAAATGATATTCACCACTAGAGCTGGAGTGTTCATGGAAATTAGGATTTTTAGTAGGATGCTGGTCTCTTAACTCCTTAAATGCTACAAAAGACTGGAGGATTTGGTGGTTAATCCCAGAGAAATGGCAGCAGTTGAAAATGTTGACTCATCTCACCAATAGATCTATAAAGCCACCATTAGACTTCTATCACCAGGAACAACATTGTGTGGGTTGTGCATGTGCAAATGAGCACAAAATCACAGCTGGTATTTCTAATTCCATCCAACCCAGGAGATATATGATCCCAGAAGTATCTGAGATAATTACACAAACTAAATCAAACCCAAATACTGAATTCCCAAGTGAAAAAAAAAAATTAATGTGTCATATACAATCATAGAATAGTAAAGTTGGAAGGGATCTCAAGGATCATCTAATTCCAACCCCCTGCCATAGGCAGGGACACCTCCCACTACTACAGCTCACTCAAGGCCTCATCCAGCCTGGCCTGGCCTTGAACACCTCCAGGGAGGGAGCAGCCACTACTTTCCTGGACAACCTGTGCCAGTGTCTCACCACCCTCACTGCAAACAACTTCCTCCTGACATCCAGTCTAAATCTTCCCTCTGCCAGTTCAAACCCATTGCCCCTTGTCCTGTCATTACAAGACCTTGTCAATAGTCCCTCCCCAGCCTTCCTGTAGGCCCCCTTCAGATATTGGAAGGCTACTCTAAGGTCTCCTGGAAGCCTTCTCTTCTCCAGGCTGAAATGCCCGAACTCTCTCAGCCTGTCCTCACAGCAGAGCTGCTCCAGCCCTCTGATCATCTTCATGGCCCTCCTCTGGACCCCCTCCAACAGTTCCATGTCCTTCCTGTGCTGGGGACTCCAGAACTGTACACAGTTATATACATATATACAGATATATACATATATATATACACACATATATAACTATTGAACCATTCACTTTCCATCTGTGTACTCTCTAATTTTACTTGTCACATATTCTAATTATGAATCATGTTCATAACCAAAAATATGTTTACACCTCTTCCATCCATTGCTCCAAGCCCTGCTGAGGGAGTACACAAACCTGTTACTCTAGCATTCTTTCCACAGCTATCACGTAATAACTCAGCTTGCAACTTCAGCAGGCATTAAAATAGAAAATGATTCTGTATTACAAAGAACATTACCTAGAAAAAGTATTTTGTATGAGCAGAGTGGATCCTACACAAGAAATTGTTTTTTGAATGAATGCTCTTTCTTTCACTCATTTCCCACTCTATGAGGAAAAGCTTCTCTTTCATTAGATATTGCATTTGAAGACTGACTCTATTCAGGAAGCATGTAATGGCTGTAATTACAGCTTTAAATCCAGACTGGAGCTAGTCTTGTTACAGTGAATGCAACTCACAAGAATTTGGACAATAGTCATAGCGAGAAACATTTTCTACCTTAACAATCCCTACTGCAGTATTCCACGTTTCCACAATGCAGAATGCAGAGGCTTTGCAGCACAAGATTTCTGTAAAGCTTTATGTGTGTTAGAAGGGTAGAGATACAGATGGAAAGTTGTGGTAGTGTGTACTGATTCAGTTGCTAGGGCTCTGTTTATATTAAATGCAACCCTGCGAGCAATTGGCTCATGAATAGCTCCTGTTATATGAAAAGAAAAAAAAATTAACATGGAAAGCAAACTGAACAGAAGTCTTTGCATAATTCAAGTTGTGAAAATAAAAAGCTCAATAATAGGTAGACTTAATACAGTTTATTTTGCTTACATTCATCATTCAATTTCTTTAATAGTATCACAGTATCACAGTATAGCAGGGTTGGAAGAGACCTCAAAGATCATCAAGCCCAACCCACTACCACAGACCTCAAGACTAGTATTTTATAGGGGAAAAAAAATGTAGTCATATGCCAAGCAGCCTGTTCATGTAATATATATTTATAATAGCATGGGCATAGATTCTGCAAATACCTCTGAAATATTCATGTCAGCTGTGATGTCTGTGATACACACATACTTTACATTAGTGGGTATTACACACCTGCATTTACATACGTGTTTGTAAAAACCGACGCATCATTTTGCCTTGTCTCCTCCAAGATGTAGCCCAAAGATGCACTATCTTCAGCCTGGAGAAGACTTCAAGGAGACCTTATAGTAGCCCTCCAGTATCTGAAGGGGGCCTACAAGAAGGCTGGGGAGGGACTATTTATAAAGTCTTGAAATGACAGGACAAGGGCCAATGGGTTTAAACTGGCAGAGGGAAGATTTAGATTGGATGTTAGGAGGAAGTTCTTTCCAGTGAGGGTGGTGAGGCACTGGCAGAGGTTGCCCAGGGAGGTTGTGGCTGCTCCCTCCCTGGAGGTGTTCAAGGCCAGGTTGGATGAGGGCTTGAGTGACCTGTACTAGTGGGAGGTGTCTCTGCCTATGTCAAGGGGGTGGAACTGGATGATCCTTGAGGTCTCCTTCCAACCTTACCATTCTATGATTCCATGATTCTATCAGAGTGAACTAAAGTTCAGCCTTCAGGCAACTCTCTCCAGCTGTTGCTGCTTTACCAGCTGTAGTCAGACCACAGTTCTGATCTAAGATATTCATGTGATATTAGGAGTCGTTAAGAATGAATTACTTCATTTGTAGCTGTCTGACTTTATTTGTGACTAAACCTGAGAACTGAAATTATTCCATGGGTAGATTGCATACATTTTTCTCTTCATGTGGGTTCCATTAGGCAGGGAGAAGTGTCTTGTTTAGCACCTTTAAATAAAGATGCTGAGTTAAATGCTGCCTTGTTTATGAAATATGGTATCATTTGGTTTAACTACAGCTGGCACAAAAATCCCTTAAACATATGTGATTGTTTGCAAATGTGTCCAATGAAGGTGAAAATAACAATATGCTTCTTCTTTAACCTTCTATACCTGAAATCATGGTGTTTTACAATTAATCTGCTTAAAATATATAAAGAAAATGCACACTATAAGTAGACATATAAGCAGTTTTCATGTGTTGTCTGTTTTGTAGGTGGAAATTGTTCACACAAGTGCTTAAGATGCATTTCCATAGAACAGCAGGACTCCACCTCTGTGGTTGCTTAAAAGCGGGTTTAGGGATAAGATGAAAGGCAAAATGGCAAATCACAGCTAAGCCATTTGCACTGAGAAATGTACTCAAGAACAAGTGCTAATCCACTTCTGCCCAGTGCTGGAGCAGGGCATCCAAATGTGCTCTTGCCTGCAGAGCAGATGAGCTCCATTGAGCTTTGCTTAACCCAGCTATCTGCAGTATATCCCATCTGCTGTCCCAACATTGTCACATAGAAGCCTGACACTGGGCAAATAAGAGGGTTGGTGTCCCTCCCACATTACTGCTAGAATCACCTGCTGACAGAGCAGATGGGATTTGTTGACAGCTTGAAACTAGGTAGACTACCTGCCTGACAAAGCTCGGTCTGAGGAGGTTCATTGGCCATCTGAGCATAAACCTGTGCCTTTGCCTGGAGTGCTGCAGACAGACTTTCTTCTGGCTAAGCAATTCCTTTGCAAAAAATGTGATTTTCACATGGTCACATAGCAAATCTGTAACAGAACTGGATACAGAATTCAGAAGACCCAGAGCAAAATATCCTGATTTACACCTAACAGAGAAAGTCACAATAGGATGGTAAGGGTGCCTCTGTCAGCCTTAATGGTGTTTTGCTGACAAGGAGTGGTATTGCATTATTCAGGGTAGGGGTTTGATTTCTAAATGAACAGATAGTCTGAGAAATTTTTACTTAAGACTCCCTCAATATTTGCATATCTTTTGTTTCCACATCATCAGCAGTTCAGCATGTCAGTAGAGTACTTCTGATTGTAATGACTGGTTGCCAGAATACAGTACAACTAGGAGGAAATGGGGAGCTGGTTGAACTGAGTCAGCTACTGTCATTTACTCATAGTGTGGACATGGAGTCACAAGCCCAGAAGGTGCACAAGTTCAGGCTGTCTTCCTCCCTTCATCTTCAGAGTCAGTGCTTTGTTTCCAACATTATTCAGACATCTCAAGTTTCAGCAAGTAAGTCCAAAGTGGAAAAGAGTCAGCATTTAAACTTGAAGAGGGGAGATTTAGACTAGATGTTAGGAAGAAGTTCTTTACAGTGAGGGTGGTGGGACACTGGAACAGGTTGCCCAGGGAGGTTGTGAATGCTCCCTCCCTTGGAAGTGTTCAAGACTAGGTTGGATGAGGCCTTGAGTGACCTCTTCTAGTGGGAGGTGTCCCTGCCTATGGCAGGGGGTTGGAACTAGATGATCTTTGAGGTCCTTTCCAACCTAAACCATTCTGTGATTTCCAGGGTGCAAAAACCAAAATCCCTGTAGGAAACAAAATGTCTTCCACTGAAATAAAAATGATGCCGTGAGCTACAGCAGCAGTAAATTAGAGCTGGTACCACTTAAAGCTCATTTCAAACCTACAAAGTTTTTATAAAGGATCAAAGATCTAACTATTTTGTAAACAACAGGTATTAATTTTAAATATATACACATCAGTGTGCAAGTCCATGCAGCAATTGTAATTATTCATATTAACATTTAATGAATTCTGTTATTTAGTTTATGTACCTAAACCATATTGTACTATAGTACCATATTGTCATGACATCCCTATATTAAGCAGCACCTCCTTTCTTTACCATGGCTGAAGATAAAGTACAAATGAACTTCTGAATCCATTTTACTGCAGAGTGCATTACTACTGTTAGAGGAGTAGAGAGGGGAAAAAAAAAAAGGTATGGTCAAGACCCAGTGGCCTGAGAAGATTCCCTCATCAGCAAGCAACAGAGCATTTAGGAGGTGATAAAATACTCTATAAATCTTCCAAGAAACAGATAAGAAAATGAACAGGGTCATAAATCCTTAATATTTAACCCAAATCCACTGAAGAAACACTTTTTCAAAGAAAGTTAAATGTAGCCAACCAGCAAAAGGAATCAATATAAGCCATAAAAGAGATGACCCCATAGTGGGTGAGGAGAAATAATGGCAATTCATGAAAATGAGACAGAAAATGAGAGCTGTAAAGTTCTGCTGATTCTTCCAGGCAATTGAGGTGATATCTTGGAACAGGTGATACCATTTTTTATCCTCAGATAATTAGGAGAATTAATATATTTCTGTCAATAAATGTGGGTTGGAAAATAAACTCCATGAATTGACAGTCTTTTTCCCTAGTGAGTGCAAAATTGCCTTGTGTGCTATAGCTGACAAGACAAAACATGTAATACCATTGTACCCAAACATTCCCTAATTAGTATCACCCATTACCTTTCAGTTAGTGGATCACTGAGGTCAAGGACTGTGGATTTATCCTCTAGCCAGTTTCCACCTATATGCCCACAGAGTCAGGACTGCAGCAGGGCTGCTAATCAGAAGCATTTCCTACATGAGCACAGAACTTTTTACAAAGTCATTATGTTCAATTAAAATTAATCTCAAAATGTGCAGCTGGCTTGTCCATAGTTTCCTAGCCAGCTGGAGGTGAACATAGGTTAGCTGAACATATTTCAATCCCTATAGGTTTTAAACAGGAAATTTGGGGTCTGGTGAAGCAAAATTTCATTAAAATTATCTGCTGCAAACAGAAGAGGACCTGCTTTTGTCAAAAGCTATCAACCACAGATGTTTTTTTGTTTTTCCAGTAAAGGAAAAACACTTGAAAATTTTGTTAGGAAAATCCAGTCCTTATGATATTTCTATGCCCCTGTTCTGGACTGTGGTCTGGATCACTCATCTCTCCTAAGCCATACCACAGACCCAGGATGCACAACAGTGAAAACCAGAGAACGACTCTTGTAGGTTATTATCCCACCCACAGAGTGGTGATGACAGGAGACATTTAAACTATAGCATCTACTATGTACAAATAAGTCTCTTTTCAGTCAGAGTTTTTACACAGATCAAATACTACCTCCTCAAAAAATCTTATGAATGAACAAAGCAAGATGGTAAAAGGCACAAGATATGCTGTTGAAGCAAAAGAATGCAAAATTCCTTCTCAAAAACATTAATATTCTCAAAGGACTTTATCCAAATGTATTAAGTCAACGAGACTCATTTTATTAGCAGCAGCTGTCTTTCTGCTTGATCCCACACAGCAAGATGGATATTTTATTCTTAAAAAAAAATAAAACAAAACAAATCAATCAACCAACCAAACCAAACCAAACCAAACAAACAAAACACACACACACACACACACACACACACACACACACGAACCCCAACAAACAAAACTGACCAACCAACCAAACAAAACACAGTTTAAAGAGCATTTCCAATGAAAAGGTTTTCATACTCTCATACTAGAGAAGTTGTACATCTGCTATTCAACCAGGAGCTATGACAGCTTAGCTCAATGTAGTATATTTGCTCCTTGCTAAATTCCTGAAACATTCTGATGGTTAGAGGGGAGCACAGAAACCACAAAAGAGGTAGTTTCACCTTTGCTTGAAAATGAACTATTTACTTTTCAGTACTTGAGCTGCAGTAGCTGGAAAGTAATTTAGACCCCATCAAATCAGGAAGAATTGACCAAATTACTGACAACTTAAACTGCAGAACACTAGAGAAGCTCTGCTTCAGGCCACTGTTCACCATTTGGCAGGGCTAAATTAGAATTGCTAACTTACAGGTATCCTATTTCTTTTTCATAAGAACATCTTATAGACTTCCCACTGAAGAGTAAGGATGCCAGGAAGCAGAACAAAGCCAGGAAGACACAAAGCTCAGCATTAGAGAAAGAGAACAGCCAACAGAGGCAGAGACAGGTGTGAAGTTAGGAAGCAAAAACAGCCAGAAGAAGATACCTTGTTGAAAATAACCAGCTACTCCAGCAGCCAGTGATGCCACTCAAGAACCCTTTCCCAGAGTTTTACATGAGGGAGTGCCAAGAGAATAGGCCTGTAGATATCCAGAGGTAAAGTCCTTTCTACTGTCCTTCTTTCTGGGTGGGAGAACAGCAATTTTCACCAGAAACAGGCAGACCAAGCTATGCACAACAGAAGCTTCCCCACACAAGTCATAGTACTGAAAACAGTCCACATGTGGCTTCATGAATTGGTCGTGGCACAGGGGGATGAGAAGATATTTCTGTGTCTAAGTTCATTGCAGTCTTTGGCTTCTATCCAGAGGCTACCAGCAAGGTTACCAGTGACTGCCAAGCGTAGTGATGGTGTCATTACAGAAACACCTGTCCACGAGGCCACAGCAATACAGCTCACCCACAAGAGCCGCCAAACAACAGATGGTAGCAACTTTTGATTGCTACCAACATGGAATTGATTTGAATCAGTGAGTTAAAAGCAAAAATATTTCCAACTCATTTCTTATTAGTTTCAATTTTTGTTTTGGTCTTTTTCTTTTTTCCCTGCTATCATTACAGATTGTGTATTACCTTACATTAAATCCTGGGGAAGAACTTGATCTAAAAAAAAACAACCAACAACCTTCTCCTTGATGTGTGATACAAAATAGAACTGGCAAACTTAGATGCCTACTGTTTACATTCTACAGCAAGAGGGCAATTTCACACTGCCTACTACTGATGCTGCTATATTTCCATAGTCACTTTTTTTGTCTGTTTTGTTTATTTGTTTTAACTCGGTTTGTGCCAGAATTAAGATGAGAAGACTCATCAAAAATGTCATGTCTTTTCCATTGTAAGGACTTTGTGCCAGCCCTCTGCCTGCATTTTTGTTTGTTATAACATTGATTTGTTTACAAAACCAGGTCAGTTCAGGGGCTGGCCTAGATAAAGCAGCAGGGTCTCTTTGCTGGTCCCTGCTGCCTCTCAGCCAGTTTTCAACTGTGCCCATGCTCAGGTGACTACTTCACACGCTGCTGCATATCTGGCTCTGTTAACTCAGCCATTTCCACCACAGCCACCTGTTCCTTTCAGGGCTTCTTTGTACCTAAAATCATCCAGCCCACTCCCGTCCAAACATCTCTCACTATGCACAGAAAGTCAATGAATCAAAGGTGAAGAAGAAAGGGAAAAGTTGAAAGCATGCAGGCAGATTGCTGAAGGCATACGTCGTACGGCAGGCATGCTGCAGCGATGTGTGGGTGGCCGGCTGCTTGTCTGGCTGCCTGCCCGCAGCTCTTCGCACGCTGGCAGTACACCTCCAGGATGCTGCTGTACCATAATCAGCCTCAGCGGCACACACTTCAGGAGATGTGCACAGACCTCTTGGGTTTGGAGAGCTTTTGGATCCGTGGTTATTTAGGCTTCTATTTATGATTCTGTTGTGTAATAAAAAGCGTGCTAGGGGAGAGTGGCTTTTCTCTATCTCAGACATTATTACTTTGACAGAAATTAAATTGCGAGCCCTTATCACCACTTAGAGGAGTGGAAAAAGCTGGAGGTTAAAAACCTCCTGGGTGAAATCTTAACCCTGTGCAAAACGATGGCAAAATTACTATTGGCAATTAATAAAGCCAGGATCTCACTTTATATATTTGTGTGTGTGCATCTGTATGGTCAGCATCTTCATAGAGAGTCAGGATTATCTATTGATTGACATGCTGTGATGGTTTGGGACTTCCCCGCCTACCCCCACTTTGTAAAATGACCCAGAGTAGAACTCAACCGGCTGGGAGTTAAGGACTGAAGCTCTATTTACAGCTTAGCACAATATACAAGCAGATAGATACACTATATACAGGAATATTTACAGAAATATACAAGGTAAAGGTAATACAGAAACACAACACCCCTGCCAGAAATCAGAGACCCCAGGAGGGGCTCCCAACCACCCTTCCACCTTTTCCCCACCACCCTTCCACCTTCTCCCCACTCCAATACCTTACCACAAGGTTTGCCTTACACGCAAGGTGACCTTGGAGGATCGGCCAGGGGGGTTAGAAGGAAAGTGGTTAGTGAGGTTACTCAGTAGAGAGAAGAAAAAAGCCAGAAGCTGCTAGACAGCCTAAGAGACTGTCTTATCTATGTTTACGTTCTTAGTTTTATCCATCTCAGCAAGCCTATGAGTGAAGTAGACATCACCATTGTTTCCTTTTCACAGCCTATGGTATAATTTTCTCTATTAAAATATTCCAATTACCCTCAAACCAGCACACATGCAGGGACTGAGACAAAGACTGTACACATGAAAGCCCATAGAAATGTCCCCAAAGATTCTCAGTTCCATTGAATCCTGCACAAGCCAAATAAGAACCTCCTAAACCCAGTATGTGTTTTGGCTTAGATATGGTTTATTTGTAACACAGCACTCTTGAGTGATTGCATGGTTTTTCATTGTTTTCTGAAATTAATATTCATTTGGGAAAATGAAAGTAGGAGTGTGTTATTCTGTGCTTTATTAAATCACATTAGTTACTGAGCTAAAAGTGGCCTTCTCAGTTGGAAGCAAATCTCACAACATTGGCTAGTAAATTTCAGCAGTGGATACTGTACAAAAGCAAACTGGTTGTGAATGCATTAATTCTAATGCAGCATTTCTTATTTTGTGTTTGTAATTTCTGCCTTTCCCAGAAGAAAGATTTTTGTCTTCTTTATTTTTTTGTCATTTTTTCAAGCGAAAAAAAATGTAAATGTTGTGCTATAATCATTCCTAACTCACCCGTTTGCTTATTCTGACATCTCCATGGAACTAGATCTGTGAATTTTATGAAATTCAGCTGTCTGGGGTTTTTTGTCTAAGCACTTTCTGGCAAAGGCAGATCCTCCAGTGACGTTAATGACTGCAGATCCTTTGGCATACATGGAAATATATCAAGTACCTCCACTGGAAATCTGCTGCAGGTAACCAAAAGAATGCATTTCTTAACATCTGCTGAGTTTCACGTTATTTGTATCTGGATACAAAATAATCAATGAGAAATTACAGGGGTTTGCTTTGCTTGGTTTTTTTTAGTACAAGCTTTGAACAAGGCCTTCACATTTCTCCTTGTCACTCACGTCTGAATAGACACAATATTGCTTTAGAACAGATAATCTCTTTTTTGATTTTTGTTCCTTGTCCTGACCAGAAAAATCTTCCTCTTTGCCCTAAGATTTGTCCTCAGTGCCATCCCTGCACTGACTTTTCTCATTTTCTCTCTCATNTGACTGCAGATCCTTTGGCATACATGGAAATATATCAAGTACCTCCACTGGAAATCTGCTGCAGGTAACCAAAAGAATGCATTTCTTAACATCTGCTGAGTTTCACGTTATTTGTATCTGGATACAAAATAATCAATGAGAAATTACAGGGGTTTGCTTTGCTTGGTTTTTTTTAGTACAAGCTTTGAACAAGGCCTTCACATTTCTCCTTGTCACTCACGTCTGAATAGACACAATATTGCTTTAGAACAGATAATCTCTTTTTTGATTTTTGTTCCTTGTCCTGACCAGAAAAATCTTCCTCTTTGCCCTAAGATTTGTCCTCAGTGCCATCCCTGCACTGACTTTTCTCATTTTCTCTCTCATAGTCACACTTCTGCTCCTGCAGAACTCTCTGGTGGCATCCTTCTGACTGAATGGAAATGGACCCCTATTTTTAGGTTTGCCCTCTCAGCCCTTCTGCTTCCCAAGAAGGCATGCCAGTCAGTCTCCTACAGTTTTCACAGTTTGTTGTATATCAGGACAGGATTCATTTCAGCTAATTCCAGCTCTTTTGGTGCAGGTATCTAATCTACACCAGTTGTAAAATCTCCCAGAGAGCCCTTAGAAAGTGAGCTATGATCAAGGAACAATCCATCTCATCATTACTGCAACCAGATCCTTTGCCACCCAGGCTGCTGAGGTTTATATGCTTGTACTTCTTCCTCATGGCAGACTCCACAAAAAGATGAGACATTTTTAAGCTTCAAAAGACAAGGATGTAGCTCAATACAAACTAGGGTGATGGACCTTCAGATGTTACATGACAAAAAAACCACAAAACAGAAAAGATTTAGTCTCTGCTTTTACCTCCTGCTCTTCTTGTTTCCATGGAGGGTCTCAACCAACTCAGGGAATGGTAGCAGATATTGGCTTATCCTGCTACTTCTGCACTACTCTTCCTGCTGTCTCCAATTTCTCCTGGAACAGCAAGCTGTTCCATGATAGGAATTTTCCTCTGCTTCTGTTTCCCCTACTCAGTGGTTTATGGTACCTGATGTTTTGAAAAGACTTTGTAGCTTCCCTTAAGAAGGAGTAATGTCCCCTGCCTTAAAGGATGCCTTCTTATCCACTCTTCTTAGGTGACCTTAAAACACAGTGCTGGGAATTATTAAAATAACATAAATATTTTTTTAAATAAATAAAATAAAATAAAATAAAATAAAATAAACATCACAGTAGGATATGCCTAAAACATGAAGAATAGAATTACTCCTTTTTCACTGTTCACATTTCATTGTGCATCTAAATTTTAGATTAACATTAAGCCAAATGGCAAAAAAAATACCAATGCAAAACAAGCATATAAAGTATCTTACTTTTAAGATGACAAGAGGGATAGTTACTTGTAGATACAAGTGTTCAGAGCTCTGGGACAAACAACATTTCTGGTTTGTAGGAGAGTTATGAGCATAAGCTATTTGCTGACAAAGGATATGGGCATGGCTCAATGACTTCTTTGCCTCAGTCTTCAATGGCAAGGGCTCCAACCACAATGTCCAAGTTC
Source organism: Ramphastos sulfuratus (assembly GCA_013399055.1). Taxonomy (NCBI): domain Eukaryota; kingdom Metazoa; phylum Chordata; class Aves; order Piciformes; family Ramphastidae; genus Ramphastos; species Ramphastos sulfuratus. The sequence goes on from WBNM01006331.1 coordinate 80,727, forward strand.
CAGAGGGTAAAAGTAAGGACTGGGAGCAGGCAAATCTGCCTACTGTAGTAGAAGATCACATTCAAGAGCTCCTAAGGAATCTGAACGTGCACAAGTCCATGGGGCCTGAAAAGATCCACCTACGGGTCCTGAGGGAACTGGCAGATGAAGTTGCCAAACCACTGTCCATCATATTTGAAAGGTCATGGCAGACTGGTGAAGTTCCTGCTGACTGGAGAAGGGCAAACATAACACCCATCTTCAAGAAGGGAAAAAAAGTT
>WBNM01006331.1:81580-101765 GCA_013399055.1 Ramphastos sulfuratus
GAGGCCTTGAGTGACCTGTGCTAGTGGGAGGTGTCCCTGCCTATGGCAGGGGATTGGAACTAGATGATCTTTGAGGGCTCCTTCCAACCTTACCATTCTATGATTCTATTCTAGAGTATCTAGGCCTGATGACAGTATGTCCCTTTCAATTTATGTAAGCTGGGTTTTTTGTTGTTTTGTTTGGGGGGGTTTATTTATTTTAAACTGCCACTAACCTGTAGTTTGTTTCCTATACACAGATTTGCTTTTATTGATGCAGATCTTTTCCAACCTTAAATTCAGTATAGGTTTACCTGAGATCTTTAGAGAAGACACCTTCAATGACACAAATGACGCCTGTCTGGCCAAGAATTAACATATCAGTAAGTACCTCAAGCCCTTTTAACATCTTGAGAGGTGCAGAACAGATAGAGGCAATATCAGCTTTCAAATCTCTCCAGTTAGGGCATGGGACTACTTACATACCATATTGAGCCAGCCTGAAATATACCATGTTTCAAAATATTGTTATTTTATTGGAGCCCAAGGCTTTCAAAGTAGTTATTATACACTTTGGAGCCTTACCAAAGACACCAGCCCCCAGATAAAATTGTATTAAATAGTGGTAGGGAGAAAAGTAGCTACTGCTAAGCCTAATTAAGTATTTTGATTAGTTTGTACTTGCTGCACTTTGGCTGCTGTTTATAATTAAGTTTATTATCTGATGTCTGTCATTGCTGGTTTTTTTTTTCAACTACTTCTTTGTTTTCTTAATTGGGGTGTTTATAATCATCACTTCAGAAAAATTAGTTTTCCTCTTTGCTTTTATAACTGATCACACTCACTAAAGCCTTTTTGCCCTTTCAGTTCCTATACCCTTCACAATAGTGGCAGAATTAGCCCCAAGCAATAAATCAACTTCCCAGTCACAATGGCAGGGTGCTGAGCAGCATTTCTTAGCCACAGTCAGACGCAGATCTTCCTTTACCTTCAGCCACCTTTTCTGGCAATATGCAACCTGTTCCTTACTAACATCAGTTTGCTATTTGAGTTTGTAGTAGTGAATATTTGTACCAGTGAAGAGGTCCATGGCAGAGGAGTGTTTTGTGGACACAGTCAACCTTATCATGGAATGACTGCAGAATCAGAGCCAGTATCACAGAATCACACTGACTTATAAGAAGGAGGCAACCATCACCATTTTTAATACCTTACTTTAGACTTTGAATAATCACACAGTATCACAGTATCACCAAGGTTGGAAAAGACCTCAAAGATCATCAAGTCCAACCCATTACCACAGACCTCCAGACTACACCATGGCACCAAGTGCCACGTCCAAACGTGCCTTGAACACCTCCAGGGACGGTGACTCCACCACCTCCCTGGGCAGCCCATTCCAGTGGGGAATGACTCTCAGTGAAGAACTTTCTCCTCACCTCCAGCCTAAACTTCTCCTGGCACAGCTTGAGACTGTGTCCTCTTGTTCTGGTGCTGGTTGCCTGAGAGAAGAAAGCAACCTCCTGCTGGCCACAACCACCCTTCAGGTAGTTGTAGACAGCAAGAAGGTCTCCCCTGAGCCTCCTCTTCACCAGGCTAAACAATCCCAGCTCCCTCAGCCTCTCCTCATAGGGCTTGTGCTCGAGGCCTCTCACCAGCCTCGTTGCCCTTCTCTGGACACGCTCAAGCACCTCAATGTCCTTCTTAAATTGAGGGGCCCAGAACTGGACACAGTACTCAAGGTGTGGCCTAAGCAGTGCAGAGTACAGAGGGAGAATGACTTCCCTCTCTGTTTTAGCTTTTTGCTTTTGAAGTCTGTTATTTTCTTTCTCCCACTTGAGTAAGGCAGTAATTCAGTAAGAAGAGGAGACATGTGGCCAAAATATTTTTTATATTGCAAAGCAGAAAAGTAACCACTGAAATGTGAAATTGAGGCACTACTGTCTAGAAACAAGAAGACTGAGAATATCACAATGACTTCTACGACATTGAAAACTGGAGTAAATAATAGGTATGGGATGAGATTTAATAGCACCAAGTGCAAGTCATGGATTACAGAGAAATTCTTGCCCTTGGTTATGAAATTGATTGGACTGACAGGGAAAGAGGGAAAAAATTGACTGTTAACTTCCTCATTCACAGGATAACCAAGCCATGAGTGCAATATAAGCATAAAGAAGTTATGTGATCCTACATACCATCATCTGGGACCTTTGCTGTAAGAAGGGGATATTATTTCTGTTGTACATGACACTGATAAGCCCTTTGCAGTAATACAGTCACAGTTCTGGTTCCTGCAGCACCAGTAAGATGTTTTTTTATCGATATTACAAAGAGGAGGACCAGAAGGGTGATTAGAAGAATGGAGAGGTCATGGTAAAATGGAAGAATAGCTATAATTGGTGTAGTTCAAGCAAGGAAAACAAAGACTAAGAGGTGATTAAGTTATTATCTATAAATGTATTAGATCAGAAGATGGGAATGGAGGAAATGAGGTAAGCATGGTTTTAATTTGTGGAAAATTCACTACCTGACCACAAATACTTTAACTAGATAAGCAATGTTTTCGAGTACAATGTCAAAGTGAATGTCTATCCATCAGAGAAGTGAGTAATGCTTCAGGAGTTGTATCAGGTATTGAAAAACAAAACCAAACAAAAAACCCCACCCAGACTGGTTTTACAGTAAACTGCAATCACTGGAAGTGAGGAACTGTATGGCACAGGACAGACAGGATTCAATGACCTTGTACATTGTTTCTAGACACCTAGTGTTAAATCAGAACAGCCTAATGGTATTGAGAAGTTTTTGTGAACCAAATTGCAGGAAATGGGAGGCTGAAGTAGAAATGGGAGGCAGAGGAAAAGTAAAGACTAGATACAGTGGCAGAGAACAGTGATGAACTATTCTGTAACAGAAAATAAATTCTTCAGATGCAGTATTTATCCTAACACACACACACAAATTTACATGTTGAAATTTACAATTCATAATTGATTAAGAAACCTCAGCTAAACAAGAGAGATGGATGGAGTCTCTGGAGATTTTTAAATTCCAAATAATTACTTGTAAAAGGAGTAGAAGGGGATTAAAGTTAAACAAGACTCAATTAATTAAATTTGCTTGTGGGGAAATGAAAAAGAAAAAAAAAATCATATGATTGGTAGCTGTCCATAATTTACAAAGAAAGGGGAAAAAATATCATTAAAAATATATCTGTTGTCCAAGCATGAAGCTACATATCAGGGAAGACATTTTGCACATTGAGTGGGAAAGATAGGGAGGTTTTGCTTGTGTGTACACCAAAATTCCAAGTTTGCCATTACATCCCTGCCATTGTTGCAAAACAGCTTTACATAAGCAGCTTTTTAAATGCTCCATGAAGATCAATAACTTTAGATTGGCTTATTTGTTTTGATTTGTTCCCCTGTTACAAAAGTACTTGATTGCAGACAGGGAAGTTGCTTTGTTGTGTCAGGTACTATCAAAAAATATCAGGAAAGTTAGACTTTAGCCTGCAGAATATGGAAGATAGATAAAGGGCAAAGGGGAGAAGGTTATTGCAAACCTTTCCATAATAAATCTTGGCAACTGTGGCACCTAACTCCATATTTATAGCTATCTCCTATCTTGACATCCAGAAATGGGAAGGGTAGAAAGCGAAATAGGAGCTTCTGCACAGTAAAGCAACCTTAAATATCAGGCAGGTTTTCAAAACAGCAGTGTCAGGTTTACCAGATTGATTATGGAGATGTTAGACACCAAAAAAATCATGCAGCGATGTGTAAATAAGGAAAAAAAAGGGGGTGGTAAGCTGGGAAAGAGAATTCCCTCTGGTATTCTTCCTGCCAGAAAACAAAATCAGACAGCTTCCACCCACTAGTCTCTCCTTATCTCCCCTTCAGTTTCCCATGGCTTGCTCTGCAAAATTTCCTCAAGTCCAACAAGCCATCAAACCAACTGAGGATTTAAAATTACTGCTAGATTAGTAAATTTTGAGCCTTTGTCAATATTATCAGGTTGTGTGAAGCAAAAGTGTTTTAGCTGATCTTTAACCAGACATTTCCAAACGTCAATTTTCTTATTGTTGTGCAGAAAAAGCTCTCAGTGTCACCATATAGTCTGAAGCAATATCTAGACTTACACTTTCTAGGCCAACAAGAAGAGGTGCAACAATGAGAGGAGGAGCAAAGAAGGCTCTAGGCAAGGTGGCTTCTCCAAAGCTGCCAGATTTATTCCCTTTGTACATCTAAACAACTCCCAGGCCTGATATTCACATGCTTTGGTTTGTGATGGTGTCTAAGAGCCACAGGTTCAGGAACAGCTAGCCATACCACTGTCAAAGTGTACATCTTAGTCAGAGGCTTTTGAATGCATTCAGGAGTGTTATTGGTATCTCCAGGAAAGTGCCATAATTTTGAGAACATTGACAAACTATGTCATATACCTAAACAACAACCTTTCAATGACAGATCAAAACCCACTAACTTAAAAATTGTTACATCTCAGAGTTTACATATCTAACATTATTCTGTGGCCAAAATTGTTCAATTCATCTACTCACCAGGGGAAAGAAGGGATGTATATAAATAAAAATAAAGATTTCAGAACATGAAGGGAAGAACTGATAGCTCTGGTTCAATTTTATCAGACTTCAAACATGCAGCAATGTTTGTCATTTGCAAGGTGAACACAGTAAGCAAAACCCATACATGTAAGACTGGCATAGATGATTCAATGTGTCCAAAAGTACAGGATAGCAAGCTAATGGCATTGCATATGCTTACAGATGTTAATTAAATAGTCCTTATGTGAAGCTACCATCATGATTTCACAGGATAAAGTCATGGGAATAACACTTGCATCCACATTTTGTGCTGGAAGCTGTAGCTTTTCTGAAATACAAGTGTCTCTGATTGTCAAGCATACATCAAAATTAATCCTGGAGAGGTGGTGGCAAATGATTTTTCCATATATAAATGCCTTATTACATTGACAAAGTAAAAGCTGGAGAGGAGCAATCATGCATCGGATTCCAGATTAGGCAGTTAGTCTCCATACAATCTCTCCACAATCTTTATGCAATTCCTATACAATTAACAGAAGGTGAGGGAGGAAAAAAGCCTCCAGAGGGCAATTCAGAACTGATGTTTATTTTAGGTGCACTGAGTAGCCATCTGCAGGCTCCTCTCCCTCTTCAGTGGCCTAAGTAGAGCAGACTCCCAATACAAATCCCTCAGGTTAAGCATCTAAAGTAGGATGTCTCTTCTACATCTACCCTTATCAACCCATGTCTCTACTTTCTCTGTTGTGTAAAAAAAATGTACTTCCCAAAAACCTCAAGCTGATATAAACTTCAGTTCCTGACACAGACTGTTCCCTTAGGCAAAGCACAAGTCTGGTGAAGTCAATTTGTTTCTGGGTCTACCCGTCCAAAGGGTGGCGGGAGGGATCTCTGAGTCAAAGCCCATTAACTGAAATCACCCCAAACAAGCAATACAGATTCAGAGACTGCCAGTTCAAGTACTGATTTGGTCTTCAACTGAGATACAAAGAGAAAAGAAATCTCAGCAACATACTAGTCAGGCATTTGCCTGGGACCTTAAGAAAATAGCAGGCATCTTTTCTGTGTGTGCTAGCATAAGCATTAATAGACTGAGAGATTCTGCAGTGAGACTCATGGAGCTAGCTTAGACAGAACTGCAACTGAGACAAATAGTTTGAACAGAGAGAGCAGGCTAAGTATAAAACAATTATTTGTGCACCTGTTCAAGAGCCCTTTCAGTTTGAGTGTCCCAAGAGAAAAACTGCAATTTGGAAAGTGCGAGGGTTTGTGCAAATTAATGATGCTGTTATTGTTTCAATGCTGCTCAATGCAGCCATCCATATGCTGCTCCTCCTGAAATATTTAGCAACTAATAGAGATAAAAGACCCTATCACACATCACGTTGTGTCAGGATCATGAAGTCAGGAAAGAGAAGCTTATACATACCCTTGTTCCACAGAAACCCTTTCTCTGTTTTGAATGTGCCCACTTTTCCTGCAGTGTCAGCAGATGAAAGTATGAAGAACGAGAAACAAGTGGAGCAGGCTGTAGAAAAGCAGCTTCAGCACTTGGAGAACCAATGATGTTTCAGTAGATATGCTTCCAGCACAAAAGGGGAGATTTAAAGAGCAGTAGTTCTCAAGAAGAAATGGATAGTTGTGCACATCTCCAAGAGGCTTCATACTGCTCTTTTCGGTGAGTTTCCCTTCTATGGAAAAGGCTTAAGAAACTAGAACACAGACCATTTTTTAGACTAGCATGATATAATACATTCACAACACAAATGCATAGTCAAATGAGATTAGATTGAGGTGGGGGGGGGGGGGGGGGAGAGAGAGAGATTCCCAGAAAGTACATTAGAAAATGTAGGAAGGTGTGAAGAGGAAAGACAAGGTGAGAAATGAAATGCAAGCTAAAGTGGTGATGGTTTAAGACACTACTTTTGCCTCAAAAGGAGAAAAAAAGTAAGATCACAGGTGATCCGTGGTCACAGAGCACAGACAAGCTGTGGAGCTGGGCTTGCAGATAATCTTAGCAGGATAAAAAAAAAAATAAAAAGAGAGAGAGAGAGAGAGAGAAACGGATATGACTTGTGAAAGTACAGATTGTTATCACTTATGTTACCCAAAAAGCTACAATCCCATTTTGCTTCCCACTGAACAGGTGCATTAGTTTGCAATACAGGTAATTTAACACAATGTAGACAGAAAAGGTGAAGTCTGAGGTGAAGTAGTCTGGAAAGGACTCATCCTACGAGGAAAATGATTGGGATGAGGTCTAGTAATTGCCTTCTTGGTTCTAACTTTTCAAGCTAGGTTGTTTTTTTTTAAGAAAAGAAGGCTTAAGTGTCCGTTAGTGTCTGAATGTGTGCACCTGCCTGCTCATGTGGTGGCTGCCCTTCCTTCCAGGGAACATGGCAACTCTCAGTCAATCTCAACCAAACCCAAGAGTGGGAAAGTAGCATCAGGGATACTACCTTCCCACTGACTACATCAACTAGGCGGGTTTATAGAGATGCCAAGCACCCTAAAGGAGGTGGAGGCTTCTTTGCAGTGTGAGATCAGTCCATAGTAAGAACCAGAGAAGTCCTGCGGGACAGAAACCCGGGCCTCCGTCGATCACCTGGATCTACCTAGGGTTCGTTTAGACAACGCCCTGCCGAGAAAGATGCACCTGGGGAAGGCGGCGCAGTCCTGAGGCTGACGGCGGAGCGGCAGGTTGCAGGAGCTGGTGTCGGCGCGGCCGGGGGCAGAGAGACGGGACATCCTCTCCCAAGCTCGCCGTGTCACCCACCCCCACACGAGGAGAAGCAGCTCTGCCGGTTGGGGTAGTTCCCTCCCTCGCGCCGTCGCACCTCCGCTGCCCGCAGCTCCCCGTCTCGGCTTCCCCCGCGGCAGCACGCAGGGCGACGGGCACAGCAGCGGACACAGCCGCCGCCGCGGAGGGAGCGCACCGCCCCCGCCGCCCAGCGCTGCCCGCAGGTGGCGCTGCCGGCAGCCGCGCTCCCAGNGCGCCGCCTCCCTCGTACCCACACACACGCAGACACGCGCGGCTCTGCCGCGGCCGTCCGGTCGCCCCCGGCTCTTGCTGCGAGCAGCGCGAAACGGCCCAGAGTGGAGCCCCCGCAGCCGGCGGGTGCCGCTGTCCCGGCGTTGCCGTCTGCGCGGCGGCGGAGAGGAGCGGGAAGTGGGCGAGCGCCGTGGGGAATGGAGACACCCGACAGCATCCTGGGGGCCGTGTGACAGCGACGCTAACACACGCGAGCGCACTCACCGGCTCGAGGCTGGAGCCAGTGCAAAGCCGGCCAGCGCTGCCCTGCCCCGTCCCGCGGGGAGCCGGCATGGAATGAGAGCAGCGTGCCGCCGTCAGGTAAGGCGGGGAGGGTTACCCGAACGGAGGCGGGTGGGATGGTGGGTCGGAGCTCGCCTTTCGGTGCGGGCACCCTTTCGACGCTTTTCTCCAGGCACCCTTTCCCCCGAGAAACGCCCTTCCTTAAGCCCCCCGGCAGCCACAGCGGCAGTGCCGGGGGATTCGGGGTGCGTTACTTATGTAACCAGGGGACGAGCAGCCTCGGCTGCTTTCCACTGGGCAAGCGGCAAGGCAGCAGCGGGGGAGCCGCGACCGAGAACAGTGCGAGGGGTTGTTTCTAGCTGCCGTCGCGGGAGTCTCCAGCGTGGGAGCCCCTGCCCCACGCCCTCGGGCAGAACGCTGCCGATGGGAGAAAGATGGGCAAACAACATAATGAACTCTCCTCGGGGCTCGACAACGTGCACTCGCTGTCGTGAGCGACCAGAGGAGACGTCCCACCCGGCCGCCCCCTCCCCAGAGGCGCTCCAGCGGTAGTACCGATGCCGTGAAGAACTTCAAAGCGGGGGTGGGGGCATGCTGTTTTGGCTGCGCCCGTCTGAGAGGGCAGCAGGAAGCGACTGAACTGCGGGGAGCTGGGGTCGTGCTCGCCTGATGCGGGCAGCGCTGAGCGCAGCTGGAGAGAAACCGAGGAGAGCCAGGGTACCGCTGAGGGCAGCCCAGGGTAGGTTGAGTGGAACCGAAGACAGGTTGAGGGAGCAGCACGGCCCCAGCTCCTCCAGAGGGACCCGCCTGAGGAGAGGGACAGCAGGAGCAGAGGGAGGGGGGATGCTCATGAAGGGGTGCCCATCTCCTCTTGATCGGAGGGAGAGCGAGCTCAGTATCACCATGGCGACCTGAGGGAGGAAAGAACTAAATAAATAAATAAGTAGGAGATAACTCCCCCTTCCCCTCCCCCGGCCCCCACCGCCTCCCGTTCCCTGCTAGGTCCGGTCCCAAAGGCAGGGAGAAAGATAGAGACAAAACTTTCCTCTCGTCTTAATAGCGAGCGGCGAAGGGCCGGGAGACCGTGGTGGGGAAGGGATTGCCCCACACGGGTGGCTCAGCAAGATGCGGTTGCGAGGAGTCAGGTTCCCCCGAGTCGCTCTACTCGGTGACTCTTCTCTGTCCGCAGAGGGAGGAGGAAGCTGCTTCGAGGCGAGCTCCTCATGACTGCTTATCGCGGTACCAACCGTAACCCCACATCCGCTCTCTCCCTTCTCTCCCCGGTTTGTCCGAGCACCGCCAGCTCTCGGGCGTTTTACTGCCGTCTGCGGGCCCTGCCCGGCTACGCTTCAGTACCGCGGACAGCGGTAGGAGCCAGGGCAGCACCCGGGTCAGCGCCCGGGAAGCAGCAGTGCAGCGGCCGCGCAGCGGTCAGGGAGGTGGCCGGGGACTCTGAGTCCTGGCCCTTCTCTGGGGGATCCTCCGTCGGTGTCCTCCCGCCAGAAACGTCTGCCTTTCTCTGATAGAGTTAGCCCCGACGACAGTGCCGCTCCCCGCTGCGTGCCGAGAGCCAAAGAAGCCTTACCTAGGGCCATTAAACTTTCCTAAGCCAAGTGCCTGCAGAAGCTGAGCACAAATACAGTTAGCAAATGGCATTTTCTACACGGACTTGCTCGAGATTGTTTCTTATGACGCTTCTGCAGTGTTGTTCTGCAATTTGCTATGGCTAAGTGTTTCCCCACAGCAGGATTGTGAACACAGACAGCATCCATAAACTGAGTCTTGCAGAAATTATGAAAAATATGTGTTCTTGGCTTGTTTTCTTTACGAAAACTTGTCAAGAAGTTGCACTTGAAGAAACTGCACTCTTAGCTTAGGGAGCTATCACACTGCTGAGGTGTGCTATTACACAGGTGGAGTTTGTGCTGAGCAGATAGACACAAGACATGATCAACTAATCACAGAAACACTGCCCAATTAAGAACGGTTCTCCTCAGACGTTTGGTGACCACTTTAAAGAAATACACAAGGTTGGGGGGAATGTATGCAGGTTAGTGAAATGTCACAAAAGCAAAGACAGTCTTATTGTACTGATAGACTGTAAATTACTTGTTCCATTTTTCTATACATATATCACGCTAGTAGTTACATGTGCAATTATTGCCTCAGCCTATGAAAGAAAAAATATTCTAAAAAAGCAAACAACATAATGAATAGTATTCACTGGGGAAGATAGATACAGGTTAGTCACTTTTGTGCTTCTCAATGTGTCAGGATGTTCTTTTTTTTTTTTTTCCATTCGGCAAACAAGATTTATTTAATCTTGCTTTGGTCTGGATACACAGTGAACTATAGATACATGTAAAATTACTGGTTTTGAATCCAAATCCCCAGCCTCTTGACAATATGCTTTAACTACAAGCCAGCTGTCAAATTACACCAGCTACTGAGTTCCTTCTTTGTTATAAACTGTCTGTTTCAAATAAGTCCTAGCCAAGCAGAAATAACCACATAGGCGAGTCCTATTCAAGCACAGGGAGTTAGCTGAGACTTGTACTTACACAAAGCCTCCAAGCAAATTCACCTCTAAGAATAACAAGTTGAAGTCTTTTTAAACTGTAGATCCATGTTTGCCCTAACTACACTTTTTGACAAGCCAAGTGAAGTAGTGAGTTAAGCCTTTGTAGAAATGGAAACCTGAATTTCTTAATAATGGTCCTCACATTTTCAGACTTGTCTGATAGGGAATACAGAAATAAAAGACTGAACTGTAAGTATGGGCTTGGGAACTCATTACTTTCCTGTGGGAAAAGGAGGACAAGTATTAGAACACAACTCTTCAAGGCAGTTCCTGGATCATTTTTAATAGTTGAAGCTATTGATTTTGTTATGTAAGCAACAGTCCTGCAGCGTCAGAATAATTTTATCAGATAATTGCAGAATGATTTTGCCTTATAAGCAACAAAAGAAAAAAACATTAATTATAACAATATCAACGGAAAATCTCTTAATCACAACCTTCATCAGTTTAGTAAATGACAGAATTCCTTGAGGAATTTCTACTAGTGCATTTATGCCATATGCAGCATGAGCTCACTGCAGAAAATGCTTGTTTTTCACAAGCATGTATTTGTAGCCTTGTTTTGTATTTGTTTTATTGAAACATAGTGTTTTGGAAGGAAGTCTTTTTCAAATTGTACAAGAGTAATAGAACTTCATTTATGTTTTCATTAAATATCCATCACAAGGGATTTATTCAACTATTTTGCAAGTATAAACTCATTCTTCCCTTCATCTACAAAATACCAGGAACTGTGGACACTGTTTGCGTAAGGTTACTGGGATTGTCATGATCTTTTTATGGTATTTTCACATATAAAAGCAGATTTATTTTTATTCAGGAGTTTTATATGCTTCCATAAAAATAAGGAGTAAAAGAACCCATATTAATATTCTCCCAAATAAATTAGACTATGCCTTAAGTAATAGTGAAGTGTTGTACAGAACTTTTTTTTTTTTCTCTTTAATTTTCATTGTTGTTAAAAGTTTTGGGGCTTCGTTCAGTATTTCCATCATCTGCTTACTACAAAATGTGACTTTTTAATTTGGCCAGTTAAACCAAAAAAAAAAAAAATATTATTTGAGTTAATGTGTTCGTTACATTTCTGTGGATGTACAATTTTTTATGGTGGAGACAGTTTCCTACTACAAACCAATATTCCTAGTACCTTAAATATGAGTTTTAAAATAGTGACCCCTCAGAAAGAGACCAATGCTTCTTAGATGATAAATGCTAAATTTATGAAACAGTAAGCACAAGGAAAAAGTTTTAATCTCTTTCTCACTTGACAGTGGAATTTTTTTTTTAATTCTTTCTCTCCCAAACTGTGTATCAGATGCTTTACTAGAATGTAATTGAAAGGAGAGCCTATGCCAGCCCACCCCCACCTGGCATACTGCAGTAGGTGAATGGGAGCAGTCCTGCCCAAGCAGAGGCCAGAGGAGGAAAACTTCTGTGGTCAAAAGCCATGTGGAAGTTTTTGGTGATGCACATTAGGTGACAGTTGCAAAGACACTGTGCTACAAGGATGAATCAAATCTATAAGGACTCTCAGAGCACCATCCTCATTTAATTCATCACTCGTGGAATAGCAGACAGGGAAAGGAAACTTGGAAACAACTAAGGAAACACATCTTTATATTTTAAAGGCTCATCAAAATGGATTTTTGCTACCTATTGACATGCCCTCTATTCATCAGCTTTAACATACGGCCAGTAGATCATCCTGTCTTCAGATAACAGGACAAAAATAAGTATATTTTAAAGTTCTTCAAAGACAGGCATTTTCTACCAGTAATTCATGGAAATCGATCCTCAGAATTGCACAATGCCCAATAAAATCAGTGAAAATCTGCACGAGTGCAAGCACTGTACACAGTTCTGACTGCAGAAGCCCCAGTTCCTGCCAGAGGCTGCAGAAGAAACTCTAGCAATAAAGGAGAAGAGCCACTAAATAAACTTGGCTCTAGAATATTAGTCAGTAGAGATCTGAATTTAAAAAAAAAAAAAAATCTAAAAAAGCTAAAAGGTGAAACCTTACTGATTCCCTGATTCTAATTGCAGTTATACTTCAGGTCATGCTTTAAAAAAAAAAAAATCTGGGATTGAGATAAGATTCCTGATATAAGCATCCACAAGCATAGCAGTTATAATATTACTGTATGTCTAATTGATAATAAGATCAGAAACATCCTCAGAAGACACATTTTGTCCTGTTGGAATAGTAACCATCACTTTAGTATTTTAAAATAAAAGACTAATTCTGTCAGGTTTGCCTCACAATTAATGCAAATTTGTGGCTGGAAGTGTATATACACAATATTCACCATTCTTCAGTTTGATATTATTTACTTCCAAGAAGCATTCCTGTTTTTGTCTTGCTCATGTAGGAAAATAGCATAGTATATCCAAGGAGAGAACTAGCCTTGCAGTCAGAAAACACTAACATTTTCAAGCATAGCTTGCAAGTCACAGTATCAAATTACAATTCCACAGAGATTTAAGGTTTTTTAAGCATTTCCATTAATAGCACTGTGTGTGTTAGAACAGGGAGTGAAGGCTCATTCAGATATTATAAGCCAAAGAACCTGCTGTTAATCCTTACTGTCAATGACCCACCTACCATTTCTGTCATGTGTGCACAGTGAGTGGTTCACACTGAGACAGTTCAGCTTCAGGCTTCTACATCTGGAATGAGGAACTGACTCATGCTAACACAGGAGCTTCAGGATGCTGACACAAATGTAAACATGATCTTTGCTGTTTGACACCTGATCCTCATGAGCCCTGTGGCTGAAGGCAGTGGTTGGAGACAGTATCGGTGGGGAAAGGTGCTTGAACACAACCTTGGATATGGTTCTATATCCCATCATAAGCCTACAGAAACAGCCTTAATCTTGACTTCATACCTTCACACCTTTGACCTGACTGTGTGGGTCTTTAAGTTCAACTACGCCTTTAGAAAGAGAAGTCCTAGTAAACAAAAAAAAGATCGTAGATTTATATAGATGTTCTGTATTATTCCACATTCATTTAATCTACATAGACTGTTGGGAGCCTGACCTGAAGAAGCCACTGTGAGCAGGATTTGTTGGGACTCACAAGCACAGAATGCTGAGGCTTGTTTTCTGATGAAAGCCAAGTGCTGGCATTTGTGCTGAATTCTCAAAAAAACCTCTGGACAAGAAAACAATAATGTGCAGATTGAAAGGGCGAAATAGGAGGCTGAAACAATGAGCAAGATGACAAGAGAGTGAATGCACGAGAGCATAGTTAATTTGATGCTCTAATCAACTATGTTCAGCAGTCTTTTATCACAAGCATCCCTGCATTAGGCTCACCAGCTCAGAGGACTTTGCAGCATTGCAGGAAATCCTTTGCTTTTCGCTTCCCATTTTAAGGGGGAAAAAAAAAGTAATCTCATTGTGTCTTGTCAATAAAGACAACTTTGTTAGTGAAAGTAAAGGAGACATTATCATATAATTTAGTATTTATCATAATCAGGAGCAGGAGTTCATTAGAATAATGAGCAATTGCCAAATTATTCCTCAAAGTATTAATTTGAAGAATGAGAAAATATTTCCTACCTTCCCACTTTTTCTCCTCTCCTTTTAATGCACACAATCTGTAGTTTCTATCATCTTATCAGATCAGTTTCCCATTCCTGAAAAGAAGCATTTATGCTAAATACCTGTAATGAAGAATCTTATTCTTCCAACTCAATTTCCCATTGATTTCCATGGGTCCAGATTTTCACAGAAAAGGCTTTGACACTACTTGCTTTGGAAGTACAGCCTCCCTAGTCTCCCTGTAGCACAAGTGAAAAGAGCTGGGCAGCTCTAAAGGGCAACTTTAAAGAGCAGCTTTAGTCCACCAAAGATCTCAATAGGCCTCTAGAGATGTCACATTTTGGTTCTTCAAGTTTCATGGCATGCATCTCAAGTAATTAAATCAATGTGGCAATCTGCAGATGCAGATGTGGTAGATTAATCTCTATTTTCTGAGCTTCCATACAAAACTGTATCCACTAGACATCTTCATTTGCATGATCCTACATGTTTGTCATATAAAAACATCAAGTGAGGCTTATTTTTTTTCCTCCCATTGTTCCTGACACTCTTCAGCAGCAGTTCAGTGCTTCCTGGTCTCAGAGGTGGCCTTAAACTATCAGAGCTGGAACCAACAGCAGGAACAGGGAGAACACAGTTATGCAAAGAAATGGATGGAAACCTCTTTTAGTAATTAAAACAGGTAGCTGTTTAAGGATATCATGATTGCCATTGTTTGCAGTGGACTCTGAATCATGACCTCCATGTCAACATGGAGGGGAAAGGAGGCTGAATTGGAAGGGAAAGAAACTGCCAGCTTTGGTACAACCTAGTTTTGTGTTCTCTTTGGTATGCAAATGGATTTCTCCAGTACCAATGCAGGAAAGCATATCAGTTAGATGGGAAATAAATAAAATGCCTCCTTTAGTTCTTTACTGAAGGGGAATCAGGGATTATCAGATCTTCACCCACCATCATTTTTACAGGGGCAAAGGAGGCTGTTGGATTGCAGCTTATCAACGCTGCCCAGTGTGGTGTGTGCATCATACTGGGACTGTCCCTAAATGCAGTTTCTCTCCACTAATCTTGCCATCCTTGCCTCTTGTGAATTACTGTATAAGGCTTCTGATACTTCAGGTAGTTAATTGTGTTAAATAAACTAGATATATGTTTACCTCAGCCAAGTATCCTTCAGGGACATGCACAATCTTTATGAAGCTGCTGCATTCCAACTATGAGGCATAATTGCATTAAAGCAT
This sequence comes from Ramphastos sulfuratus, assembly GCA_013399055.1. NCBI lineage: Eukaryota > Metazoa > Chordata > Aves > Piciformes > Ramphastidae > Ramphastos > Ramphastos sulfuratus. The sequence goes on from WBNM01006331.1 coordinate 96,765, forward strand.
AAAGGACATCATAAATCTTTCAGGATTGCAAAGTAATGTTAATTTAGTTTCCAGAAATATACCAAAGTTACCATTATAATCAGAAAGACAAACAAAGAAGCAGAAGATCTAGTTATTAAGAAAACATTCCAACAATATCTGCTATATTTTAGTGATGGTGACTGTACATTCTGTGTGGGGTGCTTGCAATGTGGTAGTTGTTGGTAAGGGCTGACTTTGCTCTTGTGAGCACTATGTGGTGTGTGAGAACACAGCTCTTGTAACTGTTCTCCAGACATTTATTGCCACTGTTTTTTCTCTCTACAACTGGAATTAAACTTTGAAGAGATGACCACCAACTTCCACTGCATCGCTGTGACAAATTCTGGGTCTGACTAACTTCTAGTCAGAGATTGCAAGCTGTGTGAAAATGTAAGAAAGTCATAATTTAGAAAAGGAGGGAAGGAGAAAAAAGTTCAAGAGAGAAGGGATAAAGACATACCAAAAAGGGAAAGGAAAAAAAACCTCCTAAACCAGATCATAAATACACCCATATTCAGAGCAGTCCATTCCACAGATGTCTCACTGAAATGTAGGCCAATCTGCTACATCCAGCTGTTGCTTATCACTATTTCCTTTCTCTCTACCCTTTGCAACTAGAAAAGTTATGGTTTTAATTCGAACCCATCTCTTATCAGGTGACAAAGCTCAGAAATGCATTTCACAAGAAGCTGCAACAGTTAATACACTAGCTGAACACTACCAAAGTCATTGCCTGCTGGCTATATAAAAAAATAATTACAAAGTTATTCTAAAGTGCTATCCAGAAAAGAAACAGTACCCACCGTGTTTAAAGAGCAAACATCTTTCATTGTCACACTGCATTCCAGCAGCGTTTGCTGCAGGAAATATCTTTGCTCTTTCATGAAGTAAGAGGTAACAATAGCAGATATGAGGCCAATATATCTCCAACCAGAACTTGAAGTGAAATGCTGTATAGAGTCAAAGAATATTAAAAAAAAAAAAAAAAAAAAAAAAGAAAGACAGACAGAGAGGGAGAATTAGGAAGGAGTTCTGGCTTGGTGTCTTTGCAATGGGCACAACTCATGCTTTGTTTGTGTTTTGGTTTTAATTACAGCTGCATTTAGAAGCCAGATTGGTGGGTTTGGGGAGTCACATGCAACTCACATCTTAGAAGAGAATTAATCTGCTGGCTAGTAGAAAAATCAGGTAGGCCCTAGGAAGTGCTGAAGCAAAAAGATGTATGATGTTACTATGAGGGGCAATAATAATAACAAAAGAAATCAGAGGAAGCCTTACTGCAAACATATAGGAATAGTAAATCCTGCCAAGCTGTTACAGAAATAGAAACACTAAAAATATGTGATCCTGTTCATGCATTTTAGTCAAAGAGCATTAAATTCTTTCCATTAACTTCAGTGGCTTTCATATCAGACCTTAAATGTAAATTTCTTTTAAATAGGCTAGTATATAGAAGAGAGAGATCTGACATACAGCTTTCTTAGTACATCTCAGGATAACTTCATTACTTAAAACTGTCATCAGAATCTTTGTATAATCCAGCCTAAACTTTTTTTCCTATTTGTGCTACCTAATTGTAAGTGTGCAGCCAGCAGATAGAGGCAAAGTGATCAACTAACATACTCTAGAAATGTATACAGATATTCCAAATCCTTTCCTTTATGATGGCTTTAAGACACATTTCTCACATTTTGCCATAGTTCAAGTACATGATACTTCTATGGTAGTTTTGCATCTCCCCAGGAGTAAATATAACATGTTTTCAACAGAGATGGCTGTGCATCAACCCAAACATTTACCAGGAGTTAGACCCTGAGTATTTCTGCTTGACCTTTAATAAAGATCAGCCTGCTTGAGGTCCAAAGCATGAGTTTGGGACTAAATAGGTAAATACATTTCAAAGCAGGTTATTTTAAGATTGATGGCTGTGGAAAACCTCTGTGGAATGTCACTCCATAGTGGTCAACATGAGCACAGCTAAAATGATTAAATTTGAGACATTAAAAAAAAAATGCCATGCTATATTTCCTCACACTAACCAATGAAATATTATCATTCTATTTAAAAACTCAGAATTAAGTCAGATGTATGCTATTGCTACTTTCACTTTACCAAGTTCTCCATAAACAATTAGTACAGGATCAGAATCATATCAGTTGATGGCAGGAAGTCTAAACATCCTTTCAATTTAAAACCAAACCAAAAAATGTTAAGATCAGCTCTTTATACAGATCAGTATGATGGAGGAGAATCTGAAAAGGGAAACTATGTTATACCCAAAAGAGATATTTTGGCTCCTAATCATGTTGGACTACATCCTATGTAAAGAGGACCTTTTCAGTAGTAAGCAAACATTAGATCAAGAAAAATTATTTCCTTGATGAGTAGGCATGCTAAAAAGCAATGGAGCACTGTAGCTATAAAGTGTGTAGGCAGGACTACTCCATGTGGTTCAAGACAAAGACACACCAAGGAGGTGGATTGTGCACTTGGGAAAGGTGAGAACAAAGAGTGGCAATTGAAATTACAAGAAATCTTCATCCTATTCTTGAAAATGAAGTCTCAGGCACATACACACACTCACACACAGAGCCTTATGAGCAAAAGAGAAAGAAAGTCAAGCTTCACTTTTTACACGTTACACAGAGGCAAAACTTCAGCTTCTTACAACAATAAAATTTCTAGCTTCAGTCTAGATTTTCATTTCAGTAAAGTCTAAAATTGAGTGAGGCAGGAGTCAAAACATATAATTCATAGCTGCATTCTAACGTCTAGATTTTGTGGGTTGGCTTCATAGTTGGTTGAGTGAGCATCATAGGTAAAGATGAGCCATCAGAACACAAAGGGAAAAAAATAAAAGAGCAAACCACAAACAAAACCAAACCAAAAGCTCTCCATACCAAAACAAGCAACAAAAACCCACCCCACAATCCAAGCTACACTTCAAACCTTACTCTCCAGTTATAGCTGTAATTATCAAAGCCATACTCAGTAACCCAGAATTAGCACTTCTGCTTAATCCTACACACCGACGTGGGAGGCAAACAGGAGAACAGTGTAGTCCTGATGTGTCTAGATAAAAGTGTATTAATGATTAGTAGAGAGGTCAAAATTAGAACTATTAGAACTGAAAGATTTTAAAAAAAAAAAAAAAAACTTCTCTCCCTCCCCAAAGAGAAATGTTTATACAAGTAACTGGACAATAAAATACCTTTATATTGCCTATGACTATTTCGTCTGTGCCAATAATTAAGGACCTAATCTAACACATCCTGCCACCTTCTAGGATTTCACTTGGTGTGAAAAGACTCTCAGTCAGTGTATTTATAGCTATTAGTCTAACTCAACCCCTGTTATGGACTTCTAATGAACTCAGAACAAAACCTAACAAACAGTACTAAATATAAGAATTGTGGAGTCACCGTCCCTGGAGGTGTTCAAGGCATGTTTGGACGTGGCACTTGGTGCCATGGTCTAGTCTTGAGGTCTGTGGTAGTGGGTTGGACTTNGGTTAGAAGAGACCTCTGGATGTCTTGTCAAACCTCACCAGTGCCATGTAGAAGGGAATAATCCTTTCCCTGAACCTGCTTGCTGATTTTTTTTTACTAATGCACCCAAGTACATATTCGTCTTTCACTTTTGTAAGAGTACACAGCTGATCTACGTGTAGCTTGCTGTCTGTAAAGCCCACAGACCTTATCTTGCAGTGTTGTACCCAGTGAGTTGGTTCTGAGCCTGTTTTGATATATGGCTTGCTTTTCCCCAGGTGCAGGATGTGGCATTGTCCTTGTTCAATTTCACAAGGTTCTTGATAGACCATTCTTTTTGCTTTTCTAGATGTCTCAGCATAACACCCTACTTTCCCTGTGCATCAACTGCTTCTTCCAGTTTCGTATCATATGGAGGCTGGATGAGATGCCTTCAGACCAGGTCACTGATGAAGGCATTAGAGCTCTTCTCAACATGTATCAACCTCCAAGGAATACCATGAACTCCTAGGCTTAAAACTGTAGGCCTTTCAAGTTTGAAGGACTAGCCAATTTTCCATCCTTCAGTCTACCCATCTAGTCCTTGCTTGGCTGCCATTAGCTATGGGATAGTTTTGAATGCCTTGCTAAAGACTTTGTGCCCTGTCCTCATCCACAAACCCAGACATTTCATCATAGAAGTCTGGCAGGTTGACAAGCATGGTTTGCCAGGGAATAAATCCAAGCTGACTGTTCTTGGACATGTTCTTGTCTTTCATGTCTCTGGACATAGATTTTATTGTGGATATTGTCCATAGATTTCCCAAGGACTTAAGAAAGGTTAGTCATCCTACAATTCCCTAAATCCATCTTATCTTTCTTCAAAAGGAAGTGTATATTTTTTTCCATTCACAGTCATAAAGCAACTCCCTAGGTGTTTTGATACACAGAATTCTCATCATGTTCATTATTCTTATTTTTAAATCTTGTAATTCCTTCCACTTTGAGTATCCTCATCTCTTACTGCTAACTTGGCTGATTCTCAAGTATAACTTCATTTTCTATGTGAATAGTCTATCATCTGATGATTACTTGGCAATCTTTTCCAAATGTGTCTCATATTTCTAGAAGGCTTATATTTCATTTCTCAAGCTTTCTCCTGTAGAAAGTCAGTGTAGCACATCCCAGCCCAGAAATTGCTTTTGAATTTTACTTTACCTTTATAAATTGTTACCTTTATAAAATTCCTACTCTCACTAAATACTTTAGTGAAATTCTTTCCATGTACTGGAATAGGAAGCTACATAATTTGGAGATTTTTTTAACCTATTTTGCAGCAAAACAAAGGTAAATGTTAGAAACATTTAATCATTCACATGGTAGATGTTTATTGTCCGAGTAGATCTGTGCAACTGAAGTCCAAGAGCTATCAGGCATATAGAGTTATACACAGGTGTTTTGGTTCAGTTACATCTGAATCCTTACTGTGGATCCCAGTATCTGAAGGGGGCCT
>WBNM01006332.1:3749-27920 GCA_013399055.1 Ramphastos sulfuratus
CCCCCCGCCAACCCACTCAGCTCCCTCCATCTCCAGCCCACACAAGCAGCTCTGTGGGTTCAGCCCCAGCCATGCTGCCCACTCCTTCCTCACCCACACTTTTCCTTTCCTGAGCCTGCTGCTGTGGCTACCTCCCCCCTCTCTCAGTCAGCCCCCAGTCCAGCTTAAAATACAACCCTGGCACTGATGGCAGTGCCAATCACACTGGCTGGGAAATGCTGCCCAATTTAATGGCACCAGCAGATTCCTGAAGAGCAGGGAAAGGGCTGGGTAGGAGGAGGGATGGGGATGGGTATGAGGAATGGGGCTGGGTATGAGGGATGGGGCTGGGTATGAGGGATGGGCCTGGGGATGAGGAATGGGGCTGGGTATGAGGGATGGGGCTGGGTACAAGGAGGGGTGGGCGNGCATAGGAGGAGGGATGGGGCTGGGTATGAGGGATGGGGCTGGGTACAAGGAGGGATGGGCCTGGGTATGAGGAGGGATGAGGCTGGGCAGAAGGAGGGATGGGGTTGGGCATGAGGAGGGATGAGGCTGCATAGGAGGAGGGATGGGGCTGAGTAGGAGGAGGGATGGGGCTGAGCAGGAGGAGGGATGGGGATGGGCAGAAGGAGGGATGGGGCTGGGTATGAGGAGGGATGGGGTTGGATAAGGAGGGCAAGGACACCTCATTGCAACCCCTCCCCATCTGCCCCACGCCTCTGCAGCTCTCCGGGAAGGTACCTGGCATGGAAGGGGATGGCAGCCTGGACCCCCCAACCCACCCTGAGGAGGGTGGCAGCAGCCTGGGCAGCAGCAAGGTGAGAGGTGATGGTGGGGGCTAAGCCCAGCTGTGGTGCTCTTGGTGTGGCAGAGGGGGGTGTGTTTGGGGGTGTGTGTGGCATTATGTAACCCCCCCCCCGTGTCCCCCTCCCACAGGTGGAGGTGGTCTTCTGGTTGCTGTCCATGCTGGCCACGAGGGACAAGGAGGATATGTCCCGGACCCTGCTGGCCATGTCCAGCTCCCAGGAGAGCTGCTTGGCCATGCGCAAGTCTGGCTGCCTGCCCCTGCTCATCCAGATCCTGCACGACTCCGACGGCGAGCCCGGGCCCCCCGAGAGCCCCTCTGGTGCCAAGGATGCCCGCATGCGTGCCAACGCTGCCCTCCACAACATTGTCTTCTCCCAGCCCGACGAGGGCCAGGCCAAGAAGGAGATGAGGGTGCTGCACGTGCTGGAGCAGATCCGCTCCTACTCGGAGACCTGCTGGGACTGGCTGCAGATGCAGAGCAGGGATGCAGGCAGAGGTCCTGAGGGTGGCACGGGTAGGAGGGCAAAGAGGGTGCCAGGCTCTGTGTGTGTGTGTGTGTGCATGTGCAGGGTGGTTCTGTGTGGCTGTGAGTGTCTGCTTGTGATGGTGTCACAACCTAAGGCTGATCCCCCTCCCAGTTCTTAAGGTGTGGAGAACAGGGCTGGGGAGGAGCAGCTGAGGGTGTTGAGCCTGGAGAAGAGCTGAGGGCAGAGCTTATTGCTCTCTGTAGCTCCCTGAGAGGAGGCTGCAGTGAGGTGGGGGTTGGGCTTTGCTCCCAAAGAACAAATGATAGAACAAGAGGAAATGGCCTCAGGTTGCCCATGGGAAGGTTTAGGTTGGACATAGAATCACAGAATAATAAGGTTGGAAGGGACCCCAAGGATCATCCAGTTCCAGCCCCCTGCCATAGGCAGGGACACCTCCCACTAGTACAGGTCACTCAAGGCCTTATCCAACCTGGCCTTGAACACTTCCAGAGAGGAACAATTTCTTCCCCTTGAGGGCTAAGACCTGCCCCAGGCTGCCCAGGGCAAATGATGGAGTCCCCATCCCTGGAGGGGTTTCAAAGCCATGGAGATCCCTCAGGACTTGGTTTGGTGGTGCCCTGGCAGTGTTGCACTCAATGATCTGAGAGGTCTTTTCCAACCTTACCAATAACTCCCTCACTCTCTCTGCAGCACCAGTGCCCATCGAGCCCCAGATCTGCCAGGCCACCTGTGCCATCATGAAGCTCTCCTTTGACGAGGAGTACCGCAGGGCCATGAATGAGCTGGGTGAGTGTGGGGTGGGGGCTGCACCCCTGCTGCCCCACAGCCAGCCCTGCCCACCCTCCTCCCTGCTGCTACATCAGCAGCTCTCAGGAGGGGCTCACTCGAGTCACACACCCTGTCCCATCCCATCCCATCCCATCCCACCTCACCCCACAGGTGGGCTGCAGGCTGTGGCTGAGCTGCTGCAGGTGGACTATGAGATGCACAAGATGACCAATGACCCCCTGAACCTGGCACTGCGGCGCTACGCGGGCATGGCCCTCACCAACCTCACCTTTGGTGATGTGGTCAACAAGGTCAGGAGGAGCCAGGGGACCTGTCAGGTGGGGAATGAGACCTGGGGGCTGTGGTGTCACTTTCACCACCGTCATCTTCCTCACAGGCAACGCTGTGCTCCCGCCGGGGCTGCATGGAGGCCATCGTGGCTCAGCTGGGCTCTGACAGTGAGGAGCTGCACCAGGTGGGTGCTGGTGCTTCGTGGGGGGCTCCTTCAGGGAGCAAGTGGATAGTCACTGTGCCCACCCACCTTGCTGTGCCCTCCCAGGTGGTCTCCAGCATCCTGAGGAACCTCTCCTGGCGAGCTGACATCAACAGCAAGAAGGTGCTGCGGGAGGTGGGCAGCGTGGCTGGGCTGACGCGATGCGCGCTGCACGCTGGCAAGGTGAGCCCCAGGGCAGGTGGGTGGCAGTGGGTACCAGGATGGATGAGGCTTGTGGTGCTAGGACGTGGGAGAAATCCTACAGGAAGGCTGCAGAGGGACTTTTCCTGAGGGTGTCTACAAACAGGACAAAGGGGAATGGTTTGGAGCTGAGGGAGAGCAGAGTTAGAGTGAAGCTGAGGGAGTTCTTCAGTATGAGAGTGCTGTGCAGCCTGGAGAAGAGAAGACTCCAGGGAGACCTCAGAGCAGTTTTCCAGGACCTGAAGAGGCTCCAAGAGAGCTGGGGAGGGACTTGTGACAAGGGCTAGGAATGCCAGGATGAGAGCCAATGGGCTTTGAGCTGGGAGAGGGGAGAGTGAGAGGGGAGAGGAGGAAGAAATTGTTGAGAGGGAGGGTTGGGAGAGGCTGGCACAGGGTGCCCCGGGAGGTTGTGAAGCACAGAAGCACAGAATGTGATCTTCTGTGCTCCACAACCACCCCAGAGGTGTTCAGTGCCAGGCTGGATGAGACCCTGAGCAACCTGTGCTAGTGGGAGGTGTCCCTGCCCATGGCAGGGTGGGTCAAGTCCCTTCCAACCTGACTCACTCTATGATTCCACGACGGGAACTGATGGGTGTGTGGTGTCCCCCACCCTGTCACAGGAGTCGACGCTGAAGAGCGTCCTGAGCGCGCTGTGGAACTTGTCAGCGCACAGCACGGAGAACAAAGCTGCCATCTGCGCCGTGGAGGGGGCCCTGGGCTTCCTGGTCAGCACCCTCACCTACAAGTGCCAGAGCAACTCTCTGGCCATCATAGAGAGTGGGGGGGGCATCCTCAGGAATGTCTCCAGCCTCGTCGCCACCCGTGAGGACTACAGGTGAGGGTTGCTGCTGGGTGGCAATGGTGCCGAGGATGGGCTTTGGGGACTGCCTTGGTGGCCACCGGGTTGCTGCTGGGTGGCAATGGTGCCGAGGATGGGCTTTGGGGACTGCCTTGGTGGCCACCGGGTTGCTGCTGGGTGGCAATGGTGCCGAGGATGGGCTTCGGGGACTGTCCCAGCAGTCACTGGATTGCTGCTGAGTGGCAATGGTGCTGAGGATGGGCTTCGGGGACTGCCCTGGTGGCCACTGGGTTGCTGCCAGGTGGCAATGGCACTGAGGATGCGCTTCAGAGACTGCCCCAGTGGCCACCGGGTTGCTGCTGAGTGGCAATGGTGCCAAGAATGGGCTTCGGGGACTGCCCCGGCAGTCAGCAGGTTGCTGCTGGGTGCCAATGGCGCCGAGGATGTTCTTTGGAGACTGCTTCAGCAGTCACCAGTCCCCTTTTTGTCCAACAGGCAGGTGCTGAGGGACCACAACTGCCTGCAGACACTACTGCAGCATCTGCGCTCGCACAGCCTCACCATCGTCAGCAACGCCTGCGGCACCCTCTGGAACCTGTCCGCCCGCAGCCCCCGCGACCAGGAGCTGCTGTGGGACCTGGGGGCCGTCAGCATGCTGCGCAACCTCATCCACTCCAAGCACAAGATGATCGCCATGGGCAGCGCCGCCGCACTCCGCAACCTCCTCACCAACCGGCCCCCCAAGTACAAGGACACCGCCGTGGTCTCGCCGGGCTCCTGCATGCCCTCGCTCTACATGCGCAAGCAGAAGGCTCTGGAGGCCGAGCTGGATGCCAAGCACTTGGCAGAGACCTTCGACACCATGGAGAAGCAGAGCCTGAAGAGCCAGGGCATGAAGAAGCCGGCGCGGCACATGGAGAGCCTGGTGAAGGACTACGCCTCTGACTCCGGCTGCTTTGATGACGATGAGGTGCCCAACATCTCCACCGGCGTGGAGACAGCCAGCGCCTCTGTCCTCTCCATGTTCCTCAACTCCTCCTTCCTCCAGGGGCAGGCCCTGCCGCGGGCACTGGTGCAGAGACGATGCCCAGAGCCGGAGAAGGAGGGCGGCAGCAAGCAGGGTGAGCCCAAGAAGCTGCCGCTGCCGGAGGACGACGTCTCGCTGGCCGCCGAGAAGTTGGCCAACAAGATCTCCAGCACGGTGGCCAAGATCGACAAGCTGGTGGAGGACATCTCTACCATGCACACGTCCTCAGATGACAGCTTCAGCCTCAGCTCAGAGGATCACTGCCTGGACTGGCAGTATGGCCCCGAGGAGGTGCATGAGGCCCGCGCCCAGTCCTGCTCGCCCTGTCGCCTGTCGGACGCCGGCGGCTTTGCCAAGCGGGAGAGCCTGAGCCGGGCACACACCCTGCTGCGGCTGAAGACAGCCTACACCAGCCTGTCCAACGACAGCCTCAACAGCGGCAGCACCAGTGATGGCTACTGCACCAAGGAGCACATGAAGCCCTGCACCAGGGCTGCCTTCCTCGACTACCGGGATGAGCTGCAGCGGTACCAGAAGCGGCCAAGCCGGCTCGACCTCAAGAGCATCCTGGGCAGCAAGCCAGAACCCCCTGTGCCCAAGGGCAGGGACCCAGCTGAGCCGGAGAAGCTGGAGCAGCCAGACGTGCCCGAACGGGCCAAGAAGACAGTGACCTTCCCCAGTCCAAAGGCACTGGAGAAGGAGCCCGAGAGGAAGAAGGAGACTGGCAGCAAACCCTCCTCCGACCCCCAGGTCCACACCATCAAACTCTCCCCATCCTACCAGCACATCCCACTGCTTGAGAGCCTGGCCAAGAGCAGCGCAGCAGCTGGCACCGGGCACCACCCCTCCCTCCTAGGCAGGAAGCAAGCCTGGCTCCCCCCTGCGCTGCTGCAGACAGCTGAGAGCTTGAGCAAGATCCCCGAGAAGCTGCCTGCCCACCCTCCAGCCACGGCGGAGCAGGAGTCGGTGCAGAAGTACTCAGTGGAGGACACCCCCATCTGCTTCTCCAGGTGCAGTTCCCTCTCCTCCCTCTCCTCAGCAGATAATGTTTTGGACGGGCAGAGCCACAGTGAGAATGACCTGGACAGTGATTCCTCCCTGGAGATCCTGGAGATGGAGGAAGGGGATGCAGAAGATGAGGATGGGAGGCAGGAGAAGGAGAAGATGGATCCTGATCCGTCCACGCTGACAGGGATTTCCCAGCCCATCACCATCCCCTTCCCGAAGCGGGACAAGATCTTCCTACGGGAGTCATCGCCCTCGCGGCAGGAGGACCTCACTCCCTCCAGCTCCTCAGAGAACTACATCCAGGAGACACCACTGGTGATGAGCCGCTGCAGCTCCGTCAGCTCCCTGGGCAGCTTCGAGAGCCCCTCCATCGCCAGCTCCATCCAGAGCGACCCCTGCAGCGAGATGATCAGCGGCACCATCAGTCCCAGCGAGCTGCCCGACAGCCCCGGGCAGACCATGCCACCCAGCCGCAGCAAGACCCCCCTCTTCGAGCTGGGCTGCCAGCCAGAGAAGGAGACCAGTCAGTTCAACATCCAGTGGGAGAACAATGTCAAGAAATTCATGGAAATCACTGACTTCAAGGAGCGCTTCCAGCTGCCCCAGGACCTGGACTCCATGGTCTACTTCACGGTGGAGAAACCCAACGAGAACTTCTCCTGCGCCTCCAGCCTGAGCGCCCTGCCCTTGCACGAGCACTACGTGCAGAAGGACGTGGAGCTGAAGCTGATGCCCACCTTCCCGGAGAAGAACAGCTTGAACTTCGTGGCTCACGAGAAGCGGGAGGAGCGGCGGGAGGAGCGGTTCCTGGAGGGCCGGCGCAGGGCCGAGCGCCCTGAGCCCCCATCCGATGACGACATTGAGATCCTGAAGGAGTGCATCAGCTCGGCCATGCCCTCTCGCTTCCGCAAGGTGAAGACCTCTCTGCTCTCTGGCCAGGTCCTGCACCCCCAGACCAAGAAGCCTGTGCACGTCCCTGTCTACATGCTGGTGCCAGCCCACACCGGCGTCCCCAAGCACCTGCGTGCCAGTGCCCGTGACCTCTTCAGGGACGATGATTCCTTCACCGACTCAGCCGAGGGCACTCCGGTCAATTTCTCCAGCGCTGCCTCTCTGAGCGACGAGACCCTGCGCTACCCACCCGCCGAGGATGCCGAGCGCCCCCGTGGCCTGTCCGAGGGCCACCGTGAGACAGGCAGCGCTGGCACCATCCCAGCCAGGAGAGCTGCCTCTGGCAGCTCGGCACCCGCCCGGCTGAGCTCGGCCTGCAAGGGGAAAGCAGGGTCCAGCCGCGGGCAAAGCGGGGAGAGAAAGCGGGGCCAGCCCCCCACGAAGAGCGGAGCCAACCTGGAGCTGGAGGTGGGGAGGCCCAGTGGCACCTCTGGAAGGAAGGATGCTGCCCAGGAGGACGAGGTGGCCTTCCAGTCGCTGTGCCACACCACGCCGACAGAGGAAGCTGTCTACTGCTTCTACGAGCAGGACTCGGATGAGCTGCCCGATGTGGGCAGGGAAGGGTCTGGCAGCAGAGCCCAGCTCGGCCGGGCACCCGGGAGGGAGCGCTGCGGTAGCTCCATCCCCCGGAGAGAGCCTGAGCCCGCCCCCAGGCCAGCGAAGGCAAAGCCACAGACCAACCTCATCGCTGATGAGACTCCACCATGCTACTCCCTCAGCTCCTCCATGAGCTCCCTGAGCGATGCCAACCTCTCCGACGGCAAGGAGCGGGGCCAGCCCTGCGGCAAAGCCCCCCGGCCGCGGTCAGCCACGGTGTCATTGGGGAAAGGGGGCTCGCTCAGCTCCCCCAGCCTCAACTCGGAGGATGATCTGCTGCAGAAGTGCATAGGCTCGGCCATGCCCAAGCGCCGGCGGCCCTCGGCTCGTCGCAGGATGCCAGAGCGCAAGCAGAAGCCACCGGGTGCTGGCGGGAGGGAGAGGAAAGCCGAGGCGAGACATCGCCCCACCGAGGACGCCGGCTCCGACCGGGGCTCGGACCTGGACAGCGTGGAGTGGCAAGCCATCCAGGAGGGGGCCAACTCCATCGTCACCTGGCTGCACCAGGCTGCTGCTTCCCTTTCGCGGGAGCCTTCCTCCGAGTCCGACTCCATCCTCTCCTTCATGTCGGGGCTCTCGGTGGGCTCTACCCTGCAGCTGTCCCTGGGCAGGCAGGAGAAGCAGCGAGCCAGCAGCCTGGGCAGCCGCGATGCGGCCAGAAGGGAGCGCAGCAAGAGCCGCCCAGAGAGGAAGGAGCCGCCGGGTGCCCGTCCTCCCGGCCGGGGAAGCACCAGGGCAGAGCGGAGCCCAGCAGCCACCAAGCCGGTGCCCAACCTGCCCGTGGTCTTCCGTGGCAGGACTGTCATCTACATGCCCAACCTGGCCAAGGATGCCCCCAGTCCAAGGGGCACCCCGAAGAAAATTCCCGCAGCCAAGCCCGAGGCGTCGCCAGCCAAGAACCTCTCCCTCAGCCAGCAGCGCTCACGGAGCCTGCACCGGCTGGGCAAGCCCCCCGAAACCGGGGACCTGGCACTGCCCAAGAGGAGCACGACGCCCCCCGCCCGCATCGGCAAAGGACCCCCCTCCTCGGGCTCCTCCCGCACCTCCACCCCCTCCCAGCACGCTCCCAAGAAGCTGCCATCGCCCTCCCAGACCACCAAGCAGAGTCCCACGGCCTCTGGCAAGGCAGGCAGCTCACCCTCACCACCGGGACCCCCAGTCAGAGCCCCTGCCCCCAAGTCTCCCGCCCCCAAGCAGTCCAAGACGCAGAAGTCACCCGTCCGCATCCCCTTCATGCAGAAGCCCAGCAGGAAGGTGCTGCCAGGCCGGGGCACCATGCCCGTGCTGGAGGAGCAGGTGGATGGCAGCAAGGCACGGGGCAGCGGGCCGGGAGTGCCAGGGGGCGGGCGGCTGAACCTGGTGCGGATGTCTTCCACCCGTTCCAGCGGCAGTGACTCGGACCGCTCCGGTTTCTTACGCCAGCTCACCTTCATCAAGGAGTCCTCCAGCCTGCTGCTACGGCACCGCTCCGAGCTCGGCCCGGCGCAGCCTTCGGCCTCTTCGCTGCCTCGCCGAGCGTCCCCGCAGCGCAGCAGAACCACCCTCCCGGCGGTCTTCCTCTGCTCCTCCCGCTGCGAGGAGCTCAAGGCTGCCAAGCCAGCAGCTGCCAACCCGCGGCCCCTCCCCACCAGAGCCCAAGCCGGTGCCAAAGTCTCCGCCGGAATCAAGCCGCCGCGGAGGACCAGCTCCGAGAGCCCGTCCCGGCTGCCTGTGAAGACCGGCACGGCTGCACCGGAGCCCTTCAAGAGGTACTCGTCCTCGCCCAACATCAGCGTGGCACGGAGGACGGGCAGCCCTTCCTCCGCCCTCTCTGCCCGCTCCGAGGCTTCGGCGCAGCGGCAGCGGCGGCAGCCCGAGGCGGTGCCCGACGGGCAGCCGGCGAAGCCGCCGGTGGTGATGATGAAGGGCACATGGAGGAGGATTCGGGACGAGGACATCCCCCACATCCTCAAGAGCACTCTGCCTTCCTCTGCCCTGCCGCTGGCGGGCACCGGGGAGGAGGAGGAGCAGGGGGAGGAGGAGCGCCCCGGCACTCCCAGGAAGACCAGCGACGCCGTGGTGCAGACCGAGGACTTCTCCACCACCAAGACCAACTCTAGCACCTCTCCCACGCTGGAGACCCGGGAGGGACCCCCACACCCCCGCGCTGCCTGCGATGGTGAAGCTCTGGCCCCCGCCAAGTCCACCCTGCCCATCTCCTTCGGGCACGAGGCACCCCCTGGCACCTTCCCCACCAGCCGGCACAGCTCCCCCAGCAGAGCTGCTCGAGTCACCCCCTTCAACTACGTCCCCAGCCCCATGGCGGTAGCGGCGGTGGCTGACACGGTGGTGGAGAAAATCCAGGCTTGAGCAGCTGCTGGGGATGGAGCCCCCGCTGGGGATGGAGCCCCTGCTGGAGGGTTCCGTGGCACCTCCTGCCCCACGGGAGCTGTCCAGGACTGTGCTGGGGCAGGGGATGCAGGACGGATGGTGACCAGCAGGTCACCCCCAACCCCCTGCCTGCCCCAGCTGGGGTCTTGCTGTACTGGCACATTGCAGTTCCCAGTGCCAAGGACTGGGGCAGAGGAGGGTCGAGAGGAGGGTCTGAGGCTGATGGCCCAGACTGAGGTGAGTCTTGGTGACCCTTTCCCTGCGATGGACATTCTGAGACAAGCTGAGGGGGCAGAGTTTGTATCCCCATGTCTGTCCCTTCCTCCCACCCTGCTCACCCACCTTGGGCAGAGGCTGAACCAGTGCTGACTGATCAGGGCCTGCTCCTGCCTGCTGGGAAGTTGGTAGCAGGGCCTGATCCTGCCCTCTGGGAGCTGTCATGCTGCACCCCAATGCCAGGTCTCTGCCACATGCTTCAGCTTGTCCTGGCACCAGCACTCAGCTCTCCACTAATCCCAGTTCGTTTATTAACAGTGGGGAGGGAGGGAAGGGCTGGAGCAGTGCAGGGAGAAGCTTCCTGAGGGCAAAGAGCATGGCCACGGGGACGTGGGGGTCAGGACCCCCCCCAATTTGTGCTGCTGGAGGCTCCTAGTTAAGGCCTGTGGCTGGTTGCTGGTGGGTGACCCACAGCCATGGTGCCTGGGAGCTGGCACAAGGTGGTGCTGGGTGGAAATGGCACTGGAGAAGCAGGGCAGGGGCTCAGTGGTGCCCAGCTAGGGTCTTGCAGGATTCATCCTGGGTGGCTGCTCACAGGGTCCTGTCACTGGGCTGGGGAGCTGCCCTGGGAGGGGAACACGGTGCTGAGCTGGCATTAGGGTGCCCAACCCCTGAAGAAGGGTCTGGGGCCCCTCACCCTCATCTGCAGCCCCCTCAGGGTGGGAGAGCCCTGTCCTGGTTGGCAGCTGTGGACATGAATCCACTCAGGACTGGATTACAGCCACGAGCAGGGGGGGCTGCAGCCCCAAAGCACTGGGGACATCCCCTTCCTGCTGCCAGGAGATGGGGGGGTGGTGGTGTGTGGAAAGCATCCCAGCCCCCCCCCCCCAGAGTGGGATGGGCTGTGGAGGGACCCCCCCAACAATCCAGGTGCTCCCCAAGCCCCCCATTCTGTGCTCCCCAACCTCGTGCTTGCCTCCCACTTCATCCATCCCAGGCTTTGGATGAGGAGGACCTGTGGGGTCTCCACATGCCAGTGCCCTGAGGGGGGTCTGCAGGGACAGGCATGGGGTGAAGGGGCCATGGGGATACCCCCGGGTTGGGGGGGGACATAAAAAGGGGCTCTGGACAGTGGCACCAGGGCTGTGGGGGTACAAACTGAGGTTAGGGGGACACCAGAGCTGTGGGGGCATGGATGAGGGCCTCCAGGGATGTGCACTAGGGCCTTGAGAGGGGGTGGGGTGGGGTCGTGGTGTGTGTGTACACATTGGGGACCTTGGCTCTGGTGGTGGCTGGCACAGTGACACCAAGAAAAGGGGACAAAATCCCTGGGGGCCACCACACATCCTCACTGCCAAGCACAGAAGGTGCCAGGAGGAGCCACACGGTGTCACCCCAGGTGCCAGCTGTGGCCTTGGCTGCAAGCCCCAGCGCCCAGCCCTGCTCTTGCCCAGCTTCCCGTTGGCATCAGCCCCTCCTCTGCCCACAATGCCACCGGGTTCTGCGGTGCCCTGTCCCCCTCCTCCTCTGTATCTATGTACCAAGGACGTTCTTTTCCCAGGACTCTGGACAGTATTAAGAATTAAAGCCAACCTGTGTAAATAGGAAGGGCTGGGCTGGGCTGTGTCTGTCTGTCTGGGTCGTGTGTCCTGGGTGGGCTCTGTCCAGCCTGGGCTGATTCTCCAGCCCTGGGGGAGCCACAACCCCAGCGCAGCGTCCTCTGGATCCACTTCTTGTGCTTCACAGCCGAGGTGGCCACCGGCGGCTGGAAAGGGTCGGTGAAGCCCCTGCCGGTGAAGGACAGGACCCCAGCCACGGCTGCCTGCGTCCCGCACACCAAGGGACCCCCGGAGTCACCCTGAGGGAGGCGGCAGTGAGGAGCAGACCCTCAGCAAGGGGGCATGGATCTCCCCATAGAGGGCATCTTGCTTCTCTGGCGGGGGGTGAGCATCCTCCCTGGGGTCCCACACACCAAGGACCCTTGGAGTTGTGCCTGGTGGAGGTGACAGTGAGGAGCAGACCCTCAATAAGGGGCATAGACCTTCCCATAGAGGGCATCTTGCTTCTCTGGCTGGGGGTGAGCATCCTCCCTGGAGTTGCCCTGGGTGGAGGTGGCAGTGAGGAGCAGACCCTCAGCAAGGGGGCATGGACCTCCCCATAGAGGGCATCTTGCTTGTCTGTCTGGGGGTGAGCATCCTCCCTGGGGTCCCACACACACCAAGGACCCCTGGAGTTGCCCTGGGTGGAGGTGGCAGTGAGGAGCAGAGTCCAACCAGGGGGCATTGATCTCCTCACAGAGGGCACCTTAGTTCTCTGCTGGGGGTAAGTATCCTCCCTAGGGTCCCCCACACCAAGGACCCTTGGAGTTGTGCCTGGTGGAGGTGGCAGTGAGGAGCAGACCCTCAACAAGGGGCATAGACCTTCCCATAGAGGGCATCTTGCTTGTCTGTCTGGGGGTGAGCATCCTCCCTGGCATCCCTCATACACAAAGGACCCCTGGATTTGCCCTGGGTGGAGGTGGCAGTGAGGAGCAGACTCCAACCAGGGGGCACGGACCTCCCCATAGAGGACATCTTGCTTGTCTGTCTGGGGGTGAGCATCCTCCCTGGCATCCCTCATACACTAAGGACCCCTGGAGTTGCCCTGGGTGGAGGTGGCAGTGAGGAGCAGACCCTCAGCAAGGGGGCATGGACCTCTTCGTCGAGCTTCTTGCTTCTCCGTCGGGGGTGAACATCCTCTCTGTCATCTCCCCTCCCCCCAGAGAACGATGCCTCAGGGTGGGGATGGAGCTCTGCAGCCACTCAGTCCCCTAGCAAAGTCCCTTGGCCACCTCCCTCTGGCTCCTCACCTTGGAGGGGGCTGAGCCCTGGCGCCGTCCCTGGAAGCAGATCATGGTGGGGGCGATGCCGCCGTTCCAGAAGCGGCTGTTGTTGCACATCCTGGCATCCAGCACTGCCACCTCCAGCTCCTGCAGCGTGGGTGAGAGCTCCCCGTTCCCCAGGACCCCCCAGCCTGCCAGGCTGCACCTCGCCCCTGCTGCCGGCTCCTGCCTCTGCAGCTTGATGAGCTTCCGTGTCCTGCTCAGCATCACCTTCCCCTCCAGCTGCAGGCAGGGTAGGGGAGAGGGCAGTGTCAGACCCCCATGGCATGGTGGGGGGCTGGCAGGGGGGCACCCCACGGTGGTGGGTGGGTGGCTGAGGGGGGCAGCACTGAGCTGGCACAGCAGCCAAGGAAGCAGGGAGATGTCACCGAGCTGTGAGAGCACTCAGAGGTGATGTGCAGAGGAAGTGGCACCCAACAGCTCATCCTGACTGCAGCAGGGAGCTGTGAGCCCCTGCCCTGGGCACCCTCCCTGGCACGGCTGATGGTCACACTCCTCCAGCCCCATGGCAAACCCTTCCCCACAGCTGGCACAAGACCCACCTTGAGCAGAAGGAGGTCATGTTCCATTGTCTCTTGGTTGTAGCCAGGGTGGGCACAGACTGCTTGGATGGGCAAGGTCTGGGTGGCTGCCCCACGCCAACGCAGGCTGTGCAGCCCCACAACCACGGTGCCAACAGCCTTCCTCCTGCCCCACGGCACAAGGTGATGTTGGGGAGGGCCTGGTGTTGGCCACAGCCAGGTGGAGCCCTCACCAGGCCCCTCAGCCTCACCCCTGTGCCCAGGTTGGCACTCACCGGCGCTGGAAGCAGTGGGCAGCTGTCAGCACCCAGCACTGGCTCAGCAGGGCACCCCCACAGGCATGGACCCCCCCAAACTGGATGGATACCAGGTAGGGCCTGGAGTGGGGTCTGGCTTCGTGTCCCCCGATGACCAGAGATGGCTGGAGCCAACCCTTCACTGCCGGCAAGAGGAGAGTCTGCCCCCAGGCTCTGCGGGGAGGCTGCCCCCAACCAGCGCCTCCCTGTGCCCTCCGGCAGCTCCCTCCACACCCCCCACCGTGGGCAGCGATGCCACCACGCACCCTCAACCCACCCCCACCAACTCCCCCCCGGGTGCTCACCCAAAGGGAGGATCAGCAGCAGCAGTCCCAGGCTGTCCCTCAGCCCCATCCCTCCTCCCTGCGACCCTCTGCAGCGGTGACGCTGCGGTGGCAGAGGAGGTTGTCGCATCGCACCTAAGAGGGGCACGGGGGCACAGCCCCCTGCTGGGGGAGGGGGGGGCAGGAAGGGGAAGAGGCAGCCACAAGGTAACACTTGCAGGAGTGGAAACCCCCCCCCCACCAGGGTTTCATTTTGACTTCACCAGGGCACAGAGTGGGGTGGAGGGAACACAAAAATTGTGCAGCCTGAGCTCTGCCAAAGGCTTTTAATGACACTTGTGACAAAGCCTGGGGCTGGGTGACCTCTTCCCACTGCCTCCAGCAGCAGTGGGGCACAGCTCTGCTCCTGCCACCACAGCTGGCAGGGCATCAGGCCCCAAAGGAGCTGAAAACCTCGACCGTGGCCATTGAAGAGGCAGCAAAAGCAGGGCACAGCCCCCAAACGGGCTGGAAAACAACAACAAGCTGGAGCCCACCCCCAGGCTGGGAGAACCAGGACCTGAATCCTGAACAGGTTGGAAAATTGATCTCCAGGTCCCAGAACCTAAACAGGCTCCAAAACCAGTCCCTGGACCCTGACCAGCCTGGAAATAAAAACAGCTCCCAGATTCCAAATGGGGCTGGAAATGCTGCCCCTGGCTCCCAAGTGGGGCTGGAAATGCTGCCCCTGGCTGGGCTGGCAAAGCTGCCCCTGGCTGAGCTGGCAAAGCTGCCCCTGGCTCCCACACAGGGCTGGAAATGCTGCCCCTGGCTGGGCTGGCAAAGCTGCCCTGAGCCCTCACCTCTTTGCTTTGGCAGCTGGGGCAGGTCTGGCTTTGCTCACAGCCAAGCAGGACCTCCTGAGGCTGCCCACAAGCCTGTCAAAGAAGAACTCAGACTGGTAGTCGAGTTTGGTGAGGTGGTGCAGGAAGGGTGGCAGCTGAGCCTTCCCCACCCCCACGCAGACAGGGATCAGCCTGGCACTGCTGCAGCCGATGGCATGGCACAGGCCCCACTCGCAGACGCGCTGGCACCAGGGGTCGCCCAGGGACTTGGCAGAGAAGAGGAGGATGGCCACCCGGCTGGCATCCAGCACCTGGTGGGTGCTGAGGATGACAGAGGTGCCAGCCACCTGGTCCTGGTGCTCTGCATAGCCCCGGAAGCCTTCCTCCTGCAGGCGCTGGGCGATGCGGGAGGCGATGTGGTCGTCCTCGGGGCAGTACCAGATGGAGAAGTCGTAGGTGAAGGGGCAGTGTGAGGGCACAGAGGACATGCCACCCACTGGGGAGGAGGGCAGCTGGCACCAAAGGTTGGGGGAGGTTGAGCTTTTTCACACCACGACCCTGCCCACCGTGCCCTGATGGTCCACTCCCTGGCACTGGCCTGCAGGTGCCACCACTCCCTGGGCAAAGGTTGAGCTGTGGTGGTGCCGTAAACCCAGCGCTAAGGTTCTGCTGCCACTGGGGGTCCTGAGGCACCCACCCACGGTCCGGAGTGCCCAGAGGGGAGTGCCAAGCACTGGGATGGAGGCAGCTTGGCCAGCCCTCAGCAGGCTTTCTGCCTCATGCCCATGATGTCGTGTTCCAGCGCCGCTCGTGCCCGCAGCAGCTCCTCCCTCTGTGCCCGCAGCCGCTCCTGGGCCTCCTGCAGCTGCTGATTCATCCCCACGTAGGAACGGCTCAGCTGGTACAGCCTCTCCCTCTCCTCCTCAGCAGGGTTGGGGGAGCCTGGGTGGGGAGTAGAGCAATGGTGGAGCTCAGAGGAGGGAGCTGCAGCTTGAGGTACTGGGAGCGGGTTTGGGGCTCTCACTCCCAAGTAGGGCATCGAGGGGGTCCTGGTTTGAGGCTAATTGGGTTGGAGGGGGTCCAGAGAAGGGTAAGGAAGGGGGGGAGGGTCTGGAGAACAGGGCTGGGGAGGAGCAGCTGAGGGAGCTGGGGGGGAGTAGTGTGATGAAGAGGAGGCTGAGAGAGACCTCATTGCTCTCTGCAGCTGCCTGAGAGGAGGCTGCAGCCAGCTGGGGTTGGGCTCTGCTCCCTAGGATCAGGGGATAGGAGAGGAAATGGCCTGAAATTGTGCCAGGGCAGGGTTAGGTTGGAGCTGAGGAACAATTTTTTGTCCTACAAGAGTGGTCAGGGATCAGCACAGGCTGCCCAGGGAGGTGGTGGAGTGCCCATGCCTGGAGGTGTTCCAGAGCAGTGTGCCCATGGCACCTGGGGCTATGGTTTGGTGCCCGTGGTGGGGTTGGGTTGCTGCTGGATCTGGTTGCTCTTAGAGGTCTTTCCCACCCCAAACACTTCTGTAATCCTCCACCCCCTGCTGCTCCCCTCCCTGACCCCAGGGGCTCACCTGAGGAGGGGCTGTGCTCCTGGCTGGGCTCGCTGGGGAGGAGGAAGATTGGGTCCCCCGGGTGGGTGCTCTGCAGGTCAGCCAAGATCTGCTCCACGCTGGGGGGGTCAGGGCGGGTGGGCAGCACCCGCTTGGCCTTGGAGCTCATCACGGAGCCGCCTCATAGATGGGGAGGCTGAGGGGGGCAGTGAGGGATGAGTGAGCTGTGCTGCTCCCAGCCCAGCTGACAGCAGACAGACCTCCCCCTGCTGTGCTGCCCTACAGACAGACACAGATCTTCCTTCTCCCTGTCTAGACAGGCAGAACTCACTCACTGCCCCCCACCAGACAGACAGACAGACAGACTCCCTCACCCCCTAGAACAGACAGCAGCCCTCTTCTTGCCTATCAAGACAGATAGACAGACAGACCAACCCCCACCTTCCCTGCCCCATGACGGACAGACCCCCTCATGCCTCTCCTAGACAGGCAGACTGACCCAGTCCTGCTTCTGGCACAGACAGACCATGCCAGGACAGGCAGACTGACCCAGCCCTGCTTCTGGCACAGACAGACCATGCCAGGACAGGCAGACTGACCCAGCCCTGCTTCTGGCACAGACAGACCATGCCAGGACAGACAGACTGACCGTTTCACTGCCTCTCCTCGCTCTAGACAGAGACACCTCTGGTCCCAACCCCAGGACAGACAGACAGAGCCCCTCTCACCTTACCCACTTCAGCACACGCACAGCCCACCCCAGCCCTGCCCCTCGGGATGGACAAACACTCACCCACACCCACCCCCGCTCCTCCCGGACCCTCGGGACGAACAGACACAGACGCACTCCCCCGGGACAGACAGACCGACCCCTTCAACCACCTCTCCGGGCCAGACAAATCAGCAAAGACACAAACCTCCCACCCTGCCGCGCTCCTCATGCTCCGCCCTCCTCCCGGATCCTCCTCGGGACGAACAGACACAGACGCACTCCCCCGGGACAGACAGACCGACCCCTTCAACCACCTCTCCGGGCCAGACAAATCAGCAAAGACACAAACCTCCCACCCTGCCGCGCTCCTCATGCTCCGCCCTCCTCCCGGATCCTCCTCGGGACGAACAGACCCAGACGCACACAGACAGGGACGGGACAGACCCGGACGGGACAGACCCCTTCAACCACCTCTCCGGGACAGACAAATCGGCAAAGACACAAACCTCCCACCCTGCCCCGCTCCTCATGCTCCGCCCTCCTCCCGGCCACTGCCGCGCCACTTCCTGCTCCCAGTGACGTCACTTCCGTCGCGCCCCGGATTGCGCCATCAGTCCCCGCCCCCTGCCCCAGAGCCCTCCTGCTCTTAAAGGAGCCGCTCGGCAGCACCGGGAGGGTTACGAGAGTTTATTGGGAGGTAGCAGCGGTGGGGCCCAGGCCCAAATCCAAGCCCAGGGGGATCCGAGCCCCTGGGTTAGGGTCACAGTGCCGGTACCAGGGCCACCGGAGACTCCTTTTAGTCCTTCTTTGCTTCATGTACCACGTTCAGGGCTGCTCTGGAGGCTGGGGGGGGACAAGGGAAAGGAGTTAGAGCTTGGCCCTGGAGCAGCCCCAGATGGGGGCGTGGGGCTATGGAAAAGGGGGACACAGGGCCTGGGGGGCACACACACTAGGGGAGGAGGAGGAAGGGGACACACACACCAGGGGAGGAAGAGGAGGGGGGACAACGCTTGGCTGGGGGTCTGGCTACAGAGGAGGAAGAGGAGGAGGAGGACACACAGCTTGGGGGCTGGCTACAGAGGAGGAGGAGGAGGACACTTGGCTGGGGGTCTGGCTACAGAGGAGGAAGAGGAGGAGGAGGACACACAGCTTGGGGGCTGGCTACAGAGGAGGAGGAGGAGGACACTTGGCTGGGGGTCTGGCTACAGAGGAGGAAGAGGAGGAGGAGGACACACAGCTTGGGGGCTGGCTACAGAGGAGGAGGAGGAGGACACTTGGCTGGGGGTCTGGCTACAGAGGAGGAAGAGGAGGAGGAGGACACACAGCTTGGGGGCTGGCTACAGAGGAGGAGGAGGAGGACACTTGGCTGGGGGTCTGGCTACAGAGGAGGAAGAGGAGGAGGAGGACACACAGCTTGGGGGCTGGCTACAGAGGAGGAGGAGGAGGACACTTGGCTGGGGGTCTGGCTACAGAGGAGGAAGAGGAGGAGGAGGACACACAGCTTGGGGGCTGGCTACAGAGGAGGAGGAGGAGGACACTTGGCTGGGGGTCTGGCTACAGAGGCCAAGTGCCTGCTCTCCCCATGCCAGGAGAGGAAGGAGTGGTTGTGTGTGAGCCACAGCAGCAGCTGCAAGAGCAGGAGCTGGCTTTGGGCAGTGCCAGGGTGAGCACAGCTGGCTGCAGGAGCTGGCCCAGCAGCCGGCAGCAGCAGAGTGGCTCGGGCAGAACCTTCCTCCCTCCCTCCAGCATGAGCTTGCTGCTCTCTACATACAGACAGAGTGAGCTGCGGTGCCACCTCGGCTGCCAGCCGAGCTCTGCTGCTGGCCAGAGTCTGCAGGACTGAACCACGAGGTGCCAGGAGGAGAAAGAATAAAGAGAGAGGGGCAGCATGAACCCCCTGCTTGGCTCCTGCCACCCTGGGGCAGTGCCAGAGGGATGCCTGCTGGCCATTAAAATGAGAGCCAGAGCCATGCCCTGTGGAAACCTCCTGTCCTGGGCAGGGAGTGAGGAGCCAGGGACCTGTGCTACCTTCTCTGGTGACTGTGGAAGCTGCATCCAGGGCTTTGGTGCCAAGGTTGCCCAACACATTGTCCACAGCTTGGTGGTGCTTGAGGAAGAAGGGCCTGATGATGTTCTGGTAGAGCACCTGGGACCCATTCCAGGACACTGGAGCCATGCACCACACCAGGAACAGGCACTGTGGGGAGGAGAAGATGTTCCCAGAGCTAGAAGGTGGCAAGGGTAGGTGCCAAGGAGAGACAGCTCCCAGAATGACCTCATTAATGCTTATCAATATGTGCTGGGTGAGTGCCAGGAGGCTGGAGCCAGGCTCTGCTTGGGTGATGCCCAGTGCCAGGCCCAGGGGTGATGGATGGAAGCTGAAGGATAGGAGGTTCAGGGAGAATTGTTTCAGTCTGAGGGTGACAGAGCCCTGGCACAGGCTGCCCAGGGTGGGTTGGGGAGTCTGCCTCTCTGGAGAGATTCAAAACNGGGAAGGAATCCTGCTTTTGTGAGACCCTGCCCTGGGGGCATCCTGCTCTTAGGGGGCAGGATTCCTGCCCTTGTGGGACCCTGCCCTGGGGGGACACTGCCCTAGGGGGACATTGCTCTGGCAGGATCTGGACTGAATGAGCTTTGAAGGTCCCTTCCAGCCCCTGCCACTCAATGATTCCACGCAGGCAGTGATGGAGCAGTAGCTGAGCTGCTCTTCTACACCCTGCCCTCCCCAAGGTTGGTACTCACTGGAGGTACCAAGACCTCAGATGACTTCAGGGAGCTCTGTGCTGGACTGGGCACCTCCCACAAGCCCACCACTACCTTGGTCATGGGGCAGAGTTAGTTCCTCTAAGCTCAGCCATCAGGTGGGAGGGCAAAGCTCTTACCTTGCCAGCATAGTAGAAGGGGAACCAGTAGAGGAAGAGGTCAGAGAAGGACTCTGCTATGCTGAAGACTCCATACACCACCCAGTAGGTCAGCCATGTGGTGTCATCCTCCTTGCTGGAGCTCTCAATGGCTTTGATGCTGTGGAAGGAGAAAGGAAGGGCACTGCTGCTGCAGTCCTGCTGCCAGGGTGAAGCCCTCCAAACCCCTACCCCCCACCCCAAAAAGCAAAATTGCCCAACCAGGAGCTGCCATCCCTGTGACAGTGCCAAGGGACAGGGTTTGAGGTCTTGAGAGATTCCCAACTGCTTCTCCAGGGAATGGGTTGGGTTGGATGGGAGCTGAAAGATCAGCCAGTGCCAACCTCCCCACCTCTGCCAGGGGCAGGGACAGCTGCCACCAGCCCCAGGGTGCTTAAGGGTCTCATCCAGCCTGGCCTTAAAGACCTCCAGGGAGGCTGTGGGGCACAGAAGCACAGAATGTGATCGAAGATCACATTCTGTGCTTCTGTGCCCCACAACCTCCCTGGGCAACCCTGTGCCAGCCTCTCCCCACCCTCTCAAGAGTTTCTCCCTCACCCCCCACACTCTCAAAGCCATTTGCCCTCCTCCTATCACTCCCAGCCCTTACCAAGTGTCTCTCCCCAGCTCTCCTGCAGCCCCTTCAGGCACTGAAACGCAGCTCTAAAGGTCTCTCCAGGCTGCACAGCCTCAACTCTCCCATAAAGAGAGGTTTTATTTCTCCAGCCCTCTCAGCATCTTTATGACCTCTTCTGGACCCTCTCCAGCAACACCATGAATCAAGAGACCCTCAGCTCTGCAGATGGTGCCCAAATGGTGCCCAGATGCTGGGTGGTACTCACGAGACATAGGCAGGGTAGGTGAAGCCGATGAGGTTGCAGAGCAGTGAGGCTCCGTAGCCAAACATCAGGTACAGCCCCAGGAATGTCACAGAACCTGCCAGGAGGAGGAAGGGGGGGCACAGAAGGGACAATCACCTGCCTGCCAACACCCAGATGGGCAGGAGAAAACACCCCCAAAAGCTCAGCCCACCCCGAGCAGGTTGCTCACCCCAATAATGAAAGGCTGCAGCTGGGGAAGAAGAATCCATCCCAGATCAGCTCTGAACTGAGTTTGTTCAGCCTGGAGGAGGGTTGGGGGAGATCTTTTCACCATCAGAGAGGCAGACAGGGAAAGGACCACAAGGATCAGCCAGCTCCAACCCTCCTGCCATGCCCAGGGACACCTCACACTAGATCAGGCTGTGCACAGCCTCAGCCAGCCTGGCCTCAAACACCTCCAGGCATGAGGCTGCCTCCACCTCCCTGCCAGGCTCTCTCCACCCTCATGCTCAACAACTTCTTCCTAACATCCAGGCTGAATCTCCCCATTTCCAGCTTTGCTCCACTCCCCCCCAGCCCTATCCCTACCTGACAGCCTAAAAAGTCCTTCCCCAGCTTTTTGTAGCCCCCTTCAGACCCTGCAAGGCCACAAGAAGCTCACCTGGGAGCCTTCTCCTCTGCAGCCTGCACAGCCCCAACTGCCTCAGTCTCTGCTCACAGCAGAGCAGCTCCAGCCCTCTGCTCATCACCATCTCCCACCACATAAAGGATGCCCACCAAGAAGCTGGAGACTCCCTTTTTGCTTCCCCAAGGATGATGAGAGCCCAACCCCAGCTGGCTGCAGCCTCCTCTCAGGGCGCTGCAGAGAGCAATGAGGTCTCCCTTAGCCTCCTCTTCATCACACTCCTCCCCCCCAGCTCTGTTCTCCAGACCCTGCCCCACCTTTGTTGCCCTTCTCCATGTCCTTCTTGGCACTGAAGGCCCCAAAACTGCAGCCAGCAGTTGAGCTGTGACCTCCTCAGTGCCACAATCACTTCCCTGTCACAGGACCCCCCCTCCCCCCCCAAAGCAGCATCACTGCACAATTCCTCTCCTTAGAGAAGCAGGCTGGAAGTGCCACACCTTTACTGCACCCACCCTCTCCCCCCCCCCCCCAAAAAAAACCCACCACAGAATGGGAAGGTTGGAAGTGACCTCAAAGCTCATCCAGTTCCAACCTCCTGCCATAGGCAGGGACACCTCCCACTAGTGCAGAGTCAGATGGAAAAGTCCAGAAGCAACAGTTCACTGCTGGGTACAGATTCCAGTTGGGTACCAGAAGGAAATTGTTCACCACAAGGACAGGGAGAGACTGGAATCACCTCCCAGGAGGAGTGGTGGAGTGCCCTGCATGGCACAGTTTGGTGTCTCTGCTTGCCAGGGTGCTGGGACAGATCATTGCAACTACAGCAAGGCCTAGAAAGGTTGGACCAAGGTGGTCCTTGAGGTCACAGAGTGGTGGGGTTGGAAGGGACCTCTGGAGGTCATCCAGACCAACCCCACCACCACCACCCCCCCTGCCAGGGCAGGGGCACCCAGAGAAGGGCACACAGGAAGAGCTCCAAGTGGGCTTGGGATGATGCAGAGATGGAGGCTCCAGCACCTCTCTGGGCAGCCTGCCCCAGGGCTCCACCACCCTTCAATTACAGAACCTCCTCCTCATGCAGATGGAACTTCTGATGGGCAAGTTTGTGCCCATTGCCCCTCACCCTGGCACTGGGCACCACAGAACACAGCCTGGTGCCAGCCTGCTGGTGCCCACCCTCAAAGCATTGCTCAGCACAGCTCAGATGCCCCTCAGGCTGCTCTTCTCCAACGTGGAAGGTTCCCTTCCCACCTGGCATTCCAGGATTCTCTGATTCCAGCAGGACCCTCCCCACACAGCAGAGCATGGAGGTGCTGGTGGAGCTGCACTGAGCCATGGCAGGTGGCAGAGGTTGTTGTGGAGCTCAGACACTCACTCAGCCCTGACCTGGCACTGTTTGTCCCCTCCCTGGCTCAGAAGGGACTTTACCACCACCACCACCACCACTCCAAACTTCCAGGTCTGGACCTGGGCCAAGGCTGTGCAGATGTTGGGAGCAGAGACTTTAGCACACACCTGTGGTCCAAAGTCAAGGTCCTGAGCTGCTCTCCTCCACTTCATACAATCAGAGAATTGCTCCAGTTGGGAAAGCTCTCTGAGGTCATCCAGTCCAACATCAACCCAAACCCCACCATGGGCACCAAAGCATGGCCCCAAGTGCCATGGGCACACTGCTCTGGAACACCTCCAGGCATGGGCACTCCACCACCTCCCTGGGCAGCCTCTGCCAATCCCTAACCACTCTTGCAGCAATGATTTTTTTTCTTCCTCTCCAGCCTAACCCTTCCCTGAGGCAATTCCAGGCCATTTCCTCTCCTACCCCCTGATGCCAGGGAGCAGAGCCCAGCCCCCACCTGGCTGCAGCCTCCTCTCAGGGAGCTGCAGAGAGCAATGAGGTCTCCCTCAGCCTTCTCTGCTCCACACCAATCACCCCCAGCTCCCTCAGCTGCTCCTCCCCAGACCCTTCACTTGGCATTTTGGTACCAGCTGCTTGCAGCTCTTGCCTCTCCCTTCTGCACCCAGCACAGGTCTCCTGCCCCTGCTTGTGCCAGGCTGCCAACACTGCTTAAAGACTCAGCCTCCTGAGGCCCAAAAATCCAATCCTGCTTCCCTGGTACTCAATTAAATCCTTAACATCAAATATGAGCCAAAAAAGCTTTGGTCCTCCAGAGCCTGCCCAGCCCTCAGACCCTTCCAGGGGGCAGGATCAGTGGAGCTGGGGTAAGGAGCCCTCACTGCCAAAACCATGGCACTGGGTGGGCTCAGAGGTGCCAGCAGCTCACTCCCACTCTGCCCTCTGAAAGGGGCAGAGGGCAGGACAGCAGGCTGGGGACTGGCACAGCTCTGTGTACCCACTCCTCCATCATCATAATCACCTTGGCCCGCAGGAGAGCCACGACTTAACCCTGCTGGATCAGAGGAAAGCCCTGGCTGGGGCTGGGAGCCTGGATTATCCCCCACTCTGCTGACTGCAGCAGTTCTGTGCCCTCCTCTTGCCCCCTGGCATGTGGCAGCCAGGACTCTGGTGACAAACAGAGCTTTGCTGGGCGACGAGCAGGGAGCAAAGGTGGCTCTGGAGCAGTCCCAAGAGCTGCCAGGGAGGAAAATGAAGAAGTAGGTTGAGGCAGGGCTGAGTTTCATCACCCCAAGAGCCTTAGGAAGGATTTCAGAGGCTAAGTTTAGCCCCCAGAGAAATTTATGTAACAGCACACACAAAAAAAACCAAACAACTCAACCAAAAACAACAACAACCAAGGCAAAGGCTTCAGCCAGGGTGGCTGAGCCCATCCCCTGCTGCCTGGCCCAGCACAGAGGGCAAGCAGCTGTGGGCACAGTACCCTGCCCGGGGAAGGGGGCACCAACCCCCTCTGGGATGGTTTTTGCCCCCCTCCAGGTGAAGCCACCACAGGGCTGCCCTGAGTGGGCCACTCAGGGTGGGCTCCTGGGGCTTGCTTTTGGTGCCAGAGATGTCAGAATTGACCCTGCCACCTTCTGCCACACATTGGGAAACGCTGCAGAGCTGGGGGAGGGAGAAGCGGGACGGGATGGGGTTGGGGGGGG
>WBNM01006332.1:28003-42112 GCA_013399055.1 Ramphastos sulfuratus
GTTGGGGGCGGGGGAGGGAGAAGCGGGACGGGATGGGGTTGGGGAGGGGGAGGGAGAAGCGGGATGGGTTTGGGTTGGTTTAAGGGGAGGAAGAAATGGGATGGGTTTGGTTTAGGGGTTTAAGCTTGCAACTGGCACTCCTTGGTGCCTCCACTCTGCTTTCCCCTGCCCTCCCCCACCCCGAAGTCCCTCACACTTGAGCATGCCCAGGATCATCTTCCCTTGGCAGATGCTCAACCACCACATGCCTCATCCAAACACAACCTGCCCCTTCCTGGAGCCTTTTCCCCAGCAGGTAAACAGGGAGGGAATGGGCTGGGAAAAGGGCACTGGGAAGGAAAAGGGCAGGGCAGGTGCCCAGTGAGGTGTGGGCAGTCAGGAACCCCCCAGCCATAAAGCTGTGGCTTTGAGGTAAAACACTGCAGACAGGCAGGGTCTAGATTGGCAGAGAGTGGCATAGGGCCAAGGACAGAGGTGAGGGGTCATGGTGTGCCAGGAGAATGCTCCCCAGGGAGGTGCCAGCTGGTTTCTTATTAATGATCAAACAGGATCTAATTACCTGCCAGACTTACACCGTCCCCACCCCCCACCACCACACCACACCTGATGAGTGGGACACGGGGACAGGCACTCCCATGTCTGACCTGGCCATCAGGCAAGCCCCTGCTTTCCCCTGTCCTGGCTTGCTGGGGGTCTTGCTGACCCTGCAAGTTTAGGGGTGCATCTGCTTTCAGGTTGGGGTGGAGGATGTCACTCCTGCCAAGGCAGCCAACCCCTTGCCCCCCAGCCCAGCATGTCCCCAGCCCACCAGAGCACACAGCAGCCCCCAAATGGAAGGTGCTGCCTACCCTGCCTATTACCCTGTCTGTGCCCACCCTGCCCTGCCCCTTCCCCTGCCCTGCAGAACCCAAAGGGGCAGTGAGGAGCTGCCAGGACACCCCAGGAAAGAGGAGAGACCCTCAAGATTCATGGCAGTAAGGAAAGGAGCAGGTAGCACAGCCCATCGCGGGGTAGAGGGACCGGGGAACACCGGGGAAGGGAGAGGAGGGGAGGGTGAGCCAGTCGCACCTGTGGCCAGGTAGAGCCGTTGAATACCGGTGCGAGCTTCCAGCCGCCCCAGCAGGTCACCGATCGGCCCAGGGCGCTCAAGGAGGCGCTGCAGGCGCTGCTGCACCGTGCCCATGGTGGTGCTGGTGGTGGCGGTGCTGCTGGCAGTGGCAGCAGCGGCGGCGACGGCAGACCCAGGCGAACCAACCCCCCCGCCCCGGGTCCGGTCTTCAACCACCTCCAACCGCCCCCCGCCGCCGCGGGCCCAATGGGGCGGGGGGGCGGAGCCGCGAGGGGCGTGGTGAGGCGGTGAGGGGCGTGGTCACACGGGAAAGGGGCTCGCCTATGGGTGGAACTAGGCCGGAAGAGGCGGGGAAGGATGAGGAGGGGTGGAGCAACGCACACAGGGGTGGGAGCAACGCACACAGGGGTGGGGCCAAGCCGAAAGGAGTGTCTCTCATAGGTGGAGTCGCACCGGAAGGGGCGGGGCAAAAGGAAGGGGGCAGGGCTCTGCTGTCGTCATGGCAACTGCCGCTCAAGCACTGCCGTCTTGATGGCGGTGGGGCCGAGGCTGGCGCAAGGGTCGGGGCTGCTCCTGGTGGTCACCATGGCCTTTGCTGCCCCACCGCGCCCAGCTGAGTCCCACATCTACCTGAGCAGCTGGGCCGTGAGGCTGGCAGAGGGGCTGCGGGAGGCTGGCAGAGGGGCTGCGGGAGGCTGAGAGCCTGGCGCGGCCTGCTCTGCCTGGGGCAGGTGCGGCCTTGTCCGGAACGCAGTGAGGCTGGTGGGGGGTCTGGGGGAGCCTGGCAACTCCTGTCAACGCACTTTGATGTGGGCCTGGGCACCCTACCTGCAGGGGGGTTGGACAAGATGACTTTTGAGGCTCCCTTGCAACCCAGTGCACTCTGTGAGTATCTTTTTGAACCCTCATTCCACCTGTAACCACCTTCCCTCATTCTCTTGTCTGCACCACTGCTCCACTCATCACCACTGGGCATCCCACAGCCTGGGCTTTGGTTTAAGTTTATGGCATTAAATGATTCCTTTTGGTGGTTTTAAACCATTTGGCATGGATGAAAGCAGGAGCATGGTCAGGATGCACATTGCTAATGGCCTCTGAATGTGACCCAGTGAGTGAGGGAACCAAAGGGCACCTCCAAACCTTCCCCAAGCACCCAAAGGGCACCTCCGAACCTTCCCCAAGCACTCAAAGGGCACATCCAAGCCTTTAGGAACCCAAAGGGCACATTCAAACCTTCCCCAAGAATCCAAAGGGCATATCCAAACCTTCCCCAAGAACCCAAAAGGCATATCCAAGCCTTTAGGAACCCAAAGGGCACATCCAAACCTTCCTTAGGAACCCAAAGAGGCTAATCCAAACCTTTAGGAACCTAAAGGCACATCCAAACCTCCCTTAGGAACACAAAGGGCACATCCAAATCTTTAGGAACCCAAATCTTTGATCATGTTGGGTGATTCTGTGCTCCACAACCTCCCTGGAGGTGTTCAGCACCAGGCTGGATGAGGCCTTGAGTGACCTGTTCTAGTGGGAGGTGTCCCTGCCTATGGCAGGGGGTTGGAGCTGGCTGAGCTTTGAGGTCCCTTCCAACCTTTCCATTCTGTGATTCTATGCTTCTATGTGCCCCTCTCTTCCAACAGATTCAGGTCCCTGCCACCTGCAGCAGGGGAGGTAAGGCTTAGGTGGTGCTGAGGCAGCAGAAGAGTCCTCCAAGGTCACCTCTCTCAGCCTGGCTGCTGCCCCAGGGCCGATGGAATTTAATCTGTCTCAGCAGAACAACGACCTAGAGCCTGACCTGAACATCCTCACTGCATGGGGCAGAGGCTACACAGGGCTGGGGGTGGTCCTGACCATCCTGGATGATGGCATCGAGAAGGACCACCTGGACCTGTCTGCCAACTATGTAACTATGAGGGGGGGGAGGGGAAGGGGGGGGGGAGCTGAAGGAAGAAGCTGCAGGGGAGAGTGGGGACCTGATGACTTTATGCCTGCCTGTGGGATTGGTGCAGTGAGAACTCAGCCTTCCTGGGGCTGCTTCAAAGGAAAAAATAAGAAAATCAAACAAACAAATAAACAAAAAAAAGAAAAAAAAGGAAAAAAAAAGTAAAAAAGAAAAAAGAGAAAAAAGAAAAAAAGAGAAAAAAAGAAAAAAGAAAAAAAAAGANAAACCACCAAACCCAAAAAACAAAAATAAAAACAACCCCCCCCAAAAAAAAACCTCCAAAAAACAACCAAAAAAGCACCCTCCCAGGCTGGATCAGCTCAAACAGAAGTTTCCACAACCCTCACAGCTCAGGCCCCCAGAGAGGCTCCTTCCTCTCTGCTGCTTTTTTCACTTTGCCACATCTGCACAGAGCACTTCCAGACCTTGTTCTGCCCCCTCCAGGTCCTGGCTGCTTTCTCCTCCCGAGTAACAAATGACAGGACAGGATAAAATGGCCTCAAGGGAGGTTTAGCTTGGACCTGGGGAAACAATTTCTGCCCTTTTAAGGTTGTCCAGCCCTGGCCTAGGCTGTCCAGGGCAGTGGTGGAGTCTCCATCCCTGGAGGGGTTTCAGGAGCTGTGGTGCTGAGTGCCATGGGTTGGTGGTGCCCCTGGCACTGCTGGGCTCAGGCTTGGGCTGAGTGCCCTGAAAGGTCTCTTCCAACCCAAACCATTCCCTGACTCAGGAGGGAAGGAGAATCAGAGCAGGACAGCCCTGCAGAGGCAGCCCTGAGGAGCTCAGTGCCCAGGGCTGCCCAGACAGGTGGTGGAGTCCCCAGTGCCATGGGTTGGTGGTGCCCCTGGCACTGCTGGGCTCAGGGTTAGGCTCAATGATCTGAAAAGTCTCTTCCAGCCCAAACCTTTCCATGATTCTCTGTTTCCCACAGAGAGAAGGAGAATCAGAGCAGGACAGCCCTGCAGAGGCAGCCCTGAGGAGCTCAGTGCCCAAGGCTGCCCAGGCAGGTGGTGGAGTGCCCATTCCTGGAGCTGTGGTGCTGAGTGCCATGGGTTGATGGTGCCCCTGGCACTGCTGGGTTGAGGCTTGGGCTTGATCTTTTCCAAGCTAAACAATTCTGGGATTCTCTGATCTCCTGGGGTGGGGGCAGAGGCTGAGGCAGTCCCAGATACCTTTACCCCTCAGGGGCTGCCTCTGCCCACCCCCAGGCATGGCATCGCTTACAATGCCAGGGTGGGAGGTGAGGCACTGCTGCTCCTGGCATGGGAGCCACAAAGCAGCTCTGGCACCCTGTGGGGGGCACATATGGCCCAGGGAGGAGCTGCTCTGAGGGCAGCTGGGGGCTTGCAGGTTGGGCAGAGGAGCTGTGGTGCCACCACACATCCAGCCAGGGTGCAGGGCTTGGTGCTCCCCAGGGGCTGAATGCCCACCATGACATCAGGGTCCAGTGGGCAGCAGAGTGCCAGCTCAGGGAGTGTGGCAAATGGGATTAGGAAAGTGGGAGGACTCCCTGGGCTTAATTACAAAGGGCTTAACGAGGAGCTTTGGGAGGCAGCTCATGGCAGTGGCCACGCAGAGCTTAGGAGGAGCCTGAATACAGCCCCAGGGTGGGGGTCAGGGCAGGTGAGGAAGTGATGTGAGGTGCCCTTAGGCTGGCACTGTGGGGTGGGTGGCACCTGTGTGGCTGTGCTGCTCCTGCAGGGGTGAGGATGCTGGATGGTGCCATCACAGACTCAGTCCCTCAGCACATCCACATCTGCAGTGCCAGCTGGGGACCCAGCAACGATGGCAAGGCCCTGGATGGACCTGGAGTGCTGGCAGCAGAGGCCTTCTACAGAGGGCTCACCAAAGTCAGTCCAGAGGAGGCTACAAAGATGCTGAGAGGGCAGGAGAAGCTCTGCTGTGGGAACAGGCTGGCAGAGTTGGGGCTGTGCAGCCTGCAGAAGGCTGCAGGCAGAGCTCAGAGCTGCAGTTCAATATCTGCAGGGGGCTGCAGGCAGGCTGGGGAGGGACTGCTCAGAAGGGGCTGTGGGGACAGGCTGAGGGCAATGGTTTGGAAGTGGAGCAGGGCAGAGGTGGGCATCAGGAGGGAGTTGTGCAGAGGGAGGGTGGGCAGAGACTGGCACAGGCTGCCCTGGGAGGTGCTTGAGCTCCCATCCCTGCAGACATCCAAGCTCAGCCTGGCTGTGTCCCTGTGCAGCCTGCTCTGGTTGGAGCTGTCCCTGCTGCCTGCAGGGGGTTGCAGAAGATGCCCTTGGGGGGGTCCCTTCCAACCTGAAGCTGTAAGCTGGGCACTGGCCTCAGGGACCTCCCTGGCACAAGGACTCCCAGCTCACCCTCTCTCCTCTGCCCACCTCTATGCCAGGGCCGGGGTGGCCTCAGCTCCATCTTCATTCTGGCACCTCTGGCAATGGTGGCATCAACTATGACAACTGCAACAGTGATGGCTACAGCAGCAGCATCTACACGGTGGCAGTGGGCAGTGTGCTGGCAGGGGGGCAGAGGCTCTGGTTCAGTGAGCCCTGCTCTGCCATCCTCACCACCACCTACAGCAGTGTGGCCTCCAACCAGGTGAAGATTGTGAGTGTCCAGCAACACTGCAGAGCTGCTGAGGCCTGGAGCAGCTCTGGGAGGAGCAAAGGCTGAGAGCCTGCAGCAGAGCAGCCCCAGAGGGCATCTGAGGAGTGCTCAGCAAAGAGCTAAAGGAGCTGTGGGGGGGAGGAGGCTGGACCCAGACTCTGCTCAGTGGTGCTGGAGGGCTGGAGCAGGCTGCCCAGAGAGGTTGTGGAGTCTCCTTGTGTGCAGAGCTTCCAACCCCTGCCCCTGGGCACTGTGCTGCTGGGCAAGCTGCTGTGGGTGCCCTGCTGGAGCAGGGTGGGGGTTGGACTGGCTGAGCTCCAGAGCTCCCTTCCCACCCCCATAACCATGCTGGGACTCTGTAGGCCCAGAGGAAGGTTGGATAGGGAGTTCCAAGTCCCCCTGTAGCCTGTTCCCAGCTCCTGCTCTCCTCCAGTTGAAGCAGGGTGGGGGTTGGACTGAGCTCCAGAGCTCCCTTCCCACTTCCACCCTGCTGGGATTCAGGGATTCTCTAAAGCATCTGTGCTAGACCCCAAACAAAGCACCAAGGGACCTGGAGGGAGCATTGCCTGGAGTCACCCAGCCCCAGGCAGCCCTGCCCTTTGCCCCAGGTGAGCAGGGAACAGTTCCAAGCCTCCTCTCTGCCCCCTCCCCAGGCGACCACCGACCTACACCACCTCTGCACCAACCACCAGCACATGGGCACCTCTGCCTCAGCACCAATGCTGGAATCATTGCCCTGGCACTGGAGGCCAAGTAGGTGCCAGTGCCCAGGGAGAGCCTGGTGCCTCAGCAGGACCCTGCAGGGACAGGGCAGGGGGACTTGGAGAGCAGGGAGGTTCGGGGGCGTGCAGCTGAGGTCTCCCCTGGCTCTGGTGGGGCAGCTTCTGCTCCCTGGGCGCTGAGAGAGAAGAGGCAGAGGCAGGAGGGGAGAAGTTGTCCTCTGGAGGTCTCTCTTGCTCCCGCTTCGGCGGCGCAGGAGGTGGTGAAGACTTCCACCAGACCTCACCTTCCCAGCAGAAATCTATCCCCGAGCCCTCTCCCGCCCCCCCACGAGCTCCCCCTTGCATCCCCGAGCCCTCTCCCGCCCCTCCGAGCCCCCCCTTGCATCCCCAAGGAGGAGCTGAGTACCAGGAGTACCCGGGACGGGCAGGGAACATGCCAGGGTGAGGCTGTGGGCAGCAGTGGGGCAGTGCTGGCGCTGGTGCCCCTGCAGCCTGGCTCACATCCCTGCCCCCCCTCTCCCCCTGCAAGGGCTCCTTGTTTGCCTTCCAGCGCTCCTGCCTGCCCTACTGCCCCCCTCGCCACTACAGCCAGCGCCAGCCTGGCACCCACCTCTGTGCCCGCTGCCACCCCTCCTGCTACACCTGCCGGGACCCCTCAGCCCACAGCTGCACCAGCTGTGCCCCTGCCCACACCTTCCAGGAGCTCCCTGGCTCCTGCTCCCCTCTGCAGAGCTTCCCCCCCGAGGAGGGGCTGCAGAGAGTCCTTCTGCCTGTCCTCTTCTGCGGGGTCCTGCTCCTCTCTGCCAGCCTTTATGCCACCTCCCGGGTGGCTTTCTGCCTGCTGAAAGGTAGCTGCTGCTGTGCCCAGGCTGGAAGGACAGAGTGACCCCAGGCTGGGACAGATGTCCTCACCTGCCTCCCAAAATAAACTGCGTTTGGGGCTCTCCGAGAGGTCCTTCCCAGCAGCTCCTGGCCCGACCCCAGCCCGCAGGCAGCTGCGTGCAGCAGCAGAGAGGCACAGCAGGGTCATGGCTTCTGCTGCCTTTGTCCCCTCCTCACATCCCTGAGGGACCTGAGCCTTGCCAGGGCTCCAGCCAGGCATGCTGCTGCGGGGGGAGCTCTTTGCGGGAGGGCCAGGAGGCCTCTGCCCTTTCCCAGGCGTGGAGGAGGAAGAGGAGGAGGNCCACTCCCCAGTTCTTGGTTACCAGCAGCATTCAGCCCTTGGAAGGGGATCTTGGGGGTTGCTGCACCCCACGACCACCCTGCCTTGCCCTCCCCACCCTGGGCAACGCCCTCCTCACCCCTGCCGTGCCAGGAGGGCTGGCAGCAGCACGGCAGCAGCTGCACCCCTGGCACACAGCACAGCGTCAGGCAGGGTTGGAACTGGGACAGGCATGGGGGAGAGCTGCCAGCTGGGGCCCTCCCAGGGGCATTGACACCGTGCTGGGCTTGGCTTCCCCCACCGTGGGCACCCTGGGACATGACTCGGGTGGGGGGGGTTGTGCCACCCCCACTTTTGCATGGCTGAGGAGGCAGAGAGCAGAGCAAGACCTTTGCCCAAGTGTGTAATCACCACGGAGAAGCCCTTGGCTGGACCTTGCAGGGCAGGAGGGCACCAGGCTGAAGCTGCTCCTCCAAGGGCAGCTGAGAGCAAGGGGGGGTCCCCTCGGGAGCCCCACACACACACTGCCCACCCCCACGGGCAGGATCTGAGCCTGAGAGCCAACCAAAGGGGCACAACAGCTTCCCCCAAACACCATCCAGGCCAGGGTCAAGAGCTGAGTTGGAGCCTGGGTGCTCCTTGATGCCCACTCAAGCAGTGAGAGCCCCTCCAGGGTTGGGGTGTCCAAGGCTGCTGCCCCCCACAAGCTNCTTTGTCCCCTCCTCACATCCCTGAGGGACCTGAGCCTTGCCAGGGCTCCAGCCAGGCATGCTGCTGCGGGGGGAGCTCTTTGCGGGAGGGCCAGGAGGCCTCTGCCCTTTCCCAGGCGTGGAGGAGGAAGAGGAGGAGGAGGAGGAGGAGATGAGGACCTCTCTCTAAGCAGCTGCATCCCAGTGAGTGCAAACAGCTCCTCCAACACCAGGGCAGCCACCAGCTCACAGCAGCTTTGGGCACAGCTGCACTGCAGAGGGCAGCCTGGACCCACGCTGCTGGGCACAAGCGCCCCCTCCTCCAGGACCCACGCTGCTGGGCACAAGCCCACTCCCCAGTTCTTGGTTACCAGCAGCATTCAGCCCTTGGAAGGGGATCTTGGGGGTTGCTGCACCCCACGACCACCCTGCCTTGCCCTCCCCACCCTGGGCAACGCCCTCCTCACCCCTGCCGTGCCAGGAGGGCTGGCAGCAGCACGGCAGCAGCTGCACCCCTGGCACACAGCACAGCGTCAGGCAGGGTTGGAACTGGGACAGGCATGGGGGAGAGCTGCCAGCTGGGGCCCTCCCAGGGGCATTGACACCGTGCTGGGCTTGGCTTCCCCCACCGTGGGCACCCTGGGACATGACTCGGGTGGGGGGGGTTGTGCCACCCCCACTTTTGCATGGCTGAGGAGGCAGAGAGCAGAGCAAGACCTTTGCCCAAGTGTGTAATCACCACGGAGAAGCCCTTGGCTGGACCTTGCAGGGCAGGAGGGCACCAGGCTGAAGCTGCTCCTCCAAGGGCAGCTGAGAGCAAGGGGGGGTCCCCTCGGGAGCCCCACACACACACTGCCCACCCCCACGGGCAGGATCTGAGCCTGAGAGCCAACCAAAGGGGCACAACAGCTTCCCCCAAACACCATCCAGGCCAGGGTCAAGAGCTGAGTTGGAGCCTGGGTGCTCCTTGATGCCCACTCAAGCAGTGAGAGCCCCTCCAGGGTTGGGGTGTCCAAGGCTGCTGCCCCCCACAAGCTCCCCAAGCTGGCTTAGTCCTCGGGGGGCAGCCTGTGGCGTGCCAGCTGCCGGCGGCTCCTGCTGCGGGTGGGCTCCTGCGTGGGGACAGAGGGGCCCAAGGTCAGCCCACACCACCCAGCCCCAGGGCACCTTCCCCCCAACACCCCTTGGTCCTCACCTCCCTGCTGAGCTGTGCCAGCAGCGGGATGAGGTGCAGCAGTTCCTCATCCCCTAGGTCTCCACACCACTTTGGCACCAGGATCCAGTTGGCAGTCTTGGAGGTGGAGGGGGAGGAGGGGGAGAGGATGAACAGCTGTGGTGGTGCTGCCAGGGGGGCAGTGGGCACAAAGCACCCTGCCAAGATCCATCACCTGAGCAGGCAAGCCCTGGGTGGTGTGATCCAGAGCTACCAACTTGTCCAGGTCCCTTCCCAGGAGGGTCAGATCCTTCCAGTAGCAGCCCTGGGCACAGAGACAATCCTGCTGGCACAGGCAGTGCCTGGAGGGGGGGGAAGGCAAAGCTCATCAGGACCTGTCCCTGTCACACAGGGCCGGGGGGGGGGTCCCCCAAGGCCATCACCTGATCAGCTTCCTCTTGGGGACCAGCACCTCCAGGACCTTCTCGGTGTAGTCCTGCTTGGCCGTTGTGAAGATGAAGATCTGAGGGGGAGGGGGGGCAGGTAAAGGTCCCTGCACAGGCTGCCCGAGGTGCCCCCAACCCAGGGCAGCAGCCCCCCAGGAGCTGAGGAGGTGTGGGGGGAGGCTTTGGTACCTCATAGGTATTGGAAAGGCTCTCCAGGAACTGCTGCACGTAAGGACGCAGCTTCACGTGGACCTGGAAGGGAGCAGCATCAGCAGGCAGCTCCAGCACCCAAACCCCGACCCCCCCCAGGTGCCTCCCACCACCCCCCCCAAGCCGGACACCAACACCCCAAGCAGCATCCCGGGGGCTCCTCACTTGCCCTCTCCCCAGCATGGCAAACCCTTGGGGACCTCCTCCCCACCGGGCTGCGCGGCCAGGACCCTGGCGCAGGGGCTGCGCGGACAATGTGGCTCTTCACGGCCCCAAAGTCACAGCCCTCTGTGCCCCCTCCCCACCCTGGGGGAGCCCAGCACCCCTCTGCCCCCTCCCACCCCCGCAGGTGGGCACCCACCTCATAGGAATCTCCCTGGAACTCCGTGGTGAAGGTGGCTGCAGCCTCCTGCCTCCAGCTGGTGAGCACTGAGGAGCAGACCAGGATCCCCTCCTGGGGGGGTGGGAGCAGAGTCAGACCCCAACCCTGCATCCACAGCCCCCCTCTCTTAGCACCCCCCAGTGCCCCCTAGACTGACCAGCTCCAGGACCAGAGTCCACTCCGGAGTGCCTTGAGTCCTCCTGGGCACAGTGCTGCTGGCTGCTGGCACTGCAGGGACCAGTCTGGCAGGGCCAAGGCAGAGGAATCAGCCGTGCTGGGGGGGCCCTGGGGACCCCCCCCCCCAGAATATACTCACAGGCTGGGGGCAGCAGGATCCTGGCACTCAATAGTAGGGAGTCCTGAGAAGTAGGTGCCCCCATAGCAGGGCTGTGCCCGGGGGCTCGCAGGCTCTGTGGGGCAGAGGGAGAGGGGGTCCTGTCAGCACAACTTGGGGCACCCCCAAAGCCCAGGCAGGGATTGCCCTCGGCGTGGGGGGAGGAGAGGGGCACACACACTCACCCCTTTCTCCAGAGCAGGGCAGAGCAGATGCCAGCCTGCGACGGTTCCCTTCAGCATGCAGCTTTGCCCGCCGGCCCCTCCCGGGGGTTGTGGGGGTCAAAGAAGGGCTGGGCACAGGGTCCCGAGTGTCCCAATCCTGCAGCTGGCAGTGCCCACCCTGGTCCCCTTCTCTCTGCCGGCTCTTTGCCCGCCGGTCCCTCCCCGGGGTCGCGGGTGCCAAGGGGGAACATGGGACAGGTTCTCGAGGGTCCCAACCCTGCAGCTGGCAGCACCCACTCCGGAGCCCTTCTCTCTGCCGGCTCTGGCGAGCGGCAGCCTCGGTGGCTGAGAGCCTCAGGTCCTGCTCCAGGTGCCCTCTGCGGGGTCTCTTTGCCCGTGGGGTCACTGTCCCCAAGCCTGCCATGGGTGGGACAGTCGGAGGAGGTGATGCCAAGCGCAGGATGCCCAGAGACGGCGGCACAGAGCTCCAGCCCTGACGGACGTCGCTGGCTCCAAAAGAGCTGCCGGAGCTTGGCGGGTGTCACCCTGACAACCCCTCACCAAGGACGCTGCTCACAAAGGTCCCCGCAACCGCCCCCAAGGAGCCGGGGAGGGGGTGTGGGGTGTGTGTTGGGGCACTTTTATAGAGTGAGGGGTGGGGAGGGTCCTTTCCAGCCCTAATCACCCCAAGGTGCCTCACCTGCACCCTGCAGCACCTGGCANCAGGCTGGGGGCAGCAGGATCCTGGCACTCAATAGTAGGGAGTCCTGAGAAGTAGGTGCCCCCATAGCAGGGCTGTGCCCGGGGGCTCGCAGGCTCTGTGGGGCAGAGGGAGAGGGGGTCCTGTCAGCACAACTTGGGGCACCCCCAAAGCCCAGGCAGGGATTGCCCTCGGCGTGGGGGGAGGAGAGGGGCACACACACTCACCCCTTTCTCCAGACCAGGGCAGAGCAGATGCCAGCCTGCGACGGTTCCCTTCGGCATGCAGCTTTGCCCGCCGGCCCCTCCAGGGGGTTGTGGGGGTCAAAGAAGGGCTGGGCACAGGGTCCCGAGTGTCCCAATCCTGCAGCTGGCAGTGCCCACCCTGGTCCCCTTCTCTCTGCCGGCTCTTTGCCCGCCGGTCCCTCCCCGGGGTCGCGGGTGCCAAGGGGGAACATGGGACAGGTTCTCGAGGGTCCCAACCCTGCAGCTGGCAGCACCCACTCCGGAGCCCTTCTCTCTGCCGGCTCTGGCGAGCGGCAGCCTCGGTGGCTGAGAGCCTCAGGTCCTGCTCCAGGTGCCCTCTGCGGGGTCTCTTTGCCCGTGGGGTCACTGTCCCCAAGCCTGCCATGGGTGGGACAGTCGGAGGAGGTGATGCCAGGCGCAGGATGCCCAGAGACGGCGGCACAGAGCTCCAGCCCTGACGGACGTCGCTGGCTCCAAAAGAGCTGCCGGAGCTTGGCGGGTGTCACCCTGGCAACCCCTCACCAAGGACGCTGCTCACAAAGGTCCCCGCAACCGCCCCCAAGGAGCCGGGGAGGGGGTGTGGGGTGTGTGTTGGGGCACTTTTATAGAGTGAGGGGTGGGGAGGGTCCTTTCCAGCCCTAATCACCCCAAGGTGCCTCACCTGCACCCTGCAGCACCTGGCAGCACCCAGGTTTAAGTGGCATCAGCTGGGCAGCCCAGCACAGAGCCCCAGCTCCGCCCAGCGCTCACCTCTGGGTCCTGCCGATTAAGTACTTAGCTCATCAAAGCACCTCCCGGGCTGCCCACGGCCACTCGGGGCATCCCCCCAACCACCCANCGGTCCCTCCCCGGGGTCGTGGGTGCCAAGGGGGAACATGGGACAGGTTCCCGAGGGTCCCAACCCTGCAGCTGGCAGGACCCACTCCGGAGCCCTTCTCTCTGCCGGCTCTTTGCCCGCTGGCGAGCGGCAGCCTCGGTGGCTGAGAGCCTCAGGTCCTGCTCCAGGTGCCCTCTGCGGGGTCTCTTTGCCCGTGGGGTCACTGTCCCCAAGCCTGCCATGGGTGGGACAGTCGGAGGAGGTGATGCCAGGCGCAGGATGCCCAGAGACGGCGGCACAGAGCTCCAGCCCTGACGGACGTCGCTGGCTCCAAAAGAGCTGCCGGAGCTTGGCGGGTGTCACCCTGGCAACCCCTCACCAAGGACGCTGCTCACAAAGGTCCCCGCAACCGCCCCCAAGGAGCCGGGGAGGGGGTGTGGGGTGTGTGTTGGGGCACTTTTATAGAGTGAGGGGTGGGGAGGGTCCTTTCCAGCCCTAATCACCCCAAGGTGCCTCACCTGCACCCTGCAGCACCTGGCAGCACCCAGGTTTAAGTGGCATCAGCTGGGCAGCCCAGCACAGAGCCCCAGCTCCGCCCAGCGCTCACCTCTGGGTCCTGCCGATTAAGTACTTAGCTCATCAAAGCACCTCCCGGGCTGCCCACGGCCACTCGGGGCATCCCCCCAACCACCCACCCCACCCCACGCCCAGTCTGGAAGCAGTCACCAGTGACACGAGTTGGCAGAGCTCAGCCTTTCCTTGGCACCAGCTCCAAACCCACTCCAGGAACCTTGAGTGGGTGATGCACCTTCGGGTGCCTCATCCCCACAGAACACCACCACCCTCCCCCCGGGCACATTCCTGTCCCTGCGTGGGCCCCACGGTGGCACCCACCAGCAGCAGGTTGGGTTGCAGGCGAGGGGGCTCTGGCACAGCCAAGGAGCTGCTGGCATCCACCGGAAGGGAGATAAGGGACAGGTCCCTGAGCTCGAAAGGCAGAACTTGGGCACAGCACCAGGCTGTTGGGCATCTGCTTTGCACAGCGACACAAGAGGGGGCGCCCCCCCCCCCCTCCCCCAGCTTAGGGGGTCGCTGGGGTGGGCAGGGTGTGGGGCACCTTGAGTTGGCTCCAGCTAGGAAGGGGCAGGGTGGAGAGGGGGGGGAGGGGAGGATACACAACTTTTATTTCCTGCAGAAAAAATAAATTAACACTTTTCTCCACACACCACACACCCCCCACACTCCNACCCCCCCCCCACACTCCCTCCCAGTGCCCCCCAAGGACAGCGAGAGAGATGCCCAGCCCGGGGGCACAGGGCAGGATGCAGGGGGGGCGCTCGGTGGGTGCCAACCCCTCCACACACAACCTCAGTGCATGGTTGAAGCATTTCCAGCCCCCTAAATTTAGCGTGGGGTGGGGGGAGTGTGTGTGTGTGTGTCGGGGGGGGGGTATGTGTGTGGGGGGGGGGCGGGGGCGTGTCCTGCTGTCTGCTCCTTCTC
>WBNM01006333.1:0-14592 GCA_013399055.1 Ramphastos sulfuratus
CACAGTTCAAGAGAGGCAAGGAATGGCAGAGCAAAGTCCTTTCTTTGGCAGACCTTTCTTTGAGGGTTTGGAGCCCTAAAGCAGGCTGCCCAGAGAGATTGTGGAGTCTCATTCTCTGGAGAAATTCCAAGCCAATGTAATCCTGGGCAACCTGTTGTTGCTGACCCTGTTTTAGCAGAGGGGTTTGACTGGATGATCTCCAGAGGTCTTTTCCAACCCACAGCATGATACAACTCTGTGATTCTCTAATTCTGACCTCTACTTTGGGCACTCCAAAGCTGGTGCCACAGAGACAAAACTAGGTGTGGCAAAACTGGTGGAGTTCCTCATCAGCAGGATTCTGATAAGGCATAAGATTAGAGATGATTTCAACTAACCCTGGGGTAACATTTGCTGGAGAGGAATTTAGATGAAAAAAATAACACCCCAAGATCTTTGAGTGTCCTAGACAAACATGGAGATGGTTTATAAAGGACGAGTGAGTTATTTTTCACTTGCTGTCTGCAGTTAAACTAAATATTTAAAGTTTATGTTAGTTCATGATGGATATTAAGGGAAAAAAAATCTTTACTGAAAGAGTGATCAGGCATTAGAACAGGCTGCTCAGGAGGTGATACAGTCACCAGTCCTGGAAGTGTTCTGAAAACTTGTAGACACAACACTTTGGCACATGGTTTAATGGACAGAGTGGTGTTCACTTGGCAGTTGGACTTGATCTTAAAGCTCTTTTCCAACCTAAATGATTCTATGATTTTTGAAGAAAATAAAATTCCTGAGAAATGTGGACCAAAACGAACTCCTCACTTGTTCAGCTCATGAAACAGGCAAAGACAAGCCAGCTAAATCTGGATATTCTGAGCAATCCTGGTACATATTGAGTATTGTACACCAGGTAAAAGAAACAATAACACAATATCTCATGTCTAAAGGGGATTCTTTTCAGCTGCATTGTTTTGATGTTTTCCCTTGTATGCACAATTGAAAACATGGACTTGTAATAAGTTATTGCTTTGTGTGGTGCTTTGGGACAGAGGGAGAGGGCAGGTTCAAAGACCAAGAGCAGAGAGGGCTCTCCCTGGACAGCCAAGGTCCAAGCTCAGTGTATAGGTCATCGACCCTTTTATAAAATCTTTGAAGTGCTTTCTTGAGGGATATTGACTGACCAAAGCCTTTTTATTTCATATCAAGTTCAAATGTAATGTCTTTATGAGCATAATGCACAAATCAATGAACCAGGACATTCAGATTATTTAGATAGAGCTGTGCTTGTGCAGCATGCACAGAGGCATCCTCAAAACCATTCATAGCCTTCAGATAATGTTGCATCCTATTTTTATTTTTTTTGCCAGGCAATAATTTAACAAAATAAGGTCTGCTAACAAAATATTTTCTCTCTCTTTACTTGTCAAGACATCAAGTTTTCCCTGAACAATTCAGAGGAATTGCTGCTTTATCTCCCTGAGGGTTAGAAGAATTTTAAATCCCATCTCTCTCTGTCTTCACACCAGGAAAAATCATCATTATTGTTGTTATTTTTTAAACTATTGGTTGTTTCATTGTTGATGATGTTGTTATTATTAGATGTTGTAGTTCTGAACTTCTCTAATAGTAGCAGTAGTAGCAGTACTAGCAGTAGTAGTAGTATAGAACTTCTTTTCTATGAGGCGGTGAGACACTGAAACAACTTGCCAGGAAGGTT
Source organism: Ramphastos sulfuratus (assembly GCA_013399055.1). Classification (NCBI taxonomy): domain Eukaryota; kingdom Metazoa; phylum Chordata; class Aves; order Piciformes; family Ramphastidae; genus Ramphastos; species Ramphastos sulfuratus. The sequence goes on from WBNM01006333.1 coordinate 1,700, forward strand.
GTGGATGCACCATCCCTGGAGGTGTTCAAGGCCAGGTTGGACAAGGCCTGGAGCAACCTGGTGTAGTGGAAGGTGTCCCTGCCCATTGCAGGAGTCGTGATGGTGATTATCATTAGTATTTCAGTATTGTGGAGGACATTGACTTCTCTATGCCCTGTTCTTATACAGAACCAAAAAAACCTCCCCTTCCCCATAAGTCTAAAATAAATATTTTTGCAGTTACTTTCAACAGAAGCAGCAGTGAATAGAAACATCACTTCTAATGGTTCCTCTTGCTTCTTACTCAAGGACACCAAGTCTCAACTCCACCCCTGACACCAGGGACAAATCCCAGTTTCCTATAAGACAGCCAAATCATTTAGCATCCTACAAACTCAGTGGATATTGTGCTGGTCCCTAGGATTCATCACTCCATACTGAACTTCTTTTACCCGCCCATCATTTTCTTGCTCTCCTGATGACATCAGTGCACATCTCCATGCAGCATGATGTGGTTATGGGCACTGCAGATGCCACAAGGACCAGTTTCCCCCTAAAGCTTCTTGAAGTTTTACATTCAGGGCAAACCAAAACTGTTTAGAGAAGATATATTACAGGATGAGAAGTCATTACAGTACAGCACAAGGTCAGTTCTTTCAGTGCCAACAAGTTATAAAGGTCTCACATTTTGGGCAGGAACACTTTAGTGAAGAAACACAAACCATCATGTTATGAACTTTAATGTTTCTGCAATGTTTTAATGGACCTTACTGGAGGAGCAGACTGACTTATATGTTCATGGGCTTGCTTCTTGTGCTAAGTGTTTATTTTTCACTATCCCAATGGGAGAAAAAAAGAACTGAAATTGCTCTTATGTCAAATTCATGGATGCAGAAACGTGTGAGACAGAAGAATTGAGCATTATTCTCACTCCCATCATGACTTCTGGCAGTCAGACTGTGGCACAGACAGCCAGGCTGCATTTTTCAAACCTTGACACACCTTGGAGTGAAGTTTTCAGCTCTGGCATCCTCAGCCTTGTTTTTCCTGCCTGGTTCCCAAAGAGTCCTGGCTGGAGAATGGCCAACCCCACTGCAGACTCCAGTCCTTTCAATGAAGAAAGGGAGGATGCTTCTGTGGTGGATATCCCTCTCCCTGTTTAAAACTTGTCTCAGGAACATGGGGAGCAGATATAGTATAGTCCCAAGCAAGGTGGGAGCAGTGGTTTCCATAAACATATTCCTTCATTCATTGATGGACAAAAATGGAATGCATTTGTACATGGAAACTGGGAATAATTCCCATAGCTATGACTGCATTTTGGCCATAGGTGCCTCCATAGACCTTCTATATAGGAAAATCATAGAATCACAGAATCATAGAATCGACCAGGTTGGAAGAGACCTCCAAGCTCATCCAGTCCAACCTATCAACCAGCCCTAGCCAATCAAGTAGACCATGGCACTAAGTGCCCCATCCAGTCTCTTCTTGAACACCTCCAGGGACAGCGACTCCAGCACCTCCCTGGGCAGCCCATTCCAATGCCAATCACTCTCTCTGTCAACAACTTCCTCCTAACATCCAGCCTAGACCTTGCCTGGCAGAACTTGAGATTGTGTCCCCTTGTTCTGTTGCTGGTTGTCTGGGAGAAGAGACCAACCCCACCTGGCTACAACCTCTTTTTGGGTAGTAGTAGATAACAATAAGGTCTGCCCTGAGCCTCCTCTTCTCCAGGCTGCAGACCCCCAGCTCCCTCAGCCTCTCGTCATAGGGCTGTGGTCCAGGCCTCTTACCAGCTTCATTGCCCTTCTCTGGACACATTCCAGTACCTCAATATCCCTCTTGAATTGAGGATCCCAGAACTGGACACAGTACTCAAGGTGTGGCCTGACCAGTGCTGAGTACAGGGGAGAAATCCAAAGTGTAAAACCCAAATAAGGATTCAACAGTCGCCAGAAGAGTTAATAATGGTCCTGTCACACAGTCCAACATCACTTGGAAACTTTTTGGCATGATATAATGTGCCTTTATTTTGCTCTTTCAAAGTCATCAGCAAAAAGTCAAAAGCTGGAAGGAACCATCAAAAGTCATCTTGTCCAACCTCCCCGCAATGAGCAGGGACATCTCCAACTAGATCTGGTTGCTCTGGACCCTGCCAAATTTGACTTTGAATGTCTCCAGAAATGGGCCTCAAACACATCTCTGGGCAACCTGTTTCAGTATTTGACCACTCTCTTTGCAAAGAACTTCTTCCTTATGCCCAGCCTAAATATGCCCTGCTCCAGTTTCAAACCATTGTCCCTGTTCTGCATCCTTGTGTATTAATCTTGAACTTTGTAACTTGGTTTCGTGGGCCTAGTGGTCTTGGGTTAATGGTTGGACTTGATGATCTTAGAGCTCTTTCCCAACCTTAATGATCCTTCATTCATAAAATTGAATTTTATGACTCTTCCTGAGCACAGAGGCAGATGTTGATCTTGGGGCTCCAGGTTGCAGCTCACTCTTTGATTTCCAAAACCAGAGGGACCTGGCAGAGAGTTACAGAAATATCAGATGTTTGTTATCCTACAACTTGCTTTACAATCAATTTGCCAGCTTAGATTTTTGTTCCACAAGGTAAATTTCCATTGTGAGTCTCCAACAGGAATTTTATGGAGTTTTTCAGGTTGTCTGTATAAATACATGTAAAGAATACTCTTGTGTCACATGCCATGTTTGGGTTTGCTGTTGATTTTTGCTTGGTTTCTATCAGTGGGAATTACAAGCTTGGTGTTTCCACCACCTTAGCTGTCAGCCAATCCATGTCATTTCCTGCTATTCAGGGGGAAACAAATAAAGAAGTATCCTTTCAGTACCAATCAGAATTTCATTTTTAGCCTCAGCTGAACCTTTCTGAGGAATGCCAGGACAAATAAGTCTGCTAGGTTTCTTGAATCCCCATCTTTCTCAGTCATTCTGAGGAAGATTGGCGGGTACGTTGCATGGTTCCAGTGTAATTAGTCTTTTTTTTAATGAAATGCACCCTGGATATATTCCACTGTGGAGCTTCAATAATAGAATTTAAGTGAAAGTAATTTCAAAGTGCAACAGTAGTTTGCATATTAGTTATTGTATAAAGGGAAAAAAAAAAAAGAAGCAAAAAAAAAAAAAGAGCTCTGCTGTTCTAGGTTAAATGCAATTAACATCCAGGCCTTCTGCAAGACTCCTGGGAGAGAATGATTGGTTTGGCAAGTTATTTCTCAGGTTTTGATAAAAACAAGAAGAAACCCCACATTGTTTTAACTAGATACCCTTGCTGAACATCTGACAGCACTTTCTAGATTCAAGACCTCAAAGCAACTTTGTAGAGCACGGATATAACCTCGGATTTTTTAGTCATTATTACTCAGAAGCACAATTACAATTTGAGGATCTGTGATATTAAAGAATTACACAGCATCCCACCATGCTGGGGGGTGGAAGTGACCTCTGGAGATCGTCTAGTACAACATCCCTGCAAAAGCAGGGTTACCCACAGCAGCTTGTCCATGATCACAATGTCAAGTGGGGTTTGGAATCTCACCAGACAAGGAGAGTCCACAATCTCTCTGGACAGCCTATTCCAGGGGTCCAGCAACATCACACCAAAGAAGTTTCTGCTTATGTTTAGGTGAGTTCCAGTTTGTGTCCATTGTTCCTTGGCACCACTGAAAAGGGTTTGGCCCCACCTTCTTGCTCCCCAGCCTTTATCTCTTGTTGAGCATTGAGAATATCCCTTCTCACATTGTTCTTTTCCAGGCTGAGCAGTCTCGGGTCTTAACCTTTCCTTCTCAAGAGATGCTCCAGGCCCCTCAGCATCTTCAGAGCCTCTGCTGGACTCTCCCCAGTAGTTTCCTGTCTCTCTTGAACTGAGGAGCCCAAAACTGGACCCAGTACTCCAGATGTGGCCTCTTTAGGGCAGTGTATAGGGAAGAAGAACCTCCCTCAACCTACTGGTCACCCATTTTAATGCACTTCAGGAGACCATTTGCTTTCTGGGACATGAGGGCACATTGATGGTTGATGGGGAATGTGCTGTCCAGCAGCACTCCCAGGTCCTTTTCCACAGAGCTGCTTTCCAGCAGGTCAACTCCTCGCCTGTACTGGTGCAGGACTGCTTATGTTGCATAGGAATACAAATTTGCAAGTCTGTGTAGAAGTCAGTTTCTTTCTATTTAGCATTAACTGTGCGGGGGATGGAAGAGAGACAGAGATGTGATGCTGAGGAATGTGATTTGGCACCAGGCTTGTTAGAGGTAGAGAATGGTTGGACTCGATGATCTTAAAAGTCTTTTTCCAACCAAAATGATTCTGTGTTTCCATGATTCTCAGCTTTTTACTTTTAGCTTTGACAAAAAACACTGCTGAAGGTACAAACATTGAGCACAAACATGTTGACCACTCTTCTTATTTCATGTGTCTGTATCTCACACTCAAAGAAAAATGTGACTTTATGAGAAATATGGAAGGCAGTGCTAAAGAATTGTTGTAAGAGACTTCATACGTGCCAAGATTTTTTTTTCCTTTTTATTTTTTTATTGTTTTCTTACTTCGCCTCTAGCAAGCAGATATTTTAAGGACTTTTTTTTTTTTCTTTTAATTTGAAAAGTTAAATCTTTGATTCCCAATTGTTTCTACAAATTCTGCAGTTGCCCAGGAATAAAATCTAACTCTTGCAGCATCTATTAACTCATTCGATGGGGTCTTACTGCAAAAGAGATAACAAACAAGTTGCTCATTCCTAGTCACCTAGGAACACTTGGATCAAAATCCCACTATTCTAATGGCACTATATGGAAAACAAAAAAAGAGAAAAAAGAAAGGAAGAAGGAAGAAGGAAAAAAGAAAAAGGAAAAAGGAAAAAGGAAAAAGGAAAAAGGAAAAAGGAAAAAGGAAAAAGGAAAAAGGAAAAAGGAAAAAGGAAAAAGGAAAAAGGAAAAAGGAAAAAGGAAAAAGGAAAAAGGAAAAAGGAAAAAGGAAAAAGGAAAAAGGAAAAAGGAAAAAGGAAAAAGGAAAAAGGAAAAAGGAAAAAGGAAAAAGGAAAAAGGAAAAAGGAAAAAGGAAAAAGGAAGAAGGAAGAAGGAGGAAGAGAAGAAAAGAGAAAAAAGAAAAAAGAAAAAGAAAAAGAGATGCAATTTAGACCAAACACAAAACTGTGGCTAATCTATGTTTGGACACTTTCTGCAGTGTAGATGGCCCTTCACAGGCTGTTAAACACAACCTCTGGCTCAGGAAGTCCCTGAGATGCAGATTGCTGGAGATGGGAAAACAGAGAAGGAAAAACTCACTGTATCTCTCCTCACTCCTGTTTTCATCCTTATGTACCAGTCAGGGGAACAAGTTATGGGACCACATGGATTATGAGTACAGCCCACAATAGCTATTCCTGTAGTAGAAACAGAGTATTTTCCCTTTAGAAAATTGCAGCAGGGCTGCATTTAACACTTACAAAAATTAATAGAAATATTCTCACTGCCTTCAGTGAGCTCTGGACCACTCCATCAGATGTGGATTTTCACCTTGACCTTCAGCCAGGTAAAAATTTAGATTTCTAGCTGAAGTTAGTCATCTAAAACATAAAGAGGAGTAGATACCTCCACAGGACAATTAATTTCATCTTTAAAGAGGTGGCTAAAATATCCCCTTACCCCCATCAACTACAGAAATATCTTGGATGTAAAGCTTAAAATAGATACCCAAATCTTACAGGCAGCAATAAACGTGATGACTCCCATCTCTAGTGGCACAGCAGGTGATAGTAATGATAAAGTGAACTTTATCAGTTCAGCAATAAAAGGAATAAATCACAGAATCACAGAATCTCAGTGTGGTAGAGATTGGAAGGGACCTCTGGAGACCATCCAGTACAAGCACTCTGCTAAAGCAGGGGCACCCAGAGCGTGTTGCTCAGGATCACAATGACCAAGTGTCTTTGGAAGCTCTCCAGAGAAGGAGACTCCACAGCCTCTCTGGGCAGCCTGCTCCAGGGCTCCAGCACCCTCACATCAAACAAGGTTCTCCTCCTGTTCAGGTGGAACCTCCTGGGTTCTAGTTTGTGTCTATTGCCCCTTGTCCTGCAACTGGGCACCACTGACAAGAGTCTGGTCCCATCCTCTTGCTCCCCACAGGTCCTTTAGCTGTTGCTGAACATGAGTAGATTCCCTCTCAGGCTGCTTTCATCCAAGCTTAACTACCTCAAGTCTCTCAGCCTCTCCTCCTCACAGAGATGCTCCAGGGCCCTCCAGGACTTTCTCCACTAGTTCATTGTCTCTGTTGCACTGGAGAACTCAGAACTGGACACAAATTCACACAGACCCAGAAAATCTAGATCAGAAACACCAAATGCAGGATCCATGCTTGGAGATGCTTCAAGTGCAGCCGAAGTAATTTCCAATCTCCAGCTCATTTCACCCCATTTTTGACAGATCTGTGGGACTGATTTTGTTTACCTCTTAATGCCTGGACACTGGGGCAGAGTCAGTGACCTAAGCAGTGGTCACCATCACCACAGACCCATTCCTGACCATGTTTTTCTGAACTGGCTTCATCCCCAACCTCCATATGCCATCACACATCTTGAGCTTCTGAGTTTCCTCAGGAAATACTGTTCAGAGGTTTGTTTATTTTGCTCTTATGAGTATGTTTTGCTACAAGAAATTACACTTAATTATGTTATAATATTTTCAGGACTGTTAATGTTAATATTAATGCATTGAAAATGATTTTTACTTAATTTTTACTGGGTGTTCTTGTATAATTGATAGGGAATTTGTTATTAAATCTTTTATTTGACTGATTACTTAATCATTCCCACATGGTTATTGAAGACAATCTTACATATAATTAATTTCACTAATAGAGACTCCCCATGTTTTCCTTCCTAGGCCAGTGTCTGCACGGTTATCATGTAATTTAAGGCTTTCCTGGGGCAGCTTTAAATTATGCACATATTTGTACTAATTATATATGGCCAGATTCTGCTACCTTGTATATTGTGACTAACACCCCCTTCTGTAAGCAGCTCCTCTAAAATCAACAGAGCTCCTTTCCACCGGATACATGCGATAAGAAGTGGTGGAAAACAAGGGTAAATCTGAGGAGAAAATTATTTTAGAGTTGGCTGCTTTCATTCACTTCCCACCAGACCTCCCCAAATATCTCCTGTACTCTCTGTTTCACTGCATCTAATCCAAACATGTGGGTTCACCCACTACATCACCACTTGAGCATCAGTAATGTCATAGAACAGTGGAACCATAAAGATTGGAAAAGAGCTCTATCACCAAGTCCATCAACCCAACACCACTGTGCCCACTAAAACATGTCAAAGTGCCATGTCTGCATGTTTTTTGAACACCTCCAGGGGTGATGACTCCACTGCTGGTCACCTTCATCACAGGTGACTGCCCTGGGCAGCCTGTTTCAGTGCTGGCCACTCTTTCAAGAAAGAAAATTTTCCTAATATCCAATCTCAACCTCTCCTGGCACAACTTGAGGCCATTTTCTTTCATCTTGTCACTTGATGCTAGAGAGATCAACACCCACCCTCCTCCAACCTCCTTTGAGGGAGTTGTAGAGATTGAGAAGGTCCCCCCTCAGCCCCCTCTTATCCAGGGCAAACAGCACCAATTGCCTCAGCCACTCCTTCTAAGACTCATTCGGTAGAATCTTCACCACCTTCATTGTCCTTCTCTGGACATGCGCCAGCACCTCATAGTCCTTCCTGCAGTGAGTGGCCCAAAACTGAACCCTGTATTTGAAGTGTGGCCTCACCAGTGCTGAGTAGAAGGGGAAAATCACTATTTTTTTCCTGCTGACCACACTGTTACTGATCCAGGCCAGGATGCTGGTGGCCTTCTTGGCCACCTGAGCACATTGCTGGTTCATCTTCAGCAACTATCAAGCAGCACTTCCAGGTCCTTCTCTGCCAGGCAGTTTCCAGCCACTCTGCCCCAAGCCTGGAGCATAGCTTGGGGATGTTGCTACCCAAATATGGGACCCCAGAAGTGCTAATAAAAGGGGAAGTCTCCTTTCTTCTTTCCCACCTCCAGAATACAAATATTTTGGGCATACAGTGAGCAACAAAGGACCATAAATCCTTGCGTGCAAATGTGATAGAGAACAAACAATGTCCAATGTCAGAAGAAGGCAGAGAGTTATCAGTCAGGTGACATGCCAAATCCATGACAGGATGATCAGTAATGCACTCAATGCCAATTAGTGACTGCCAATGACAAATTTGGTTTGTGTAGCTCCTCTTTGTCTCCAGACTGGAAGGCAGAGGCATCTCAAATAACATGTAACTCCAACGTTCTACTTGTGAGGGAAAATGGAAAGAGATTGTGAGAGGCAAAGTCCCAAGGAATTAACATGAGCAGCATCACCCTGGCCAGATGTAGTTTGCATTCTGATGACAGCAGCAGAACGAGAAGGGTCTGCAAAATCTGAGGTCTCCACCAAAATCAGGAAATTATGCAGTGGACGAAGCTGCCCCAGGGTCTCCAGGGAGCTGCTGTCCAGGATTCCTCAGGGAGTTGCCCCTCAGGTCCCACAGGGACCTCTGCACAAACTCAAGGTTTACCAGCTCTTGTGGAGAGCAAAGTAAGGTCAGTGTTTCACTTACAGAATCATAGAATCATTAAGTTTGGAACCTCTAAGATTATCAAGTCAAACTGTCTAATGCTTGTGCTCATCACTACAAGCTACTTGAGCCTAGAGAATGCTTAAGTGAGGTGGCTTGACTGCCAGGTTTCCATGTAAATGCATTGCTCAGGTATGTCTAGTGAAACCAGTAGCTCCAAGGATGCTTGGTGATGTTGATTCTGTTTCTGGGGGGTTGGACTAGATGATCTCCAGAGGTCCTTTCCAACCTCTACTATTCTGTGTTTCTGTGATTCAAGAGCTATCCAGTCTAGTCTAAAACTTCTTCTCAACAAGACTTGGAATCTGATAACTTCATTCATTGCTCAAAGAAGTTGCTCAAATTCCATCTCCTAATCCTCCTTTCGAGTCACATCAAAATTCAACATCAGTGCTCATGATACATGGCACACTGGCTCTGGTCATTGTGCCCAAGAGATTGAGTATTTCTGTAAAGACAGAAATTAAAAAAATCTTACAAACCTAACTCTGCACAACATTTCCCAGGCAGGCAGGCAGGCACAGTGCTTGGTACCTGTAGAGGAAGGAAATGTTTTACTCCCTAGGGGCTGGGAGACTCAGCTCAAGCCCTACTTGGGGCTTTAAGGTTTTGTTATTTTGATCCAATGAGCAAGCAGGTTTTGTGTGAGAGCCTGTCTGACCCTCCACTACTTGAGGTCTGGAACCTACCAAAGTAGCATCACCCCCCTCCACCCTGCCCACCATTAACACAGATGATAACCACAATTTCTCCCAATTCACTATTTAAATGTGAAGGTGCTGACAAACTGTAACTCATGGAGAACCAATTAAATTATTATTATTTGATGTCTTGTAAACTGTATCTCATCTCATTAAACAGAATAATAAAAATGATGACTGGCTTTCAAGCCAGTAACCTCAAGAATGTACTTTCCAGACAAATATTTGGTTCATTTGGCCATTGAACCATGTCACAGAGGGCCATGTCCATGCATTTCTTGAACATCTCCAGGGATGGTGACTTAACCACTTCCCTGGCCAGCCTGCTCTAATGCCTGACCACTCTTTCTGTAAAGAAATCTTTCTTACTATCCAAACAAATCCTCCCCTGGCACAATTTCAAGTCATTTTCTCCTGTCCTATCACCCAATACTGGAGAGAAGAGACAGACCCCCAACTATATAGGTTGCTAAAGGAAAATATAACTGCCCCACAGACATTTTAGAGTACCAAAACCTAGCTCAGGGCTACACATCCCTAGATGACAGACAAGCAGTTCTGTGGAAGAACCAAGGAATTTGTCAGTGTGACCATTGGAAGCAGGCAGGGCAGGAAGGGGTTAAAGGCAGCAGAAGTGGGCAAGGGGGGAGCAGAGCCCCCAGCCTGAGCCCTGCCTTGCCCATGGTCAGCCGCAGCATCGTGTAATTCCATTAGGGTGTGAGATTCAAATGCAGAATTAGCTGTTGCCTACGCAGAATTATGTTAAACATGGCCCAGACTGAAAATCAATATTCTGCTTAAGTAACTGGCCCTCCAGTAATTTAATGAAGCTAAATTGCATTACACGGAGGTAAGGTGGTGGGGGACCATTTTGTCTCAAACCTTCCATTATACAGTGACTGTACAGCTGTATGCCTAAAGAGAAATTAAACACATACACTCATTTCTTCTTGAAGTTGGAACAGTGTTTTTTACACTGGATTACTTGTCTCCTTCCTTAATTTAAAACTACAGTAAATAATTTGCAGCCACATAATTAGGAAGGAGCCATAGTCTCATAATAAGAGGGAAAAAATTGCTACAGGAGTATTAAAGGATTTTTTTTTTTTTTGCACTCCACCCGAAAAAAAAAAAAAAATGAAAAAGGTCATTAAATGTTAGATCTGTATTAAAAATGTAATTCTAAAGGGTTTAAATCTATGACATGTCTACACTGAATTAATTAAATTCATGATCTGATCAAGGACTGAGAAGCTACCTTGGAGCTATCTCTTAAAAATGCTATGTATGTACATGTCAAAATAGGAATTAAAAAAAAAGCAGGCCTTTGATTTATTGGCAATTCATGCATGCATTATTGTGCTTCCTCGCCTTGTAGTCAGAGGGAAGTCAAAGTTTTATAAAGCACCTGAAACCTTCTGCTGCAAAACCTCTTTATTAAAGGAACTTTCTGGCAGAAGCCGACCGCACCGTGACTGGGAGAAGCCATCGCCTATTGAATATGATCATGGTGACATCCGCGACGACTTTAACGCGTGTTAAAGCTGATTGACAAGAACAAAGAGGGCACAATTACATTATGCAGCACTTGTACTGCACCCTCTTTTTATTTATTATTCAGCTACAAAAACTTCAACGGGAAGAAACACTTCAGAGTTGTGGTTTTTTTTTTTTTTTGTGGCGCGGAGACGGAATTAAATTGACAATAATTCGACGCCGTGCGGGATGAAGTTATGCTGATTAGAGATTACTTCCCCCCCCCCAATACCCCTTCCCTAAATCATTTGTCACATTTCCTTATATGAGGGTAAAAAAAACAGACTTCAACCATGTGGAGCTGCAATGGTATCTTTGGGGAAATGCAGGCAGCAGAGTAGGTATTGTTTAAAGGGAATAGAAATGATTTGCATGCTCGATCGCTGTTTTTCTTGTCTGTCCAACTGCTGAAATTTTCCCTCTGTACTTAAAAGGCAGTTAAACAAATGAAATTTATTTATGCCACATCTGAAGTGAAAACAGAGGCATTTTAAAAGCACGTGTCTATTTATCACATTAGAGTGCATCCCTAGGCTGGAAGAGATGTGCCAAAGTAAGTGCAAGATGCAAAATTAACAGGGAAAGTGGCATCGGAAACAGTTCAGAAACTTTGGGTAAGGTTGGTTCTTCACAACAAGCTGCTTCAGCCCAATAAGTATCAGCATCTCACTTCTCCAGCTTGTTTTGGTCACTGTTTTGCAAATGCTGATGTGCAGCCACCAGTAACTCTAACACCATCACAGCAGCAGTGGTGTCTGAAGATGTCGGGATGTGGTGGATTGCTCCAGTCTTCAGTAAAACTTAAAAGATAAATATAAGGATAAATAATGCAATGACACAAATAATAAGACAAAACTCCAGTATCAGACACCATGGTTGGAGAAGAGAAGCAATCATTAAGCAATCATTAAGTTATTAAAAAGAAATTCCATCAGTTTCACTGGACCAAGATTTAGAGAGAACATACTGAAATGCCCCAAACCAGATGATATGAGTCAAGGAGTGCCCATTTCTGTTTCCTCTCACTACTTCTGATCCAAAGCATTACTGGTATCTGAATATCAGGAGATTAGCTAATAAAGAGATGGATCTGCCTTGTAGGTTAGACTTTGCAATAGACCTTCACCCCAAAGCAACCCTGTGACATGACATGTCTGAGGACACTCATCAGTAGCTCTCTTCCAACCCTCCCACAGTGACAAAACTATGCCTACAGCACTACTGTTTGAAATTACCACCAGATTAAGAGGTTTATTTCCCTGATCAGTTGTTATTCTTGCAACAACATGGTCCTGGCTGAAGTGGAACGGGTGCTTAGTGCTGCCTCCATCAAGACAGGAGCATCTCCCTCACATCCCAGGAGTGGTCACTATAGACCAGCATCATCACCATTACCTTCACCAAGACTGTTGCAACATAATCTAAGATGAAAAATTCAGTCTCTCTCATACATGTTATCGATTGGAAGGGAAAAAACTTCCAGGAGAAATTCTTTTTGCACCCTCAAATACCAACTTGCAGATCTATATCTTGCCTCTGTTTTGCTCAAAATATCCTTTGCTGCCTCATTTCTTATGGAATGGCAATTCAATAATGTGTGACAGAACATTTATTAATTACACCTCAGCTTAAAGAACTGTTTTGAAGGGAATAACAGCTCTCAGAAATCCTGAAACACTTCTGATTTGACTGCCAAGTGCATTATAACACTGATAACATTAAGCTCAACATAGGCCTGCAGTGTGAGTGCAGCCCAGACAGCAACCGAGTGCTGGGCTGCAGGAAGAGCAGTGTGGGCAGCATGGCAAGGGAGGGGATTCTGCCCCTTTGCTCTCCTGAGACCCCACCTGGAGTCCTGTGCAGTNCTGGTGTTGGGTCTGGAGAACTGGGCTGTAGGACCTGGGGCTGTGGAAAAGAGAAGGCTGAAGGGAGACCTCATTGCTCTCTGCCATGCTCTGAGGGAAGGTTGCAGCCGGGTGGGAGTTGGTCTCTGCTGCCTTGTATCAGATGATAGAATG
>WBNM01006333.1:14651-27387 GCA_013399055.1 Ramphastos sulfuratus
GGTGCTGAAAGGGGGTAGATGGAGAGGATGTCCAGGGAGGATGCTGAGGGAGGATCCTCGTGGCAGCATCCTTGTGGCTGCTCCCTCCCTGGAGGTGTTCAAGGTCAGGTTGGATGAGACCTTGAGCAACCTGTTCTAGTGGGAGGTATCCCTGCCTAGGGCAGGGGCTTGGAACTAGATGATCTTTGAGGTCCCTTCCAACCTAACTCATTCTATGATGGAGCTGGTCGTTTGCAAAGCTGGGCTCCTGGCTTGGACTTGCAACTTAGAACTGATTTTTTTTTTCTCCCTTTTTACTCTTAAAATATGAGTTTAAATACATATTCAACACAGGAAACATATCCTGTATATTATAATGTAAGGTCCTTCTGAGCAAAGTAACCAGCAATTTCTTTTTTCCTTAAGATGGCCCTTTATGTTCAATGATATTTCCTTTGGGATTTTCATTAATGTTCTGTAAAAAAAAAAAAAAAAAAAGAAAAAGCCTTTTTTTAATTCTTGGGGTTTTTTTTTCCTTATGAAATACCTTGACTGATGAGTTTTGCATTTTCTTTCTGCTTGTATTTACATTTACTGTTTTGATGATGTTAAATTCTACAAATGAGAGCCGGTTTTAAGTGTTCCTTTCAACACCGGCTGCCTTCTCTGTTTGATTTCTCCTTGCTGATGGGGTGTTGTCAATGCTGAATGCTGGAATTGTTGTTGAGCAGGCACAGCTGGATGAATTAAAGGCTCTCCAGTAACTCAAACCAGAAATGACTTCATCTCAAAACTTTCCATGTAGCTACAGGTCAGGTCTGTGAGCAGGGACAAAAATAAAGGGGTTAGCAGAGAAAGAAAAAGAAAGTCAAAAGTCCAAGTCAAAATAGAAAAAGCAGTTTGGAGTTGCAGTAATTTCCCTCTGTTACCAATGAGCTCTTTTGCAGAGTGAAGCCCTGATGAAGACATTTGGTAAGTGATTGTGGTTTTAAGTCCAAATAGAATATGGGGACAGGCTTCGAGCGTTGCAGTTGTTCAGACTTGAGAGGAGAAGGCCCTGGGGAGACCTTATAGCAGCTTTCCAGTATCTGAAATGGGCTACAAGAAAGCTGAGGAGGGACTTTTTAAAAGGGCTTGTGGTGATAGGATGAGGGGGAATGGATTTGATCTGGAAGAGGGAAAATTTAGACTGAAGATTAGGAAGCCATTCTTTATAGTGAGGGCGGTGAGACACTGGAACAGGTTGACCAGGGAATTTGTGGATGTCCTCTTTCTGGAGATGTTTGAGACCAGGCTGGATGATGCCTTGAGCAATCTGGTTTAAGTGGGAGGTGTCCCTGCCCATGGCATTAATGTCCCTTCCTATCCAAACCATTGTATAATTCTATGATTCTATTACCTCCCTCTGTCTAGATACAGAGCATTGGACACTTAACAGCTACTTGCTTCAATTGTCTGTCAGGTATCCTAATACAGAACTATTCACACCTGATGGTAGAATATATGAATTTATTCAAGGAATTTGGAAAAAAAAAAAAAAAGAAAATCAAAGCAAGGAACATAAACATTCATTTCCTACTCACCTAGAGCTCATCACAAACTGCCAAGCTGTTCAATGTGGTAGATTTTACAAGGTAACAGATTTAATTAACACAAAACAATTTCTCAAGCAAATAATAAGATGAGTATAACGTAATTAGGTGCTGTTGTGAGTTCCCTGACACTTCTTGTCTGGAGTGGGATAGGGAGATGGAAAATGTTTTCACCTGGAATCTGTTTCTCCTCCTTGACCCCTCACCTCCGCCATAAAATCATAGAATGATTTGGATTAGAAGAGATCTTTAAATGTCATCTAGTTCAACCCCCCCCAACATGGACATCTGCAACTAGAACAGAGCCCCAAAAAACCTCACCTGGTATGGTTCCATGCATGGGGCACCTACCACCTCTCTGCACAACCTGGGCCAGGCTTTCATCACCCTCAGTGTCAAATATTTCTTTCTTCTCTCTAGTCTAAATCCCCCTTTTTTTAGTTTAAAACCATCCTGTACCTATGTTCTGTAGCAACAGACCCTTCAACAAAAGTTCCTGCTTCACTTCATAAAATTTCTTGCCCTACTGGGGAAGCACAGGGAGCTGGAAAATTTCTTTGCATATCAAAACATTTCACCCATTTCCTTCTTTCATCATGAAGGAAAAAGGGAAAAAAAATCACTTTCAGCATTTTCATGCTTTAAAGAGGCCAAAGGAGGAGCAGAACCTTTCTTATGCTCATCCTCAGGTGCCTTTTGCACCTTGTCCTGCTGAGGGTGCTTTATGCTTTCAAATGTCTGAATATGAATGAGGTGACATTTCCCATCAGTGGCAAAATGTTTAGTCTTCTCTACTGGATTAATGATTGGACTTAAAGATCCTAAAGATCTCTTCCAATCAAGATGATTCTATGACTCTAGGATTTTATGATCTTCCCTAAGAATGTGTAAAAAGGTCTCGTGTTTCCTCTAGTTTCTCTATATGTTCCAACCTGTTTTACCTCTTCTGGGCTGGATGTTGTTCACAATGAGCTTTGCAACCACATACAGCTTCAGAGTTCCTCCATCACTAACTGCAGCAGATAAACACAAGCCTAACATCAGATGTATTTAAAAACAAAGGTTCAAAGGTTGTTTGATACGTACATGTTTGAACGCCTCTAAAACTCAATGTTCTGTGCTGAAATCAATTCATGTTATCAATTGCCAGGAATTCCCAGAGCTTGAATTGTGATCTGCTGTTCATCACTAACATTCTGAAAAATCAACTTCATGTGAACACAGACATTGGAGATGAATCTGAGAGGATGAGTGACAGCTGAGGAGGACAGGCTGGAGAAGAGTCCTCGACTGACCTCAAGCTACACCAGGGGATATTTAGGCTGGACATTAGGAACATTTCTGAAAGGGTTGTCAGGCATTGGAATAAGCTATCCAGGGAGGTGATTGAGTCACCATCCTCGGAGGTGTTTGAAAGTCATGTAGATGTGGTGCTTGGAGATAGATCTTAGTGGTGAACTTGGTAGAATAGGGTTGATGGCTGTACTCAATGATCTTTAAGGTCTTTTCCAACCTAAATGATTCTACCATTCTATGATAAGAGGAGCCTGGGAGGCTCTTCTCAATGCTCAGCAAGAACTAGAGGGTGAGGGACAAGAGAATGGGATCAGACTCTTCTCAGTGGTGCCTCGTGAAAGAGCGAGGGTAAATGGGCACAAAATGGAACCCAGAATGCTCCATCTTAATAGGAGTAGAAACTTCTTTGCTATGAGGGCACTGGAGCCCTGAGACAGGCTGCCCAGAGAGGTTGTGGGATCTCCTTCTCTGGAGAAGTTCCAAGTCCATTTTGATGCTGGGCAAGCTGTTGTGGGTTCCCCTGCTTTAGCAGAGGATTGGACTAGATGGTTCCTTTCAAACTCTACCATATTGGGATTCCGGGATTCTGTGATGTTAAACCCATGATCTTGCAGGGCCATGCTGTAGTCTATATTTTTTTCCTGTTACATTTCCATATTTTAGATTATTTCTGGTATATTTACACATTTGCAAACTCTTGCAGCTGGGACATCCTGCAGAGAAATGCAGAGCTGATGTGCAGCATCACAAGAACACGCACAAGAGCAGTAGTTCTGGGGTGGTGTTGGAAATATAAACATAGATTAATATTCATGTGTGCACAAAAATCTGTCAAACCAATAATTGCACTCTGCTGATCATCATCATTCCAGCTGGCTAATGGTCAGTCTGTACCCTCAGATATCCAGCTGTGGCGATGGCAGAAATCACAGTGCATTAGCTCTGATGTGGAGGTGATGACTTTGACAACAAACTTTTTCTCCCCTTCCTCCCTGCAGTTGTTGGCCAAGTGGTATCCCTTGGAATGTCTTCAGGGTGAGGAAAAGCAAGGCAAGCCATGGTGAGTGCAGGTGAACCTAATTGTCCTGACAGAATCCCAGAGTCCCAGAATGGTGGGGGCTGGAAGGGACCTCTGCAGGTCATCTAGTCCAACCTCCCTGCTAACACAAGGTCATCCAGAGAAGGTTGCCAAGGATTACAATGGCCAGATAGATTTGGAATGTCTCCAGAGAAGGAGACTTCACAACCTCTCTGGGCAGTCTGTTCTATGACCCTCACACCAAAGAAGTTTCTCCTCACCTTCAGATGGAACCTCCTGGTCACACCAATGCTGGCACTAAGAAGTTCACTCCTGCAAGTTCATGCCCCAGTTTTCAGTTGTCACTGCACTGCCTGAGGAGCCCTGCATAGGCTCTGGTCCAGGGAATGCTGGGAGCTCTTGGAAAGAAATTTGACTACAAGGGAGGAGGAGAGCCCACCAGCTCATGATGATGCTCAATTTGGCCCACTCAAGTATTCCCAGTCTGCCTCCAACTTGCTCAGCATCTCTTCAACTGCACTCCCATTGTTCCACCCTGAAAACACTCATTTCTTTTAATTCAAGGAACTGAGAAACAGCCTGAAATCTTAGGATGCCTCTTTAGTCAATGGCACCATGGCTATGTTACTGGTGCAGAAATAGTCGTGCCACTCTCTGTCCTCCTGACTTGTACCTTTCAGGGACAGTGGCACCTCATGGCCTTCAGCTTCTTCCCTCCTTCCTCATTTGTCCACAAGGATCATAGAATTGTTTTGTTGGAGCATACCTTTAAGATCAAGTCCAAGCATTAACCCAGCACTGCCAGGTCACCACTAAACCATATCACTCAGAACCACATCTACATAGCTGTGAGATCCCTCCAAGGATGGGGATTCCACCACTGCCCTGGACAGCCAGGGCCAAGGCTTTGACAGCCCTTTTGGGGAAGAGGTTGTTCCTTATGTTCAACCTAACCCCCTTCTGGTGCAACATGAGGCCATTACCTCTTGTCCCATTGCTCGTAATTTGGAAGAAGAGGCTGGGCCCTACTCATCTTCAACCTCCTTTCAGGTTGCAGGACCAGATTGGTCCAAAAAAGTACAACATGTTCTCCATGTCTCACCTACCCACCCTGCCCTCTCCATCCTACCTATAGCACAGCATGGCACACGCTGCCTGCAGCCCACAGCAGCCATCCTCTGCAGAGCCTGCTGTTGCCCTGCTCATCTCCTGCTCTACTGGTCCAGTGATTTTTCAAGCATAACTCCAATTCCTCTTGGAACCTTTTACAGAACTCCTCAATGTTCACTCATAATTTTTAAGCCTGGTGGGTGACTTCCATGTTGCCATTGCTTCCATTGTTTCCATTGCATGCCATTGCAGCCATTTCTTCCCTGGTTTCCTTCAGCAAGGGTACATTTTGGTGACATTCGAAGGATCTCCGCCTTTCCATTTTTTTTTTTTAACATTCTCAGTGATTCTTGAAGCCAGTTTTTAAGGTAACATTGAAAGCTCAATCTTATTTATACAGCAAACACAGAAGTGATGGTAATGGGGAGAAGTCTCCAAGTACCCTGTGCTCAGCTTCTGCTCCTACTGTACTGGCAGAGGAGTGATTTAAACTGGATGTTAGGAGGAAGTTCTTTCCAGTGAGGGTGGTGAGACACTGGCACAGGTTGCCCAGGGAGGTTGTGGCTGCTCCCTCCCTGGAGGTGTTCAAGGCCAGGTTGGACGAGGCCTTGAGTGACCTGTACTAGTGGGAGGTGTCCCTGCCTATGGCAGGGGGTTGGAAGTGGATGATCTTTGAGGTCCCTTCCAACCTTACCATTCTATGATTCTACGATTCTATATCCAGGTGTGCACATGCTTTTGGTTGTCCATTGGGCACCTTGCTGGGCAGAAGAATGTGTGTTTGGTAGTTTTACACTGAAATTCTTCCCTTCAGTTGTCTGTAAGATTCCACCGAAATGTTCATGCTGTGTTGGCTACTCTGCAATGTGCTTCTGACCCAAAATTGCACATTCTTACTATTACCAATAATCATCATTTCATGCAGACCATGGTCTGCACTATGGGAGCAGAGAGTAGCTCAGAAGCTCTGCCTGTTTGTCCTCCACACTGGCCAAGGTCATGAACCTGTGAGCACTGGGAATCACAGAAACATAGAATTCTAGCATGGTGGGGGTTGGAAGTGACCTTTGGAGATCATCCAGTCCAACCACCCTCCTAAAGCAGGGTCACCCTCACCATGTTGGCTAGGATCATAATGTCCAGGAGATGGGCTTGGAATCTCTTCAGATAAGCAGACTTCACAACTTGTCTAGTCAACCTGCTTCAGGACTCCAACATCCTCACACCAAAGAACTTTTCCTCATCTTCCTCCTGGATTTCTGTTCGTGTCTATTGCCCCTTGTCCTGTCACTGAACACCAGTGTAAAGCATCTGGCTCTATTATCTTGATCCCTCCTCTTTAGCTCTTGCTGAACATTCAGAAGATCCTCTCTCAGGCTGCTTTTCTCTAGGCTCAGCAGCCCCAGAGCTCTCAGTCTTTCCTCCTCACAGAGTTGTCCAGTCCCCTCAGCATCTTTGTAGCTCTCGTTGGACTCTCTCCAGTAGTTCCATCTCACTTGTACTAGGAAGCCCAGAACTGCATCCAGGACTCCAGAAGCGGTCTCACTAGGGCAGAGTATAGGTGAGGAGAACTCCATTGACTTGTTAGTCATGCTCTTCTTAGGCACTCCAGCATCTGTTAGCTTTCTTGGCCAGAAAGACACATTGCTGGCTCATGGGAAACTTCTCCATCAGCACTTCCAGCCCCTTTCCAATAGATAAGCCACTCACATGCACTTGTGGAGGGTGTTACTCCTTTACAGATGCGGGCCTCTACAAGGTTCAGCTCATATCTCCAGCCTGTCCAGGTCTCACTGTTGGAGGCATTGGAAGATCCCATTCTGTCCACTGCTGCTTCACAACCCCCGGCTGTGGAATTTACCAGTTTTACGCAGACTTGAAGTTCAGTTTGAGGTTTTGTGGAGAAACAGCTTAGAAAAGGGTCATCAAGCACCAAATCCTTCATTCCTTCTGCGCTCCAAACACTTAATGAATGTGAATGTTAGACCTGAGAGGTCTGTGAGATCTGACTCTCTGCAGCTATGACTCTCTTGGTATTTCCACTTAAAAATTTTATTTGCAAGGCACCGTAATTGTATGTAAAGTTTTTCTTGGATCTGTAAGACAAAAAAGCCCTAACAAGTCAAAGGCTCAGCCTGGGAGAAGCAGTTGATGAGCATACAGATGGAAAGACATTTTCAGAAGGGAAATCTGAGGGTTTGATACTTTCCCTCTTTCTTATCCGAAATCGCTTTGGTTCTGAGCTCACATTTTACCAACTGCAGGATTCACTCCTTTGCAAATCACATTGATTCAGCTGTATTTTATTCCAGGGATAAATGTGCTTTCATCATTCTATTACAAAATATATTAAAAATAAAAAGTGGATGGCAATATTATCACTTAAGATTCTTTACATACATGTGAGGGTTTATGTTTTATTTCAAGAGGAGTTTCATTTGGATTTCTGGCACTAACCAAGCTATTACCTGTCATTTCAATAAAACATGTATGAAAGCATCCCTAAGCACCTCCTGCCATGTCAGGGATATATGGTGTAAGAGTGTGCCCATGTCAGCAGTGACAAGCTGAACCTTAATGGCTCTAAAACAGTCTTTATGGTTTACTGTCCCTGTAATCCATTTTATAATGAGTGCTCAACTAGGTACAACAGCTCTCCTAGTTTCCTCCTCCCTTTAACTCACTTCAAGGTGCCCAGACAAAGGGAAAAACTCCAGATCGTGGGTGATCCTTCCAGAGAAGCTGAAATACTTGTGCAAGACACAGAAATTAAAAATAGGGCTTTGCTGTAATCCATGAGTTTCCTTCTGTGGGTTTGAAGAGAGGCCAGTATTGATATTTTACTGTAGTTCAGGGGAAAGGTTTCAAATTTTCTCAGGCTAGCACTGCTCTGGACTTAACAAAATGTGGGGAAAGGGAATGGGTGCTGCAAGCCCATGATAAACACCAGCATATTTAGAGCTGTAGCAAAAGTAAAATATGTGATTCCCTACCATGATTACACCCCAGTCCTGCACTCTTTATCCATGCAAAAGAACAGGACAGCTATGGCAACATAGAGTGGTAGCATCTATTTCTAGCAGTCTCCTAACATAATCCATGGAATCACAGAATTCCAGCATGGTAGGGGTTGGAAGAGCCCTCTGGAGGTCCAACCCCTCTGCTAAAGCAGGGGCACCCACAGCAGCTTGCCCAGGATCACAGTGTTCAGGTGGGTTAGGAATCTCTCCAGGGAAGGAGACTCCACAACCCCTCTGGGCGGCCTGCTCCAGGGCTCCATCATTCGCACACCAAAGAAGTTTTTCTTCGTCTTCAGATAGAACCTCCTGGGTTCCAGTTTGTGCACATCGTCTCTTGTTCTGTCACTGGGCACTACTGGAAAGAGTCTGACCCCATCCTCTTGTCCTCTTTAGCTCTTGCAGAGCATTGAGAAGTTGCCCTCTGAGGCTACTCTTTTCCAGGCTAAGCAGCCCCAAGTGTCTCAACCTTAAACTCTTTGCTGGTGAGATGTTCCTCCTTGTAGAAGGTTAGGGTCTGTCAGACGTCAGGTGTAGGCACCCAATTTAATGAAAGGCACGATAAGACACAAATTTCCAGTGGCATAGCAGAACTGGGAATCAACAGCAGGAATCTTCCTCTGATTCATCTTTTCTCAGATGTACTTCTTTTATTTATTGAATGAAAAACATCTACAGAATGTGTGGGTAAAAAGAAGCCCCCATTTCTGCAGTCCCCAACATTCCCTCTGCTCCCACTGGTCCCCACGAGAAAGGCAGCTTTACTGACTTCTCTGACTGGTGTTTCATGTTGACTTCTGCAAACATTCCCATGCATGAGTACATGGCTGTCATAGAACTATAGAATTGCTTTGGTTAAAGGAGACCTTGAAGATCATCAGGTCCATCTGTTAAAGGTGATAAGTCCACCACTAAACCTTGTCCCTCAGGACCACATCTACACTGCTTTGAAATTCCTCCAGGGATGGAGACTCCACCACTGCTCTGGGCCTTGACATCCTTTTGAGGAAGAAGTTGCTCCTAATGTCCAGCCTAAATCTCCCCTGGTGCAACTTGAAGCTATTTCCTCCTGTTCTATCATTTGCTTCTTGGGAGAAGAGGCTGACTCCTACCTGGCTCTAACCTCCTTTCAGGGAACTGTAGAAAGTGAGAAGTCTGTCCCATGACCTTTCAGGAATTCAACAACTACAACCACTTCTTACAATAATGCTTGGAAGTTGGTTTTGTTGTTGCTGGTTGGTTGATTGGTTGGGGTTTTTTTAAACTTAAAGTCTATGTTTTGAGTCCTTCTGCCTCTTGAATATAGTAATGGTGAAGACAATGATAATAATGATGACAATAATACTAAAAAAAAAAAAAAAAACCAACAAGAAACAAAAAAACAATAAAAAGAATTACAACTATGAATTCCTGCCTTGGAGGAGATAGCTCTAAGGAAAGCTGGTCTCCTCAATCCCTACCCATGGTGCAGAGACCTCTGGGAAAATGTATCCCTTCAGGTCCTCCCACCCACCATCCTCCCTCACCCAGGAGACCCTTACTGCCATCCAGCTGCTTTTCCTGCACACCACCTCTTCTCAAGCTCTACTTCACACAAAACAACCTCAGCTCCTCCGAAGGACACCCCATGGCACTCCTCCCTCCTCCTCCCCTAGGAGAGAAGATGGAGCATCTCTCCTACACATACAGGGGGTTCTGGGGTGCCACCAGGAGGTTGCCCTGGGGGTCCCAGGCCTAGGGGCTGAG
The DNA here is from genome assembly GCA_013399055.1 of Ramphastos sulfuratus. NCBI lineage: Eukaryota > Metazoa > Chordata > Aves > Piciformes > Ramphastidae > Ramphastos > Ramphastos sulfuratus. Next base: position 24,431 of record WBNM01006333.1, read on the forward strand.
TGCACCCAAGGGGAAGAAGGGAAGGAAGCAACTAGAAACAGCCACTTAATGTCTATTTAGAGCCTGGAAGCATTTGTGAAAGCCATCCCCATTACTGTTGAAAAGATGCAAATTTGGTGAAATAATCAGCTGTATGGCTGCAGGCTGTTTCTCAAGTACCCTGATTCCTTACAGGAGGGAAAGTATTAGTGTAAGACACACAGCAAGGCCAAGTTCATGTTGCTCAGAGGTAGCCCCTAACCAAACTCCACCAAGTGCTATAAAACAAGATTTGTTATCCTGGAAAGCAATGACAGTTCATGCAATAAAGCCCCCCCACTGCCTCCCCCCCAACCCTAGAAAAAAATAACAGAACCCTTAAGGCTGGTTGCAGGGGTGCAAAAAGCATCGCTCACAGTCATGTCTGATGGGGAAGCAGGGGGGAAAACACATGTTGGTTGCCACCACACAGAGCTCCTCACCCATCCCATGCCACCTACCCTGCAATTAAATCAGTCACCTTGCATCAGAGCTTTCATCACGTAGCTCTTCATATGTTCAAGGCTGCACTGATCTCTTGCAACACAGGGAGAAATCTGTGCACAAGGCAGGGAATTTCTTTGTGCTTAACGCTGGGGACCAGCCGAGGAGGAGTTCTGGCCTTAAAAATCCTTGGGAGAAAGCTCAGTGCATGAGTTAAAGCAAGGTGTTAACCCAGCAGACATCTGTAGGGCTTCCCTCTTTGCTTCCCTTTCCACTTTCCACCTTTAGCTGCCTAAACTTGGAGGGGGGTGGGTGGGGTGGTGAAATTACGTATTTAAGAAGAAGATGAAATTTAATACCAACAACTTCTTTGTTATTATTATTATTATTTACTTACATTTCTTAGCTTTATTTTGTTGCCATTATTTATTTATAGTTTAGTATCTTTGTAATCATTGTTTATTTATAATACATTGCATTTATTTTTAACTTATTGGATATTTATTATCTTTAACTTATTTACATCTTATTATATTTATTTGACATTTTATTGTTATTTACCATCCTTCTCCATCATTATTTAATGATTATCTATTACCATTCTTTCATATTATTTCAGATTTTTGTTTTGATACCTTTATTTATTTAGCATTTAGCATCTTTATTTCTTACCATTATTTATTTAGCATTTATTTTAGCTTAATATTTAATTATTATTTATCTTCTTTATTTGTTATTTAATTATTACCTGTTATCTTTATTTATCAGTATTTAATTACTGTTGCTTACCTTCAGTTCTTTGTTCATTATCTTTGTTTTCTTATCATTGTTTATTTAGTATTTATTACCTCTGTTCGCTATTATTTATTATTTGATTTGTTATCATTATTTATTATTATTTTATTTATTTATTATTACCTTTATTGTTTGTTATTTATGATCTTTGTTTCCTTATCATTATGTACTTATTATTTTTAACTGTATTCCTTATTATTTATGCTCTTTATTTTGCTATCATTATTTACTTATTATTTTTTAACCTTTATTCCTTGTTATTTATGATCTTTGTTTTCTTATCATTATTTACTTATTATTTATTACCTTTATTTGTTATTATTTGTGATCTTTGCTTTCTTAGTGTTATTTACTTATTATTCATCCTCTTCACTCTTTTACTATTATTTATTATTATCAAAATTCCTAGTATTTATTACTTTAAATTTTCTGTCAGTATTTATTGCTTTAAATATTTTTCCTAACAAGCTTAAAATGTTGTAATTCACATATTTTATGTCAGGAATATCAAATACTTTCTTAAGCCCAGCATCTTCTTCACATATAGAAGGTGAACCTTCACTCAAAGCTGATCATTTCACTTCTATTCCCCCTCCTTAAAAGCAGATTTACAGCCAATGCCCTAAAATAACACACTGGAAACAAAAATATCTGCTTTCAGAGGGAGGTTCAGCTGTGGTTGTGCTGTGCATATGGTAGTCCAGAAGATAACCAAGGATGAAGGCATCACTTCAAATTTTGAAGTATTATTTTGAGGACAAAACAGCTCAAGTTGCTTTTAGAGGCCAGGGATGGAATGAAGTTAGAATTGGAGAGGGTGTGTTTGGGTGCATGACAGAGTTTCATGCTATAATGTCTGTCTTTATGCAGTTTCCTCACAATTTTTTTTCCTTGGTGGGGCAGGTATTCTAATGAAGTGCTCAGAATACCTGAGTGAAAAAACAAAAAAACAAGGCAAACCATTTCAAGAAAGGACATTAAGTTGCCTGTACAGATATTACAAGGAGCACAAAATAGACTAGGGGAGACTTCATCATGTTAAACCTTTTTTTTTTTTTTTTCCCTTTTTTTCTTTTTTTTTTTTTTTATTCCTTCTCCCCCCCTTTCCCTCCATCTTCTGTAACAACATAAAAGATACTGTTATGACAAGTACTCTGGTAGTTCACTCTTTCATTTATAATTTAACCACAGCCTATATAACCTAATCAGAAAAATGCAGAGCGTGATTAGTACGACAATCGGATGCAGTCGGAGGCTCCTTGAACAACTCAAAAGAACAACACAAAAGAAAGCACACCAAAAAAAAACAAAACAAAAAAACCGAGGGTGGAGGGGGGAAAAAAAAAAAGGAAAGAAAGAAAAAAAAGGCAAGGAAAAAACACAAGGCACATCAGAAAATATGTGGTATTTCTTTAATATTTCATTTTAAACTACCTAATTGTGTTTTTAAGCTTCGGTTCCTGTAATTTTGCAAGACGAGGCATTCCAGTGAGAAAACATATGGTAAGGGATTTTTAAACCACATAGCTAGAGTGCATCATAGACTTATCTGCTGCTTTAGTGTCACAAAAATCCACCGCTGAATTTATCCAGTCACCCATTAAAGAAAGAAAAGAATTAAAGGCAAAGGAGTTTAAAAAAAAAAAAAAAAACCCCAAAATCCCAAGAAAAAAAAAAAAAAAAAAAAAAAAAAAAACAAA
>WBNM01006333.1:37292-39792 GCA_013399055.1 Ramphastos sulfuratus
TTTTGGTGTTGTTTTAAAAATTTTTTTTTTTTTTTCTTTTTTTTTTTTTTTTTTTTTTCCCCTCTCCTTTCTGACACATCCTCATGGTCTGATAACACCTCCCAGTCACTGCCATGGGACAACATGCTGAGGACCTCCGCCATGGACAAAGCTTCCTACACTCACCAGCTTCCCCTAAACTCACTGATTTGCTCCTTTTGTGATTTTTTTTTTTTTTTTAATTTTTCAGTGCTTGAGTGCTGGGAATGCCTGAGGTACTGAGATATTTTCTTGCATACTCAGATTTCCCTAGCCCTTAAAGTCCTGAGTCCTGGTGACATCAGTGGCACGACACATTGTTGAAGAGGAGCCACTCAGCCAGAGGCATGGGGTTCAGTTTTGCAATCAGAGTCATTTTGTTTCAAAGAGAACTTTAAGATCATCAAGTCCAACTATTAACTCAGCACTGCTGGGTCACTACTAAACCACATCCCTCAATACCACATCTACATGGCTTTTAAACACCTCCAGGGGTAGGGACTCCACCACTGCCCTGGACAGCCTGTTTCAGGGCCTGACAAACCTTTGGAGAAGAAATTGTTCCTCTTGTCCAACCTAAACCTCTCCTGTTGCAACTTGAGGCCTTTTCTCTTGTCTTATCACTTGCTTCTCAGGAGAAGAGACCAGACTCCACCTGCCTCCAACTTCTTTTCAAGCAGTCGTAGAGAGCAAGAAGGTCTTCTCTTTAGGAGGGGCTTCTCCATATCAAACACCATAACTGTTTCTCAGACACAGCAAATTCATGGAGATACCTGGAATGCAGTCTCCGATCAAGCTACTGAAATTGAAAAGCTGAACATCCTGGTTGCTGCATTTTTACTTTCCTCAGAAGTTAGGTTGGTACTTGGAGTCTTTACTTAAAAAGAGCTGGCAGTGTTGTGTTGGACTCAATGATCTAATTAGAGTTGTCCCTGCTCACTGCAAGGGGGTTGGAAAGGACAACATTCAAGGATCCCTTTCAACCCGATGCATTCTATGATTTTGAATGTCTTTTCCAATAAATAGTGTTCTATTTAAAAAAAAAAAAAAAAAAGAAAGAAATTCCATAGAAGCAAAACATCTAGATGTGGTCAACATTTTGGTAGGTCACACTGGGATTTATACTCCCTAACAATACAGGTATCAACAAAGAGCTTTTGACCTAACAGCTGCTAAGGCTTGCTGAGTTCCCATCCATGGGCGGCGGTTATCCAAGCGGGATGGATGAAGGCTGTGACACACATGCTCTTAGATAAACTGTCTGTACTATGACTCTTTTGTTTAATAATTTCTTCTAGATGTCATTTTTCTTGTGTCACTGTACACAATACTCTTCCTCTTCCAGCATGGTGTGCCATCGATTCAACATAAGGGATTTATCCTGTACATTCCCATGAAAGATCCTATTTATACAACTGGGGACATTTCAGGGGCTGGTGCCATGACTTATTGCTGAGCCTGCCTGCCAGTTCTTAAGTATTTTGTTTTTCTTTCTTTGGTTTGTTTTGTTCTTTATGTATGAGTTGCTCCTTATTTGTCTTTAATAATTAAATAAGCAGAAGAGGAAATGGAGTGGTTTTTGATGCTGGCTGGCCCCACTGCTCCTTTTTGGCTACTGGCAACAAGTGTGAGTAGCTTCACTGCATGCCAACGTGGATGGCAGAGCTGGCTGTCTCCCCACGGCACATGGCCAAACCCCACCAACCATCCTTTCTCTCCCAAAACCTTTCCGGTTTCACTGATTTACTGGAAGGTCACTCTGATTTATTTGACAGCTTGGAATGAAGCTTTTCTACCTGTACCTGGGCTCCTCCGCGGCTTGTGAGGAAGAGGCAAAAGAGGTTTTGCTTGGTGTTTATGCTCTCCCAGTCAAAGACAGAGCTGGCCAGGGTTCACAACAACCAAACACAAGGCCAAGTGCAGGGTCCTGCACCTGGGTAGGCAAAATCCCAAGCACAAATNTGAGAGGGCTGCGTGGACCTTTTGTGGTGAACAGGACAGCCGGGATCTGCCCCCAGACCCTGTTTTGGTCCTTCACCAGGTGTGGGAATGGGACTATGGAAAATCAAGGGATTAACACGCCTGGCTTCTTGGGTCCAGCATATAGCCTTTGCACCTTCATCTTCGAGAAACTTAGATTTTTAATTCTGTTTCAGTATTAAATACAGTATTTTCTTTTAACCACTAGTTACCAACCAGTACCCAAAGCCTGGGGTAGTGTGTTTCAGCATTCACCTCTTCTCATCCAGTTCCTCTCTCATGCTGCTTTTGGAAGAGAAGGTCTGCTCCAGGCAGTGGTCCCTCCCACCATGCTGCTTCTGATTTGCAAAACTCACTGAAATTTTCACTATGAATTCCATCAAGAATACAAACTAAATAACCAATGTTGTTGAACACAACATTATTGCACAAAAGAAAAAATAAAAGGCTGAACCCAAGATTTTTAAAGTTAAGAAGCCAGTCAACCCAAGATCATCACTTG
>WBNM01006333.1:44792-64643 GCA_013399055.1 Ramphastos sulfuratus
GGTTTTCTGTGTACAATATTTTTTGTTAATGTGATAAAGTTTGGGAACTCAAATCAAAGGTAGTGGTGTTTGAAGTTTAGCAAAGAGCATCACTTGCAAAAATATGATTTATCTGTCCTCCTTCTGTCCCATCCTCACCTCCTTCTCCCTCCACATCTACAGCAAAACAAATTCAGTTGCCCAAGACAAAGGATCTATCACAGCCTTTATCAATAAAATTAAAATTGAATTTAAATATTCCATATCAGATAGAATAATTTGCTTCAACCTCATAGCCATAATTAATCCAGAATCACATATACAGCAACAAACCAGAAGAGAGACTTACAAGTAAATAAATTCTTCTGTGCACATAGCAAGAGTCAATCCCAAATGGTCCAAATCCCAGCATGAACTTTGGGGATGCATTGGTGTTGCTGTGATGTTGTCTTCACCACATCACAAGCAAGGGGGAGAGATAGAGTTGATGGAAACAGTCCCTGAGTCTGAGTCATGTTAGATTTTTTTTTTTAATAGTGGACATACCAATTTCAGTTTAAAATGTGGTAATTTTAAAAATTATTAATTGGTATTTTTTGTTTCAAAACATCATAATTATATTTATTATTTTTTCCAGACACCACCATTTTATTATTTTATTAACACATATGTCAGGATTTTTATTTCAGATATCATCATTTTACTATTTTATTATAGGTATGTCTGTTTTTTTGGTTTTTTTTCAAATATCATCATTTAATTAATTGATTTTGGATATGTCTTTTTTTTTTACTATTCTATTTCTATTTCTGTTTCTGTTTCTATTTCTATTTCTATTTCTATTTTTTTCATATTCTATTTATTCTTTTAGGATATGTCATTTTTTGTTTTCAAATATGATCACTTTAGGGATCTGTGTCTTTCTCTTTTAAAATATAATTTCATTGTTTTATTAGGGATTTGTCACTTTTCTGCTTTCAAATATCAACATCTTATTATTTTATTAGGAATATAATTATATTTCCCAAATATTTTATTAGTAGATATGCCAAGTTTTTGTTTTCAAATACAATAATGTTATTATTTTATTGGGACATGTATAATTGTGTTCATTCATTTCAAATATGATCATTTTATTATTTTCTTAGCACATATCTCATTTCTGGCTGTTTCCAAACATGCTCACCTGACTATTATGCAGAAGTGTTAGGACAGCAATAACACTTATAGCTGAAAATAGGGCCTAAGTCACCAAAGAATTTTGTAGAGCATCTGATTTAATTACAAACTTCATCCTGCCACAGAGAACTTTCATATAGAGTAAAGCCCTCTGTAGCACCTTCTCTCCCTAATGTCTGTAGACTCTCATTTTCAGCTCTCGCCTTCTCTTTCCCAGCACTAATGCCCGTTAATATCCAGAAAGTGTCACTTGTATCCAAAGTTTCAGTCTATTAAATCAATGAAAAATATATTGGATTTAATATGTTTGGCTTAGGAAATTTGTTTTGTCTGTGGCAGCTTGCTCTGAGCTTACCTCTGTTTGAATTAGAGTGGGGCTGGCTCATGTGCAGCTCAGACATTGGCCCATAAGACCGTGAAGCGTGGCTGATTTTTGGAGAAACTACTAAGTAGTTTCTATAGTGATAATGATGTACTATGTGCACCTATTGGGAATATATAAAATTAGAGAGAATTTCTGTTTGCTTTGGTCCTCTTTCTGGAATAATTACAGGAACTGCCATTCATTCCCATTCTGTTACCCTGATTATTCTAGAATAACCTGGTTATTAAGGTTTAGTCGTGTTTAAGAACATACTGCAAAGTGACAACTTGTCATGTTGGCATTATCAATACTTCAAAATTTCCATATTAGTGACCCAATTTCCTCAAGATTCCTGAGTCTTTAATTTGGTGGGGAGAAAGAGGGAGGGACATAAATGATGCCTCTTGCTTCCCTCTATTCTAAGTAACCTTAATTTTCCCTTCTTCAATTCCTTATCGACTCAAAAAGGAGTCGAAACAATTATTCTTATGATCCTAAACATATACTCAGGTTGGAAATCTTTCTGCCTTCATCAGAGAGTGGTGGTCAACACTGTCAAGATTCCCCCTGCCATTGCTAAATTCAGGGAATTATGGAAAGTAGAAGTGCTGAGTGGTTGACTCCAAACCCATGTCCCAAAATAGCACTCTCCAGCCTTACCAAAAAAAAAAAAAAAAACCAAACCACCCACCATGTTTCGTGGACTATATCAACCTTAAATAGCATTTTCCCTCTGAGACTAGGTGTCTTCCACAGGGCAGGTGCAGAAAAGCAGGTATGAAAATGCATTATTTGAAATTTTCCTTCTCTTTGAGAAATTTCTCCTCCGAAAGGCCTCAGGTTTAAGCAAAGGAAGCACAGACAAAGCTCCGTGCTGGTGAAGGTGCACATAAAGCTGTCCAGAAGCACACTTAGCTGACGTACTGACAGCTTGTGCAATTTTGCTGTGGTAATTACTCAATGGTTCAGCAAATGGTAACTAAATACTTTGGAAATCAAAACGTCTAATTGCAGATGCACATATGGCATAGCCCCATCCATTCCGCAGAAGGTAATGGAACCAGCACACCCAAACCTTTCTCTTAATTCCCACAGCTCAGAAGCCACCAGTGACACAAACCAGTTGTGATTTAGCCTTTGAGGGAATGACAGATAAATAAAACAGCCTTTGGGAATGAGATGCAAATACAAGACCCAAGTTTGTGGATGACACCAAATTGCATGGACTGGTTGACGTACTGGAGGGAAGGGATTCCATCCGGAGAGACCTGGACAGGCTGGAGAGCTGGGCCCACACCCACGTTATGAAGCTCAACCAAGTCAAGTGCAAGGTCCTACAACCGGGTCAGGGCAATCCACCACTGCCTTGGGAGGTCTGTTCCAGGCCTTAACAACCATTTGGGGGAAGAAGTTGTTTCTCCAACCTAAATCTCTCCTGCCACAACTTGAGGTTGTTTTCTCTTGCCCTATCTCTTGCCATGTGGAAGACCAGACTGATAACGTCTGTGCTATGCCATCCCAGGGGAGCACAGAGTAGCACAGGGCTGCAACTCACCTACACCAGAACTGCTGGAGCTCACCACCGTGGAGAGACAAGTTCTTCAAGTCCTCTGGTTAGTACTAAATCCTTGTGGATGAGCAGGAGAGCAGAGAAAGATCCTGGCTCACCTTCTCCCAAGCCCAGCCTAACCTACTGCCCACCTAATAGTACACAGGAAAAGGACTCTGGCAAGAAAAGGAGAGGGAAGAACTTTGTTCAAGAGTACTGTCCAAGTTAAATAGGGGTGGTAGATGTTGCTGTGGGATAGAGGAAAGTAAATCAGGCCCTTGCATCACCCAGGGACAGAAGTGGTGGAACAACATGTTTAAACTCGTCCTTGGCCTCTTTTTGCCCTTGATGATGAGATCACAATGAGACAGCCCAGAAGAAACCCAAAAGGACAACATCTAAATGAACATTTCCCAATGTTTCTTTTAGTAGTAATGCATAAATCCATCCATTCAACCAGTCCTATTCCTCCTCCATCAGGATTTAAGGTCTTAAACCTTCCACAGCTAACAGGAAATGAATCCCTTCCATATGTACCATTGTGCTACTCCACATCACACAGCTTCCACATCTCCTTTAGTTTCCAAAGGAAGGAGAGATAATCTCTAGACATCAGAGAAAATCAGCCATGCGCACAGAATTACAGAATAATTTAAATTGGAAAAGACCTTTAAGACTATCAAGTCCAACACAACTACTCCACTTTATGCAGCTTCCACATCTCCTTAAATTTCCAAAAAGAGGAGAGATCATCTCAGGGCATCAGAGAAGCTCAGCCATGCACATAGAATCACAGAATGATTTAGGCTGGAAAAAAACCTTTAAGATCATCATGTCCAACCCAGCACTGTCAAGTCCACCACTAACACATGTCAGCTATGTGAGTTTAGTTTATAAAGTCAGAAAAAGGTAAAATCCTCTTTTGTATTTCAACTATCACCTTAATTGAAAGAGGAATAAATGGGATTAATTATTAATTACAGCTCCTGAACTTGTTTCAACTCCTTTTTCTAGAAGACATAGTCCTGTGTTCTCCATTTTGTCTGAAAACCTGCATTACTTACTTCTCTTCAGCTCAGAAGAAACCCAACCCCCCCAGTTATTGTGACTCTCCTCGGGATTCAGAGCTCTTCTTTTTATTTCTTGCTATTAATGTTTAGAAACTATGAGAATGTATGATTAATGCAGGTAGTGTGACTTTGATATAGGACAAAGTAGCATTAATTGTCTGATATACATTATTTTTAAAACAACTACACTGTCTTCATCTTGCATAATTATCTCTTTGTTGCTGTTAATCAGGATCTCCCAAAGTGGCACACAATAAAAAGCATTAAGGTTTATGTCAGCAGATCCAAATCTGGAATCAAATCTATCTGTACCATCAGGTGCCCATTAGGCTGGTGGAATTGCACATTAAAGACACTCAGACAATACAGACGGTTTTCTCTTGCAGTAACAGGCAGAAAGGAGAAATTGGAGCTCTTGGGCATTGAAAGCGCATGTAGGAAAAGACAGTTCCTACCCAATCCATTAACAGAGGGAAAATGAGGTGAAATGTTCAGCCATTGATGGTTCTGACCACTGCCCTAGAAATTTTTTTCAACCTGAAAGTATCTTTGAGCTTATTCTTGCTCGGATTTTAGCCACAACGTTGTTCTCGGTGAAATTCTACAATAAAGAATTTGGACACCGCTGCAAAGAAGGGGCTTCCAGAGGGGCAGCTGCTGCTGGCTGCTAGCAGAGCTAAGAGGTACTTTGTATGATGGGTCTAGTGCCAGTGCAAAGACAAGAGTGACCACTGTCACACTTCCACATCCCTGGAATCCAACCATCCTATGATGAGATGGTTAGGGAGAACAGAGACAGGGGCAGTGCCAAGGCCAAAGGATGTAAAGAACCACCAAATCACTGGGGCGTCCTGAGGAACTGCTGCTTTGGTGCCACTGAGTAGGGTTTATCCAGGGGCCAAGACCCATTTCCTGTGGAAAAATGGACAACTGGACACAGATGTCCATGTGGACATGGGTTGGTGTGCAGGGCATGAGTATAAAGCTCATCAGCTGCAGAAATTTATATGGTTTTAAGGCAAAATGTTTTCTGTTTGCTGCCAGCTCTGCTGATCATCTTCGTGATGGAGCTAGGTGGGAATGTTTTCCAAGAAGCACATTTCAAGACAACAGAAGTAAGGGTTTGGGAATAGCTTTTCAAAACTTTGGGCTTTTCCTTCTCTCCTGTTATCCCATAGTCTTTTCCATCTTTCATCCTTTCTTTCTCTTTGTTCCTTTTTAATAAAAGCGAGAAAGACTGACAAAGAACGGTGAGATCTGCACACCATGCCAATGTCCACCTGGCATGCTTCTTGTTTTGGTGAGATACACTGCTGATGGAGTGAAAGGAGTATCTAAGTGACTATTTCCACTGCTTCAGCCACACAAGCTCCCTGCAAATGCTGTGAACAGGAGGAGGAAGGCAACAAGTACCAACCCCTGTCCTGCAGATGTTCTGTAGACCCAGAGGCCAGAAGAGGAGCATGCAGAGCATGCAGTGAGGCAGGGCAAGGGCACGGCACAGCAGCACTAAGAGCTTTTGAAAGAGCAGGAAGGCACATCAGGCCAAAGCAGAAAATGAGCCTGGAGCAGTGAAGTAAGAATGATAATACCAAGCACTTATGTTCAAAGCACTGTACAAATATTAACTAATTAATCCTCAAAGCCCGCTCTGGAGTAGATAAGCAAGTGTTATTATCCCCTTCTTGACAGGGAGTCTGAGGCAGCAAGGTTAAGTGTCATGTCCAAGGCTACAGAGAAAGGTTTCAGAAGATGTTTTTAAGGGCATGAACACTCCAAACCCAGTCCTGTTCTTTCTGCAGGAGTCGAAGGCATTCCTCCAGTCAGTTAACAACAGGCAGCAAAGAGAAAGGGTCTGAAGAGAAGTCATCATCTTGCAGACATCACAAACACTTCTGTAACTAACTTGATGTATTCTATGATATGATACTGTAAGAAATTTTTCCTGATGAGAGTGGTGAGACACTGGAACAGGTTACCCAGATGAGCTGCAGAGCTTTCAGTCCTGGAAGTGTTTGAAACCAGGTTGAGCAACTTGGTCTAGTGGAAGTGTCCCTGCACATGGTACAGGGTTGGGACCTAGATGATCTTTAAGGTCCCTTCCAACCCAAATCGTTCTATGATTCTATTATAAAACAGTTTTCTCTGTTAGTACTCATTCTCTGGAACAGCCTGTTAACCTGTCCAAAGATGATCTGCTACAAGACCAAGATGAAAAGAGTCAGGTGTTGTTTGGGGTCACACTTGCTGGCTCTCATCCACCGTCTCTCTTTTAGATGTTCAGTTCCTCCTGCAATACTGTGAGCAATAACTGTAGTTAATGATAAAATGGAATGAAAAATCAAAAAATCATAGAATGGTTTGGTTGGAAGGGACCTCAGAGATCATCTAGTTCCAACACCCCTGTCATGGGCAGGGACACTTTCTACTAGACCAGGTTACTCAAGGCCCCATCCAAGCTGTTTGTGAACACTTCCAGAGAGCAGTCATCCACAACCTCACTGGACAACCTGTTCCAGTGTTTCACCACCCTCACTGAAAAGAATTTCTTTCTAATATCCACTACAAATCTCCCCTCTCCCAGCTTAAATCCATTCCCCTTCATTCTATCACTATCAACCCTCGTAAAAACAAACAAACAAACAAAAAACCAAAACAACTTTGAAGATCGTGGCCCCAAAAGAGGGAGCTTTACCATCTGCGGAAGCATGAAAGTTGTGTTTCTCATAAAATTTCAACCACCTTGTGCAGGTTTCCCAGCAGAAAATCAATTCTTGACTGTTTTCCATCTGAATCAAAAAGAGGAAGAAGGGGTCTTTCTGGAACCTGACCCAGAAATTAAGTAACAATGGATCAAGGAACTTCAGTTTGACCCACTCCCCCTGAAACAAGATGAGGCTGGAAATGTTTCAGGTGTTGGCCAACCTTTCAAATGTGATGAAGAATCAGGAAAAATAAAAGTGTATAAAGAGAAGATTAGGACTATGCAGGCAGGAAAACACTTTTCTTAAAAAATGGAGTTTATAGGTCAAAAGTGTTTACTGTTCACAGTATGGATTAGAGTGGGATTTCAGTGTATTCTGGAGGGAGCTGGGGGGAGGGAGCAAGAAAAGGAATTGTCAATGTCTGTATTTGTTGCTCCAGTTCCTGTACTGACAGCAAAGGACCTTTGATTGTAAGATGAATTGCAGAGCAGGAGCTGCGGCTCTGTTTTTGGACGTCGGTATTTTCATCGGTGCTTTTGAGCTCGGGGAGCCCTTTCAGAGACCAGAATAGTGAGGTGGATGCAGAGCTCCCAGAAACAATAACAGGAACATTTGCCAATTAATCTGTCACCCACTGCAGCACAATTTACCTTTTACCCTTCCAATTCTGAAGAGTTGCTGGACAATTCAAATATCGAGTTGTTACTAGATAATAGCAGAAATGGGAGGATGTGGAGGTAAAAAAGAGACACATCAATAACAACACAATGTTTCTAGTTTCCTGCTCAGCTTCTTAGATGTGACCTCATCAGTATATCTAGTGCCTACTTTCCCAATATTCCTTTTAAATATCTATTTGCATACCCATTTAGATTAGATATTAGAAAGAAATTCTTTACAGTAAAGGTGCTGAGACACTGGAACAGGTTGCCCAGGGAGATTGTGGATACTCTCTCCCTAGAGATATTCAAGACCAGGTTGGACGGGGCCTTGAGCAACCTCATCTAGTGGAAGATGTCCCTGCACACAGTGGGGAGGCTGGAACTAGGTGATCTTTAAGGTCCTTTCCAATCCAAACTATTCCACTATTCTATAATACTCCATTCTCAGAGAGTCTCCCCTGTGCTCATTGGGATAGTCTGGGAAGCAGCACAAGTGACGGGAACGGATGTGCCTGGTGGCCCCTGCCATGACACACATCCAGGTCAGGCACTATGTATCTTTTCTCTGTGCCCATCTTCCGACACCACCAAAAACCTTATTGTTAGAAAACTTGGGATGGAAACTCTTCAAAGTTATTATTGAACCCTATCCTTGGCTTTCCTTAGCATTCAGAAACATGGGCAAAACAAGAGATGCTTTTCCAGGTTTAACGAGCCATTTATAACTAATTACTGAAGCTTATTAAGTACAGCTTTGGCTTAGGCATTTTATCCCTACCTTTTCTCTACAGTATTCACCAAAATTTGGCTTCCTAAGAGGAACTAATTGAATTTCATGGTTTACACATTACTTGCACACTCTTTTTAATCCCCAGCTCTAGTTTTGCTTTTACAGATTGTCCCGGAAGAAAGCCAAAACATTAACTTTGCATTCATTGTGTAAATAAGGGTATTTTTCAAAATTCTATCTCCAGGCACACATGCACATTGGGTTGGAGCCTTCTTCAGAGCACTGGTACAACTCCATTAAATCAGCAGCCACACGCCAGTATGGAAACTAATGTAAGATCTTCCACGGGCGATTATGGACAAGCAGAATGAGATCAGTCAGATATTTAGAGAAATTGGCTTCCACCTAAAGAATCAGCCTCTTATTTTTCAGCAAATTTGGGTGAGTTAACTGTTCAGTGCACTTTGGAAAGCTTTATTCCTCCAACTCCTTCTCTGTCATCTCTGCAAAGAAGTTAACAGGTTCTATTAATGTTTTTGTAGCTGGAGACAGCATCTCCTTCCAAATGCTGGGAGGAGTCCTGGGTCCAATAATGTCAAAGGGAATTTGTCTTTATTATTAGGATAATTCATGTTTCAACTTCAGCTACCAGCCTGGTTTAACACCTTGTATTATTCAGTCTAGAAAAGAGAAGGCTCCAAGGAGACCTTCCTGTGGCCTTTCAGTACTTAAAGGGGCCAATCAGAAAGATGGGGTCAGATACTAAAGCAGGGCCTGTTGTGACAGGGTAAGAAGTGATGGTTTACAGTAAAAGAGTGAGATTCAAACTAGAGAGAAGGAAGAAATGTTTGACACTGAGGGTGGTGAACGCCTGGCCCAGGTTGCCCAGAGCAGTGATAGATGCCCCATCCCTGGAACCATTCCAGATTGGGTTGTCTGGGGCTCTGAGCAACCTGCTTTAGTTGAAGATGTCCCTGCTGACTGTAGGAATGTTTTAACAGATGACTTTTAGAGATTTCTTCCCACCCAAAACATGTGATGATTCTGTGATTGCCCAGGCAAAACCTCACCCAAGCACAGGGACTAAGAAGTGGTGCAATGTTAACATCTACCTACATTAAATATGATTATTCATGCAGCACAAAGCACCCAGCTTTTGCTTGTAAATGCATTTTTAAGGTGTGGTCAGGCTAGGCACAAGCTACAGTCCAACTATTTGAAGGGGAAACAGCACAAGAGGGAAAATTCCAGGCAATTTTGCAGCAAATGTGAGTGCAATGAAGCGATTCCAGCCCAAGGCATTTTTAGCAAGTCACAGCAGCATGTTCCTTGATCTTTACCACAACATTTCCTCCAGAAACAGTGTGAGGAAGCTTGCCCGGACTTTCCAGAGGGGCTGGGGAATGGAGGTGACCTGCTGAAAAGTTCAAGTAACAGTTTCCAACACAACTGGAACTTTTTCAATCATCTTCCTCTTTTCTGTTAAACGTCTCTGAAAGACTTGAAAAAGGGGTCTCCAAACGCCATTGAAGACATTAAAAAATCAATCCAAAGTTCACTTTACTCAGAGTCTTAGGGAGAAAAATATTAAAAGAAACAACCTCAGTAGTAACACAGATCATAATAAGTCAAATTCAGAAAGCATTACATAGAAATAAATTCTAACATTGTTATGGTTTGTTTGATTGATTGACTGATTGGTTGGTTGGTTGTGGGTTTTTGGTTTTTTTTTGGTGGGTTGATTGGTTTGGTTGGGTTTTGGTTTTTTTGGGGGGATTGTTTGTTTGTTAAACAAGAGCATTCACAAAGTGCCTCAAGAAGAGTGTGGCCGACAGGTTGAAGGTGGTTCTCCTGTCCCTCTGCCGTGCTCCAGTGAGGCCACAGCTGGAGTACTGGGTCCAGTTCTGGGCTCCCCAGTTCAAGAGAGACAAAGAATTACCGGAGACAGTCAAATGGAGTGCTATGAGGAAGATGAAGGGACTGGAACATCTCTGTGAGGAGGAAAGGTTGAGAGACATGGAAAACAACAGCCTGAGAGGGTACCTTGTAAATATTCAGCAAGAGCTGAGGCTGGGGGGCAAGAGGATGGGGCCAGACTCTCCTCACTGGTGCCTAGCGACAGGACAAAGGGCAACAGACACAAATGGGAACTCAGAATGTTCCACCTGAACAGGAGGAAAAACGTGTTTGGTGTGAGGGTACTGGAACCCTGAAGCAGGCTGCCAAGAGATATCATGAGGTCTCCTTCTCTGGAGAGATTCCAGACTCCCCTGGACATTGTGATCCAGGACAAGTTGCTGTGTTTTCCAGAGATGTCTTCCAACCCACAACATTCTGTGATTCGGTGACATCCATGGGCAGGGAGTTTGCAAATTGGCCTTCGCAGTACCAATTTTCACAGCCACTATCTTTAGAAAAAAATTAACCTTCAAAGACCTTTAACAAGTGCAAAATGACATTTTTTTTTCTATCCAGGCCTGTCTGAAAGGTTGAGATACACCACAATTAAAAAATAAATTTCCAATCAAACAAACAAAGCTGAAGTAGCTACTCTGCCTTGGAAAAATCAATGCTTCCAGTTAGATCTTGGCAAATGTGAAGGTAACAGAAGTTGGAATCTCAAAGGAGGGAGTCTCAGGTTACCACAGAGCTGGGGCACCACTAGCAATCCCACCTCCAGTAAAAGCCTTTAAATGGGATTTAAGAGCGTGGGGCTTGTATTTGCCATCTGCAGATGGGTGAGTTGTATGCAGAGTGATTGCCAAAACAAATAAATGGGGGGAAAAAATGAGGAAAAAAAAATTATTCCACTGCTTTCAATTCTCTGAATGCTGCAACACTTTAAAGGACAGAAGGTACCATGATTCCTGGGGAAATAAAGTTTTCAAGCTCGTGGTGTCTTGGCTTCTCCTCTTAGATAATCCTGCTCCTGGTTGTGTCATTTTCATCTGTCTGTGTTTTTACATCCTGATGGGCAGGGAAAGAGAGAGAAGCTGGAGAGTAAAAACTGATCAAGTTTAGGTTTGATTTCCATGCCTATCTAAACCATGCCTATAGACACATGGTTTAGTGATAGTAGCTTAGTAGTAGTGGTGGGATTGAGAGCTTTAGGTGAGTAGCTGGACTTGATCTCAAAGGTCTCTTCTTACCCTAACAGTTTTATGATTCTAAACAATAAGGTATGCAGAGAATACACTGATCAAATCAGGTCCTGTGATACAACTTTGATTCTCCAGAAATTGTTTTGAAGTTAATTGAAATAACGTATTTGAAAAAAAAGCCAAATAATCAAACTCATTATATTTTAAATACTATGTCAAATACACAGTCATACATTATGAAAGTTGCAAATAAAATGTATGTTTGCTCTTAGAGTCTTAAGTTAAATTAAAGCATCAACTTGAATTAATTAGAAACCAACTCATTGCTCTCTCTGTCCGATCTGTTTGGGGTAGGCAACAATGATTTTGCCTAATTTTACTCAGTATCAGTTCTGTCTTTGGAGAACAAACAAGGTGTGAGCACTAAAAAATAGTGCAGAGAAGCAGAAAAAAAAAATGATCCTTGAAACACTTTAAGTGTTCTCTAGAGCTAATGAGATTTGAGACACAGCAAGGCAAACAGTTTAACCAAATACTCTGCCTTCCATATAAATAATTCACCTCAAAAGTTCATAGCAAGAAAACACAGTTGTAATTAATGGAGTTTGTGAATGGGGTTTGGTGGTGAGGGCAGCAGCCTGTGACATGTTGAGTTCTACATTTTTGCATACTCTATAGATTCCCTACCTTCAAGTGTACAATGGAAGAGTAAAACTTGATTACATTTGCCCTTAGCCCGTAGTGCAAGGTTCATTGAGTGGCTTAATCATGCTTATTCAGAAGAGGAGCTGTGTCGGACAGGGCAATCTTGGCAAGTCCAAGCAGTGCATTGTCCCATCCTTCACTACAGGGTTTATATTCGCCACACATCCATTGATCTAGTAGTTGATCTGCAAGAAAGGATGCACAAAAGTCTTGTGGTGATACTCAGCCATGACACCGTTGTTGTTTCTGTCCAGCTTTCAGAAGCAGACATGAGAAATGCAAGACTTGCTTGGAGCTCCTTTGCTGAAGGAGAGAAACTCCACACCCAAAGTCACCTGGGAGTATTAGAAACAACAAATGCTCATCACAATTTTCCTTTGTGGCTCCTGAAAGCCTTGAAAGTCCCACCATTGACCTATGAATGAAACACTGACCAAGAGGCAGCCCTGGCAACCATCAGCGACCTGAGCCCATCCATACCTGGTGAGACATTGAGCAGGGATTCTGCAAGACAGTTTCTATTTTGACACAGCAAGATATATCCAAAGTCAATATTAAAAGTTTTCTCTGCTTTCCTAAATTCAGCCACAAGCAGTTTTTTTCTGTCTCACACAGGGTCATCTAGAGGCAGGTTTCAATGGTCTTGTCCATACGTTCAATAGCCTTCTGGTCCAGGAGACATGTAAGTTGAGGTGGCATACCTGGCCAAAACTGGCTACCTGTCTGGTGAAGCATAGAATTATGGGATATTTTGATTGAAAAAGGCCTTTGATATCATCAAGTCCAACCATCCTCTAACTCAACCAAGTCTGGTGCTAAACCATGCCTCTTAGCACCACATCTCTACCTCTTTGAAACACCTCCAGGAACGGGAATTCAAGCACCTCCCTGGGCAGCCTGTTTCAGTGTTTAAGAACACTTTCAGTGAAGACATTTCTTCTAATATCCAATCTGAGCCTTTCCTGATGCAACTTGAGAGTCAGGACAACACCAAAGACAGTAATTCTTCATAAAAGACAGATTTTATTACTTCAAATGTGGGGAGAAGCATCCCCTTGCAAGACTTCAATGCTTATCACCACCAAGGGATGGAGTTTTGCTCATCCAAGACAAGGGCAGGTCTCTTGATTCCACATGTAGGACCAGAAACCACTTCTGCTTTGTTTTCTTCTTTTTCTGGTCCTATCTTCAATATAATTACAGAAAAATAATGAAATAAAAAGGTAAAAGAAGCTGATAAAATGTCAGCTTTGCTCCATGATAACAGAAGACCAGAAAGCAGTGCCTATTCAGATCTCTCTCAGCTGCTCCTGCAGGATAAGACAGCCTTATCCATTGCAGTAGAAAGGCTAAAATGGTCACCAGAGCCCTTCCTTGAAGTAGAAAACAGGTAGAAAGCTTAGAAAAACATTGTTTCCATTGTTTTAAACCCATTGTGATTCTTTTTTAAATAATGCATTTTAAAAGGCAAGAAACCATTCTGATGTGATACCATCGCTTAAAATAAGCTATGAAAAACAGAACGAAACAAACAAAAAAAAATTCCAAACCAACAAATTCTAAACCAAACAAAACACATACACATGAACAGCAACCTAAATAAATAAATAAATAAATAAATAAATAAACCCAAAACGAGCTGAGTTTAATTGCTGCTTTGTATCCAAGTCACAATGAAGCACAGAGAAGGACATTAGGACAGCGAGAAGCAGTTCAGGAGCAGCATGAGGCTATCACCTCCCTTCCCTAACCAAGGTGTGAGGCATGAGGTCAGTCTTGTCAGAATGGAAGGGGAAAGGTTTTTGGGGGCGGGGGGGGGGGGGTTGTTGTTTTGGGTTGTTTTGTTAAAGCTGGTTAACCAGCTTTGTAATACTTAGGGATTGCTGATACCAATATCCTACTATAAACCTCTACCACATCCCTCCCCCCTCCCCTTGCTAAGGCAACATTTCATTAATCTAGAAAGTGGGAGCTCATTAAGCAATCCAGCTCAGAAGTTTCTGTAGTTGAAAAAGCCAGCAAATTTCCCCAGGTTCTCTAAACCTTTGTCAGACAAAAAAAAAAGAAAAAAAAAAAAAAAAGAAAAGAAAAAAAAAAAAGCCAAGTGCCTTGATATTCCTCTTTAAACAAATAAGGTTAGCTCCCCTTTTGCCATTCACCATTCAACATCCCCACTAAATTAATTTTTCCAAAAGTAATTCAAATAAAAGCTTTGCCGCTGCTACCCTTTTCAGGGCTGCAAGATTGAATAAGGCATCTGAATAAAATTGTGTATTACAGCCTTCTTTAATATTTAAGCATGACATTCATTGATTTGTTTCTTGTTTTCTGCAAACCTTGACAACATGATAAAATAAATCATAAGAAGAAAATATAGTGGTAACATCTTTTATGGACTTCACATAGTCATCAATCTCAAGCTGTGAGTGAATTATCAGTGCAGCACAAAGATCTATGTTTTAAGAGCTCCACTAGCATACCAGCTAGAGGTTTTTCACAAGCAAACTCAAGGCGAGTGACTGATAAGCATCATTATTGTTTTCTGAGAGTCTAGTTTATAGTGTGTTGTGGAGGTGTTGGCATATATGTTTCAGAAGGAAAGGTTTGATCAATTCTAAGTAGACATCTACTAACATATAAAAAAAAATATAACAAGGGTTCCTGCTGAGCAGCATTAAAGTACCTATTGCACCATGTCAGCATGACAGGCCCCATGTTGTGTTTTTGATTATATTTAATATAGAATTAACCTTTCTTAATGTAACATATTGTGCATGCGACGGGAGTGAAAAATATTTATTTTGACCAAAACAAATAGCATCCTTATTTAGATTTTAAGAAATACTTCTTTATTTTCAATTTGTAAAACTTCCCGTCATAAAATCGTCGGAGCCCCAAACTGGCAGGAAAGAATAAAAGCTTTTTTTTTTTTTTTTTTCTTTCTCTGTGGATTGTGAGCTGTAGAGTGAGGAAATCAGTTGGGGCACCAGCAGCAGCCTATAACAACAACCATAGGGCAGCAGATGGAGAAAAGGGGACAGCAGGTAAGAATGCTTTGTAAAGTAGTCTTTGGGTAAAATGCAAGATATTCCTCTTGGCAATGCCAAAACCCCAACATGGTGGAGATCATCCAGTCCAACTCCCCTGCTAAAGCAGGATCACCCACACAAGCTTGCCCAGGATCACAATATCCAAGGAGTTTGGAAAGGTCTCCAGAGAATGAGACTCCAAAATCTCTTGGGCAGCCTGTTTCAGGGCTCCAGCACCCTCATACCAAACAAGTTTTACCTCCTGTTCAGGTGGAACATTCTGGGTTCCAGTTTGTGCCTGCTGCCTCTTGCTCTGTCACTGGGCACCACTGAAAAGAGTCTGGCCCCATTATCTTCCTCCCCTGGCCCCTTCCTCCCCCTCTCCCCCCATAGCTCTTGCTGAACACTGGGAAGATTCTCTCTCAGGCTGCTCTTCTCCAGCTAAACAGCCCCAGATCTCTCAGCCTTTCCTCCTCACAGAGATGCTCCTGGCTCCTCATCATCTTCATAGTTTCCACCTGACTCTGTCCAGTAGTTTTCTGCCTCTCTTGAACCAGAGAGCCCAACAGCTGTCACCATAATCCAGCTCTGGCCTCAGCAGGGCAAAGTCGAGAGGGAAGAGAACCTCCTTCAACCTGCTGCCCTCTTGTTCATTCACCCTCTCATACACCTTATATTGCTCTCTACGTTGCTTTGAAGCTTTGACCCAATGTCTTTGGCTGTCTTTGATCAACACAAAAGTACAAAACCCTGTAAAATCTATTTTATATTTTCATTTTTTGAAGTTGAGGAGGTTGTAGTGTTGACTTCTGCGAGAAGTCCAGTGTCCTGCTTCACCAGGGGATGGCAAAGGAAATACTTCACACCCTCCTGACTGACTGCATTAATTACCAAGGTGATGAATAGTGTTCAAACTATGTAAATAAATGTGTGCTGGAAATTCGAGCCCAATGAAAGTGCAGCTATGTTTTAGTGGACCTTGGCATCATATTTCACAGAGTAAAAGTTGTGAGGGAAGAGGAGTGATATTTATGGAGTGCAAAGCACTGTGGGATTTTGTGGGAAACCACATATATTCAGCTTGTCAGAAAACATCTTAATATTTACTCTTACAATCCCTAGGCTACTGCTTTCTAAACCTAAAGCTTTCATTAGCCCATTTACCAGATATAAAACATTTGTAAGTCTGTTGAAAGAGTTACTTTCAGGAGTGGCATTTTTCACAGCACAACGATGATACCTTTACATAACCTCATTATGCAGCAGTCTCAGCTCCTGCAAGTTCAGCTGCTTTATCCTATTGAATTAACTCCCTATCTCCACATCTGTCTTCAAAACTTTGGATTATTTTGGAACATCCTCTCTGTCCCCAACTATAAGGATCCCATTTTCCTGGTGTATGTATCCCCATTGCCAGCCTGACCCTGCTTCTTGGTGGCGCAGGGTCGACATGGCAGTTAGATGGTTTCAGTGGTGCCCAGTGATAGGATGAGAGGCAACAAGCAGAAAATGGAACACAAGAAGTTCCACCTTAATGTGAGGAAGCACTGGGAGAAGTTGCCCAGAGAGGCTGTGGGGTTTCCTTCTCTGGACAGATTCCAAACCCACCTGGACATTGCAATCCTGAGCAACCTGCTGTGGGTTGCCCTCCTTTAGTAGGGAGGTTGGAGTAGATGATCTCCAGAGGTCACTTGCAATGCCAACCATGCTGAAATCCTGGGATTCTGCCATGATTGGTAGCTTGCTGGATTTGGTTAGGCAGGAATAATCTGAATTACCTACTGCCAGAGTGAACTTACTGTCATTTTAGGGCTCATCCCTGCAGGACCTTGATGGGCAACACCATGGACCAGAGGAGGAGACATGTTGACTTTCTTGATACAATTAAAGACTGGGGAAGAATGGTTAAAAACCATAAATATCACAGCTATTTAATCTTTTATTAAAGCAATTACCTAAAAATTGAAGATTGAAGACATGCTCTGGCTAGGTCTCATAAGGTTATCAGAGCCAAACCTGCTCAGTAACAGAATTTGGAATCTCAGCTGACGTCCAAGCTCTGCAAAATGCTTCACTTGGTAAGTGGGGAGATTTTCTTGTAAATTCAATTTTTCTTGTAATTCAATCCTGCACCAGAGCTCTCACTTGATGGAAAGGAGGCTCTGTGCTCCTGGAGTGTTTTACAAATATGTAAATATTATACCTAAGCTACCCCTGTTAATTAAATATGGCACTTTACACAAGCATATTGTTTCCAGTCTCAATGTTCTGGCTTAAATCCATCATCAGTAATTACGTCCTGTCTTTTTAAATTCTTTACTGGTTTAATTAGCTAAATTATTCTGCTTCAATTCCTGTCCCAAACTTCCTCACAGTGTTGGTGACTCGTCTCTGCAGCTCCTATATTTTGTAGCATTGGTGGCATCATCCCGTCAGGGATCCCATCATCCCATCAGCAATGCCACTTGATGGGTTATTGTACTTCATTAACAGCATATCACAGTATCCCAGCATGGTGGGAATTGGAAGGGACCTCTGGAGATCCTCTAGTCCAACCCTCCTGCTAAAGCACCCACAGCAGCTTGCCTGGGCTCACAATGTCCAGGTGGATTTGGAATCTCTCCAGAGAAGGAGACTCCACAACCTATCTGGGGAGCTTGCCCCAGGGTTCTGTCACCCTTACAGCAAAAAAGTTTCTCTTCATGTTGAGGTGGAAATTCCTAGATTCCTGTTTGTATTTATTGGCCTTTGTCCTATCACAGGACACCAGTGAAGAGACTAGGTCCTTCTTCTTGACACCCACCATTCAGATATTTAAAAATATTGATAAGACTCCCCTCTCAGTCCTCTTTTCTCCAGACTAAACAGTCACCAGGTCTCTCACCCTTACTTATCAACTTCCACGTATTCAGATATCAAATTAAAAGGGATCACCTGTTTCCAGTCCAGGTCTAGTGGCACCAAAGGTGAGAGAAGCTCTGTACAACTCCAAGAGGTGTCCAATTATCAATGAAGATTAAGTAGGGAGAAGGTAGGAAGGAAGTGAACTGCAGCTTAATACACTTAGTTGATTAATAATTCCATGCAACCTGTTCAAGTCTTTTAGTAAAACAAAGTATTGCATGGAAAAGGAATATTTATTTTCATAGAATGGTAAGGTTGGAAGGGACCTCAAATANCTGGGGGCTCCAGACCTGCACATAGTTTTCAAGGCTATCTTTTAGCCACCACGATCCTATTAAAATTATTCTCGAGGAAAAAAAATTAAAGATACATATCTTGCTAATAAAAAATCAATTTATTGATAGATGTTGAGGAAGCAGAACCTCCTGTAAATTAGGTCAGTCCTCCGGTAAACCATCTCCTGAGCTCCTTTGTGGGAATTACGTAGGCAACGGGTTCGCTTTTCAAATCTTAATATAAAACTTGGAGAAGGTGAAAGTATTCCACCTTATTCACATTCATAAAAATAAAATTAGAAAAAAAAATCATAATGTAGCATCAATATTCACTTAATAAAGAGACCATTTACAACTGCTGCTCCACTGTTCTTTTGTTTGCCAGGGCTGATTTTGATTTTTCTTTCTTTCTTTTTTTTTTTTTTTTTTTATGTTTTAAATCATATGGAAGAGTCGGTGCAGCAACATCTGTGGCTTGTCAGTCATTTAATTAACCAAAGGAAAGCTCACTCTCCATTTTATTTCTCTATATGTTAATGCTAAAAACTAATAGAAAACAGCTAGTAAATTGTCCTCTGCATATATTGGACACAGCAACAATTACTCTGGCAGAGAAGATATAATAAAAGAGGAAATTTTAATAGTATTCTTATTCTATTTATTCTCAGGGGCTTCCATTGCAAGGTAGTGGAGAAATTAACAATTATTTCTTTTCATTGTTTTTTGATGATCTTTTTCTATTATGGCCCTATCCAACTCCAAATAAAATATAATTTGAACTTTCTTTTTTTCTTTCTTTTCCCCCCCCCCCTTTTTTTTTTTTTTTTTCCTTTTGTATTAAATTCTACAGCATCTTGAGATTTCCTTTCGAGCTGGTTACAGAAAGGTCCTGAGAAGGTTCAGTCAAAGAAGGAGAAGCTGTTTCTCTCTGTTGTTCAGACAGCTGGTTAAGGCATGTCAATTATTAGGACAATCAAGATAACTCAGCTTAAACCCCAAACTTTCCCATAATAAAATAATTTGCTTTTCCAGCCTTCTTTTTATTGACAAATATGTCTTTCCCATATTTTCCAAATGTCTGTCATATGATATGTCTAAATACTTGCTATTGCTCTGCTATATAAAGCAATTAACTGGCTTTATATAGCAAATTGTCAAAGGATTTCCTCAGAAAGCTTGGGGAAATCTAACATACGAAACTATTCTCCAATTTATTGACATGCTATGATGGTGAAAAAAAAAAGTAGGACATCAATAAACAGCTTTAGCTGGGAAAACTGGAATCTGATTATAAGTATTGGGAGCTGGAGACTAGAGCCTCAATTAAAATACATGGCATAGCTTTAGTTTAAAATAGAGAGGTGCTATATTTTAATGGGGAAAACACAAGGCTTAGTAGAGCACAGGCAAGCAGCTATGTGGACTCTGACATCCCAATTTTCCCTCAGGTCTATTCAAACCAGATTCAGGTTCAGCTCTCATGCCAGACCATTTCTCCAGCTCTGGGAATCAGAATCGTAGAATCATTGAATGGTTTCAGTTGAAAAAGACCTCTAAGATCAAGTACTACTGTCAACAAGACCACCATGGCCATCAAAC
>WBNM01006334.1:12569-33058 GCA_013399055.1 Ramphastos sulfuratus
CTGGGGGTTCTCCTTTTGCATTTCCATACAGCTAACTGAAGCTGCATTGCTGGGGGTTCTCCTTTTGCATTTCCATACAGGTAACTCTCTGCACACCAATTTGCTTTCCCTTTTCCAACAGCAACTTTCTCCTGGGAGCTAGTTGCTGGGACAGAGCTGTCTTCATATAATTTAATTATCATGTGGCTTGCACCTTTTTAGCTCCCCCTGAATAAGAAAAAAAAGTGAGTGCTGCCTTTGGTTTACATCACTTGTTGGAAAACACTCCAAAGCATTGAAAAACTATTAAATTGTTACAATATTGGATGCCAACACACAGGGCTATTAGTCTAATTCATCCTTCAGATCAAAGCCCACACAGGCAGCTCTCCTGCCTACAGCTATTTTCCTTTTACTTTCCTGCTTGACAGTAGTCCCTCACATCCCTCTGTTCTACTTTTCTTTGAACGTACACATTTTCCTTTAGTCATGGAAATATAATTTATGTCTATTATGCTGCATTATAGATTGCAGATCGGGACGGGCGTGCACTGCTGCCTGCGAACTCTGCTTGTTGTAGGGGGGGGTTGGCAAAAATAAATAAGGAAGCCTCCCTGCTTCGCTCGGGAGAAGAAAATGGGAAGGGGTGGGGGGGAGAGGAAAATGGGAAGGGATTGGGGGGAGGGCTCGGCGGCTGGGGACCGAGCCGCCTTCTCTTCTCGAAGTTTAATTTCCAAGTAGAGACCTCGGAGCGTGATTTATTAACATCACGCTGTTTGCTTTTGTCACATTGTGGATGTGGCAGGGGGGAGAGCTGGCCCCGCTCCAGCCCGGACCACCCAGCGAGCGCCGCAGAGCTACCGGCGCTGCGCACNCTCCATCTCTGGGGAGGTTTTTGAGCTCTGAAATGGTGGGATCACAGCTCTTGGGGAGTGCAGGACCTCTCCCCAGGTGTGTGCAGTGGGCTCTGGTCCCAGCGCAGGCACAGCAGCAGGGCACATTCCCTCTCCCCCCTTCCTCTCTGTGTTTGAAGTGTTCATGATTTGTTTCCTTCAGTGTGGGGTCATAGCAGCTCTGGCATGCTGTTGAGCCACCAGCCCTCAGATGGTCTCCCCTGACCTCATGGATTCCCGGGAGAAGGGAAATTAAATGTTCATCATGCCAATGGATGGAGCAAATGCAGCTAATCCCTGGTTTGGTGGGAAGATACATGGTGTAGAGGTTCACAGGGGCACCTGAGGTCCTTTCCTCAAGCAGGCAAAGTCTCCAGTGCCTGTGTCTCTGAGCCTCGTCTGTCTCACTGCAGCCTTCCAGCTCAGAGAAACTTTTCTGAGGGGGTTTGAGAAGGTTCTGTAATCCTCCCGTACCTAAGCAGGCTGCACTGAGTTCCAGGGCAAACAGCCTGGTTAGGACACAGCTACCTGGAAGTAACACCAGTGTGTGTCCCCAGGGGCTCTCAGAGAAGAGGCAGTGACCACACTCAGGACTTACCCCTCAGGTGTCTTGGGTCCACCAGGAAAACTTTCAGAAGCAGAATATAGGCACACAGGTACCAGTGTGGTCCTAAAAGCTGAGTGTGTGAGTAAGGTGGTGGTGTAACAGCAAGTTTTCCTTTTTTCAGCTATATTGCCTTAATTGCAATGGCCATCCAGCAAAGTCCTTCAAATAAAGTCACCCTCTCTGGCATTTATGACTTTATAATGAAGAAATTTCCTTACTACAGATCAAATCAAAGAGCCTGGCAGAACTCCATCCGACATAACTTATCACTTAACAGTTGCTTTGTAAAGGTAAGATCAGTAACTGCATATTTATATGTACACACCGTGCACGGCTGAGAGGAAAATAGATGTAGGAGTAGTAGCACTAGGAAAGAAGGGGAACAAACAGCTGAGCTGCAAATCACTTGAAATCTCTCTGAGTTGTCAGTTATAGATATAAATAGATAGAGATAACAAATTGGAGGGAAGGAGTTTGCATCCTCTTCGTACAATAAAAGGCTTGTCATGTGTGTTTACACCATTCCTGAATGTAAATGAATGCAGATGTTAAGCAGCAGCATCTGTAACACATACAAATACTGAACTGCCTTTAAATAAATACAGGTTCCCAGAACAGAAGGGAATGAGAAGGGGAAAGGAAACTATTGGAGCTTTGCGACGGGATGCGAATCCATGCTGGATCTCTTTGAAAATGGGAATTACAGGCGAAGGCGACGGAGGAGGAACATGAAGAGGGAGCACAAGGAGCAGAGACCAAGCAGAGGAAGAAGTCCTTCATCCTCTGATATGTCTTCTGTGGACTCTGCTTTAAACAACATTCCCCCTTCTGAAAGTAAACATGGAAGAATTGAGTCAGGCCCAAGACTACTGGAGGCTCGTGGGCTTGCTCCAAGCAGCGTGACTAACAGGCACAGCCTCAGCAGTTCCTCCCTGGCAAAATCGGATTCCGAAATCAAATTCAGCATCGACTACATCCTTTCAGCCCCTGACCCTCTGCCTGTCCTGAGGTCTCAATATCACATGCAAGAAAGCAAATATCACCTACTGGAGGCCCAGCAAATTAATTTCCAGCTCTGGACAATGTGATGTTATCTGTTTGTGGTAGTTGCAGTGCATGCGGCAGCCTCACATGTCACTGCAAATCAGCTGCCTGCCTCCTCGTTTGCTTCCCGAGCCGTTCTCAGCAAGGGTTACTGATTCACCAGCTGATCTCTGTCTGCACCCTAAGAACTTTGCCAAGATTAAAGCACAAAGAACAGACACCGAGATCAGGTTTTGCTGCGCTCCATGAAATCCTGACTTTGCTTTCTCCACAGTCTTGGGCATCATTTAACACCATAAAGAATTTCCTTTCTCGAGCAGAGTCCGACAGAAAAGAGACTCACTTATCATCCACTGCTTTATTAAAGACCAAGTGAATTTGCTTCCACTTTCACTAGTGGAAATTAGGATTAATTCCACTGAAGTATATAGGTCAGAATTTAAGCTGATCTAAACCAGTGTAATTCTGTTGACTTACACTGGCTGAGAATGTAAGGGATGGGAGGGTGGGGGGGGGATGACTTTGTTTTCTCAAATCAAACACAGAAAACAACTTTGTCTTCCTTTATTTTTATTGTAACATCCTGTTTCAAACTGTTGTGCAGCTTTGATTCATCTTTTGTTATCAAATGTAATCACTAACAGGCACTTAAAGTCTATTTTTGTTGATATTCAGGGCAGAATTGTTTAAACTGTTGAAGTGAATTTGTGTTCAAAGTGATTTCAAGAAAGCTAATTGCAAAGCTCCTGAACTCTGGTTGACTTTGATGAGTAATGTGAGAGAGGCATAGAGCCCTGATTGAAAAAAACAAACCAGTAAGTCTCTCCCCTTGTACTATCAGAGAGCTCCCTGAGATGCTGCAGGAACATCTTTCACTTAGCAAGTGGAGACCCAGCTTTACAAGAAGCTACATCCAGTGTTAACCAAAGCCAGAATTCCACCTTCCTGCTTTGAGGCAAGTTGCATATTCCTATTAAATAGATTTTATTGATCCTTCTTGGAAGCAATTACCAAAGTGGTACTTGACATGATTTCAGCAAAGCTGGTGAGGTTTATCATTTACAGATGGCAGTGTTAGGTGATGACCTGCATTTCATCACCATCTACATGTGGTGGGGTACTGCAGAACACAACCTGGTGGACAGTGATAAGCTGTAACAAGCATTTAAGAACCTGCCTTTGTACGACTTATTCATGATTAATTTCTCCCCAATACCTAATGGCAGCATCAGTAAAGACTCCACAAAACCTTAGTTTGGGCTTTGCTACAACAATCTTCACCTAGCACAGATCATAACCCAGACCTTGTTTTGGGCTTTGCTGTAACAATCTTCACCTAGCACAGATGATGATGCAGAACACAACCTGATGGACAATGATGAGCTGTAACAAGCATTTAAGAACCTGCCTTTGTACGACTTATTCATGATTAATTTCTCCCCAATACCTAATGGCAGCATCAGTAAAGACTCCACAAAACCCAAACCTTGAGTTGGGCTTTGCTACCACAATCTTCACCTAGCACAGATGATAGTGAAAAAGAAAAGGGTGCTGGTGGCTTAAAGCAATTACATACAGAGAGATAAAATTATCTTTGCTAAAGGTAAATGAAGGTGTATGAGATAAGCAAAACTGTGCTAGAGAGATGCTTGGGCATGACTTGAATTTTTATGCAGAAGCTTTGACATTTCAGTAAGTTATTTTATATTGTGTCTAATATATTCTGTACATTTATACTATATATATTCTTATATATTGTTATTGGGGAAAGGAGGAATGTCACTGCACTTCCATGTTGTAAAAATGCATGATGTATGTTGTCACAATGCTGAAACTCCTGCCATATACTTAAAATTTACCACCAGTGGTATTTCACACTGATTGGTAATAAATGTTTGGGGTTTTTGGGGTTTTTTTTTTGGGGGGGGGAAGCTATAAAACTTGCTATCTTTAGGTTGTTTATTGTAGCATGCAAAGACTCTTTGCTTCTTCTTCATCATCAGAAAGGACAAAATGGAAAATCATCTCAGTTGCATCACTGCATGTCTTCCAAACTTTGAAGGGGATGGTTTGCTTGTGACTAAGCTATGCTTTCAGATGGGAGCTTTCACTTCTCTGTGAATTGATGGTGATTTGGGGCAGCTACCAGAGAGCACAACCTGACTCATCAGACCTAATCGATCTGTTTCTGCTGAAGAAAACCTCTGGGATCAGCTGAGCAGATGGGTCCTCACTCGAAGAGGGATGAAAATTTGCTCCTTTGGTTTTTCTGTTCAGTACTAAATAGATGTGGGAAGAGCATGTCCTCACTTAATCCTTCAGTGTATGCATGTGGGTCAGTAGGTGTGCACCTCTAGCACCCTGCCTTCATTTATATACTCATGCTCTAGATGCAGATTCTTGTTTGAAACATGTCAATGCTGCTGTTTGGCTGATAGTTGCAGTACACATTTGCAGTATATTTGAAATATATCTATATTTTATTTTTTTTCCCCTGTGATATGTGTAAATATGATTCTTACTATGTGTTATTCCTTAAAAACATAGACGTGGAAGGACATGGAAGTGTTGGAGTGGGTCCAGAGGAGGCCACCAAGATGCTGAGAGGGCTGCAGCAGCTCTGCTATGAGGACAGGCTGAGAGAGTTGGGGCTCTGCAGCCTGGAGAAGAGAAGGCTTCCAGGAGACCTTAGAGTAGCCTTCCAGGATCTGAAGGGGGCTACAGGAAGGCTGGGGAGGGACTATTGACAAGGTCTTGGAATGCCAGGACAAGGGGCAATGGGTTTGAACTGGCAGAGGGAAGATTTAGACTGGATGTTAGGAGGAAGTTCTTTACAGTGAGGGTGGTGAGACACTGGCACGGGTTGCCCAGGGAGGTTGTGGCTGCTCCCTCCCTGGAGGTGTCCAGGGCCAGGTTGGATGAGGCCTTGAGTAACCTGTGCTAATGGGAGGTGTCCCTGCCTATGGCAGGGGGTTGGAACTGGATGATCCTTGAGGTCCCTTCCATTCTATGATTCTATGATGAATGCTGTTAGCAAGAGGTATCCAGTGACAGCAGAGGTCCCTGCTAAGCATGCACCTTACCCTGGTGCACAAGGTGAGCTGCTGAGACCAGTGGATTTCCAGCCATGGGTACTAAGCAATACAGGAAAAAATGCAGTAGGAGAGGCAGAAATACACCCAGCAGAGGTCCAAAACCATTTTCAGGAAGATGAATTAATATTCACAAATAGCCATGCCCTTTGCTCACGTCAAGTGCCTGCTAGGAGAGACTGTCAGGCTCGAGTTTGCCTAACATATAATCAAAGAAATTTGTGTACAAAGGGCTGTTAACATTTGTTTTGCAAAGGATATCAATCATATTTCCCCCAAAATGAAGGGACACATTTCAATTTACTCAGTATATTATATCCTGACGACTCCAGAAAGGTTTCCAGCACTTAAAGTGAATGGCATTTAATATAGAACAACATAACAGGGGTGAGGGCTAGACGTGACCTTATTCAAATGTCGTAGCCATTACAAAGCCATTCCCAATGTAATTATAATTAAATACTTTATGCCTTTCTTGCAAATCCTCTGATCGATCATTGATATTAACATTAATATTGTATTACCCCCAAGCAAATGTCTCCCACACAAGTGTTATGGATCACCAGGTTTCCATTAACAAAGTTGTGAGCTATTGCCGTGTGCTGGTCGTGGATAAATTTACTTAAATTACCTTTTCTCAGGGAAAGGGGGGGGGGGGGAAGTCAAGGTTTTATTCTTTTTATCCCTGCACTCTGAGTCTAGAGCTCTTTTTTATTATTCATAGAATCATANAGCTCTACTGCAGCCTGTCAGCCACTTGCATAAGCCATGATGAAATGAAACAGAAAATCTCCCTGGAACATCCCTCTTTGCCCTGTGCTGAAGCAGATGAATATTGTCCAAATGTAGCTGGTTTGGTACATGGGTCAGAAGCTGAGCTCAAGCCAGGGCTGAACAGTGCAGAGTAGGGTCTGAACACCACTGAGGCTATTACCAGGCTCTTAGGCTGTACACAGAAGCCAAAATGGGGAAAGGTTTTGGTGATTGACTCAATGCCTCATCTCAACAGGTCTTCTGGCTACAAAGAGAGACACAGAATGAGCCATGGATTTCCTAACCTTAAAAGAGTTCCTTTGGGAGGGTTCACACTGCCTATCCTAAGCCTGGGATGAGGTAGAAGGCAGGTGTGGGAGAGCAGCTCCTCCCTGCCAGACTGGTGGGCAAGGCAGGGGAAGAACAAGCCTTTTGTCCTCTCCTTTCAGGATCATAAATACCTTTGCAAAGGAAAGATGAAAGGTTTCTTTCTGGGGAGAAGCTGGGCTCAGCCTCACCAGGGGACCCTGGGGTGCTTTGTTTGTTTTTCTTTTTAAAAGGAAGGCTTCAGATGATAGCACAAAGATTTTGATGGAGCTGAGCCTCCTTATTCTGCAATGATTTGACTTCTAATGATTTAATTTCTTAGTTTTGTCACTGCTGTCAAAGAAGTGTTTTGGGTTTTTTTTTTTAAACAGCAAGATGATGCTTTTTCTCCTCAGAATAAAATTCAAACTACTTGAACAAGAATGCAGCAATTTAAATACAAAGTACTTGAGCAAAGATGCAGCAATTTAAACCCAAAGTACTTGAACAAGGATGCAGCAATTTAAATCCAAAGTACTTGAACAAGGATGCAGCAATGTAAATCCAAAGTACTTGAGCAAGGATGCATCAATTTAAATCCAAAGTACTTGAGCAAGGATGCAGCAATTTAAATCCAAAGTGCTTGAGCAAGGATGCAGCAATTTAAATCCAAAGTACCTGAGCAAGGATGCAGCAATTTAAATCCAAAGTACTTGAGCAAGGATGCAGCAATTTAAATCCAAAGTACCTGAGCAAGGATGCAGCAATTTAAAGCCAAAGTACTTGAGCAAGGATGCAGCAATTTAAATCCAAAGTACTTGAACAAGGATGCAGCAATTTAAATCCAAAGTACCTGAGCAAGGATGCAGCAATTTAAAGCCAACTTTTATGTCCCATCACCAATTTCCCATCACCAGTGAAGAGGCCAGTGGCTGACCTCACCTATGGGAACCTCCACCTCAGTAGAACCTCCTCCTTATTATGGGAGTGTTAATGCAAGTTAGGACAGCTGAAAACAAACCTTTTCTTTGTCTAAAGGCAAGCTCCCCTATTTTTCTGCTAATCTGATAAATCTTATTAGTTGAGACCCATTAACTTGCCATATAAACAGAAGCTGTGTTCAAGGAGCATTTGAAGGGCAAGCCACACCAAGGAGCTGGCTCTCCTCATGCCTTTGCTTTGCTGTGCTCCATCCTGTTGCTGGGGCTGACACAACCCCTCTCATCTGCACAGCAGGGTGGTCCTCAGCTACCTTGCAGAGCAGTCTGCATGCTCCTCTGAAGCTGAGTGGGGATTTTTCCACCATCTTCTGGCCTTGGAGAGTTTTCCTTTGGGTAGTGAATGCCTGTTTGAGTCCAAATCTCATGTGTCCTTTCCCCTCTCTAGTGACTGAGAAGGGAAGGGGTTTGAAGGGACAAGCCCTGAGCCTGCTACATGTCTTCCAGTAGTACAGAGCTGGTTGGGACCTTGAAAATGGTGCAGTGCAAGGGCCCTGGGGTTGTGTATCAAGCCCCTGGACTGTACATTGAGGGCAGCATCTCCCCAGTGTCCCACCACACTCAAGCTCAGGTAAAAGAGAGAACCTAGCCCACATGCTCCTAGGTAAACAGGGCTTTAATCTTCACCTCTGTAAGTGTAACACAAATTCCTGTCTGGAATCAGGACTTCAGACCCCAAACCCAGCACATGGAAATCCTTTGCTGCTCATTCCAGCTGGCCTCCCTGCTCTGTCTCCTCTGGGCCATGTTCTCCTCCCTGCTGCAAGGGTGTAAATCCTTGTACATCCAGGAACATTGATACAACTACTTCTGGAATTCAAGCAGCACCTGTGAAACTTCACTTTCCAGCTTACACCAAAGCTCTCTGTCCCACAGTCTGCCAAATTTGGGCCAGCAGCTCTACTCCTGGATAGTCTTCTCGGAGCAACAAATGGTCCTGCCTTTTCACTTTGCCCCAGCATCCAGCTCCTAACTGCTTTCTCATGGGTACCATATGCACTGCACTGCACAAAGAAGGTTCATACCCTCTCTCTGTTTTCCTGGGGATGCCTTTCTTATTGCAGTTAGGGTCATTAAATTAAAGAGCAGGGTAGGTCCAAGTCCTATGGAACTTGCACTGGGATTTTTATTTTTTTTTTTTACCCAGAGAGCTAACATAAAATAACAAAGTAAGCTGTGCTCCCTCCCACCCTAGCTACCACGGTTGGAGGCAAATCCAGCTGTGAGAATTTCGCCTGAAAAAGAACTGCTGGAGTCCTCCCGCTGTGAAATCCAGCTGTTAATTCAAACAGAAGGGATGGACCTGACCAGATAGGCCAACTGGCTTCTTTCCACCCTGAAGTCCATTGTGTTCCACGAGTTCCTAAATTTATGGTCGTGAAGGTCTTCCAAGCCCTGTAAGGAACTATGGCATGCAGTGCTTTTTGTTATGGAATGTGAGCCCGGGAGTGTGGCAGGGCACGCCCAAGTCCCTGCCCCACCGGAGGTTTGAATGGGGTGTGAAACTGTTCTGCTTCCCCCCACCTCTGGCTTCAGGGGGTTGGAATGTGAAAGTAGGCACCAAGTACCTTACCCCACCCCCGCGGGCTTGAATGGGGGAGAGTGAATCACCCCAGCATATAGATATGGCAACTGGACGCAGTCTGGTGGGACTGCCAGCGGGGGACTGCCAGCAGGGGACTTCGAGACAGACTTTGAGAGGGACTTGGACTCGGACTTGGAGTCTGTCCTTGAGTCAGACCTTGAGGGGCATCTGGAAGAGCGGT
This sequence comes from Ramphastos sulfuratus, assembly GCA_013399055.1. Lineage (NCBI taxonomy): Eukaryota > Metazoa > Chordata > Aves > Piciformes > Ramphastidae > Ramphastos > Ramphastos sulfuratus. The sequence continues at coordinate 22,008 of WBNM01006334.1, forward strand.
GAGGAGCAAGCACAGTCCCTGCTTTTGCACTGCTGCATCCTGCCTGCTGCAGGGAGCTGCTCTGCCATAAACCGACGCCGTTCGTGGGTATGCTGCTGAGCAGCCTGAGCCTTGCCCATGGTCTGCCCCACGATCTTCGCCTGTGGCAGCAGTGTCTGCGGTCAGTTTGGGCTCTGGCAGGTTTACTCACATTGAATCCTGTGCTGCATTGATCTGCCGCTGGATTACACTCTGCAGTTGAAGGCACTGCCGCAAAAGACTGCTGCAAAGGAGCCAAGGGACCAGCTCCAGACTCCTACTCTGCCGCTGTGAGTAGTGCAGACGCTCCCTAGGGCTCTGGGCTGCCTTTTATTTGTAAGTGTGGCAAAGCTATTTTTGTAGCAAACCTCTCCCAACTCTCTGATATTCCTGAATTACTAAATTCCCTGGAAGCATCCTTGTGAAGATTTTCCCAACCGAATTTTTTTGAACCCAATCTAACTAATTTGCATATAGCTGTGGGTGGGGCTTTCCAGAAATAAAATAACTACAGATTTTATAATTCCTGCCTCGTTAATTCCCACAACCAATTCATGGAGGCAAAGCAAGGTTTGGATTTAGCTTTCAAATGAGGATCCTGGAATCTCTCAGGATAAACAGGCTAAATTAGGAATCAAAACATATCCTGTTTCTCACCAGATTATGAAACTTGCCCTGTATCATCAGAGACAGCAAGTAGAAGTTGCAAGCTAAGCCCAGCTGCCTTTGTTCTTGTCACTGAATGGTTCTCATTGTCACTTCATAGCAGGGGTCAGCAGTGCACAGCGACAGGAACAACCTTTTCATCTTTTTGGGGGGGTTTTTGCTCTGCTGAGGGTTGCTAAAGAATCTTTGGACATCAGGACTGAGGATGCTCCCTCGTCAGCATCCACTTAGACACATAATTACCTTGTCTTGCTCTGAGCAGGCTGGAAACAAGATACTGAAAGCTTTTTGACTTGTCAGCCTGTATAGAATCATAGAATCATAGAATGGTAAGGTTGGAAGGGACCTCAAAGATCATTCAGTTCCAACCCCCTGCCATAGGCAGGGACAACTCCCACCAGTATAGGTCACTCAAGACCTCACCCAACCTGGCCTTAAACACCTCCAGGGAGGTTGTGGAGCACAGAAGACCTCCAGGGAGGTGGGGAGCACAGAATCACCCAATGTGATCAAAGATCAAAGATCATGTTGGGTGATTCTGTGCTCCACAACCTCCCTGGGCAAACTGTGCCAGTGTCTCACCACCCTCACTGCAAACAACTTCCTCCTAACATCCACTTTCAATCTCCCCTCTGCCACTTCAAACCCATTGCTCCTTGTCCTGTCATTACAAGACCTTGTCAATAGTCCCTCCCCAACCTTCCTGGAGCCCCCTTCAGATCCTGGAAGGCTACTCTAAGGTCTCCTGGAAGCCTTCTCCAGGCTGCAGAGCCCCAACTCTCTCAGCCTGTCCTCACAGCAGAGCACCAGAATATGGTGAAGCTCAGTGCAGCTCTCTCATTGCTACGACTCCACAAGTAACTGCTCTGCACAAAATTTCTCCCTCTTAGGTCTTCCTTGCAGACAGGTTGAAGACTTAATTGCCTTGGAAGTTTGCCTAATTTTTGTAGTGGTATCAGGGGTTCTGGTCAGCCTGCCTGAAATCTGCCCAGCTGCAAGAATGCTGCTGTTATCCTCAGTGATTAAAACTTTTGTCAGTACCAGCACTTGGCCTCCCAGCCCCATGCATGTGAATCTAACTGTCCCCCTGAAGCTGCGGTTTCCACAGCTGCTAATGGTAAAACACTGTCGTGTTTTCCTTTGTCCAGGAAAAAAATTAGGACAGAATCAACTTTTCTCTTGAGCCCAAAGGCTCCACTGACCATTAACCATCTGGCCCAAGCAAGATCTGCTCTGGCTGAAAAATCCTTTTTGAGGTTTCGTGCCACAGATATTTATTCCTGCAACAAAATCACTCCCTGGCTTCCCCTCTTTGCCTTGAGGCATTAACACTCTCCTCATAGGGACTGCAACAAGTACCCTCTGCTGCCATCCTCTCCTTCCAGCACAGCCACTCTGAGACTGGGAAGAAGAAGCAGGACTTTCCATAAAAGTGAATGTGGAAAATAACAGGTGTAATGAGCTGTGCTTTGTGTTTAATCTGTCTCAAGCTTTTCTGAGGCTGAGGGCTGTATGAGCAATTAGCAAGCCCTGGGAGGCGTTTCAGCACTAATGGGCCCATAACGCTCTTCTGCATTGGGCTGTCTGGAACTGGCTCCATGGACTGAGTCCCAACTCTCATGAAATGAATGAGAGTTTTGCAGTTGGCTTCAAGGGACTGAAACTTAATCTTCTGTTGCCAGGACTAGAGATTAATCAGATTAAAGACCGTGTGGACTGCAGAGAAAAATTAAATACCTCCTAGCAGTTACTTGGTGTCTTCTCAAGACAAAACAGCAGCTCATTTCCACAGGTTTCTTTGTCTTTCAGCCAGACAAAATACTTCCTGAATACAATGGCAAATGTCTCCAAATAGGGAAGAAGCTCCCCAAAGCCCAGGGGCTGAACACAGCAGAAACAGATGTTGGCATCTGGGGTGAGATTCCCAGTGCAAAAAAATGAGGCTGGTGCACACACTCAAGCAAGCGCATATCCAAACTTGGGATCTCAAATTTCCCTTCAACAGAAAACCCTGGCAAGGGGGTGACACTGTGACACTCAAGCAAGTGAGTTACACTAAGCTTATACCCAAAATTGGGATCTCAGATTTTCCTTCAACAGAAAACTGTCCCAAGATCTGGCACAGCCTGGCAAGGGGATGACACTGTGACACTCAAGGAAGTGAGTTACACTAAGCTCATATCCAAACTTGGGATTTCAGATTTTCCTTCAACAGAAAACTCTCCCAAGATGTGGCACAGCCTGGCAAGGGGGTGACACTGTGACACTCAAGCAAGTGAGTTACACTAAGCTCATACCCAGACTTGGGATCTCAGATTTTCCTTCAACAGAAAACCATCCCAAGATCTGGCACAGCCTGGCAAGGAGGGGACACTGTGACACTCAAGCAAGTGAGTTACACTAAGCTCATACCCAGACTTGGGATCTCAGATTTTCCTTCAACAGAAAACCATCCCAAGATCTGGCACAGCCTGGCAAGGAGGTGACACTGTGACACTCAAGCAAGTGAGTTACACTAAGCTCATACCCAAACTTGGGATCTCAGATTTTCCTTCAACAGAAAACTCTCCCAAGATCTGGCACAGCCTGGCAAGAGGGTGACACTGTGACACTCAAGCAAACAACTTACACTAAGCTCATACCCAAACTTAGGATCTCAAATATTCCTTCAACAGAAAACCATCCCAAGTCTGGCACAGCCTGGCAAGGGGATGAGACTGTGCTACTTTCTTTTTTTGTTTTGCTGCTGTTGAAATTACAGGCAAATAAACATTTTCAAGATGATACATTGCCTATCCCTAATAAATACCAAGGGCATTTAATATAAACTCTGGACACATGGTTTGCTTTGTTGTTCTAAGTAACCATTTCCTTTTAGCAGAATGAAAAGCTACTTGCTCTGTGATGCTGCAGATTATAAATTAGCAACTCTCATATGGGTTTGTGCAATTGTTTCTTGGAGAGCTTTAGGCTACTGCTAAAAAAAAAAATTCAAATAAAATGTGAATTCATTGAACTGTAACTTGTGGTATTAGATTTATAATAAACAAAGGTAGGTCACATGTGGTGGAAAAAGATGTTTGGAAACTCAAGCAGCAATGTTTTAATCCAGTTTAGGCTCTGAAGTCAAGGGGAAGCTTGGCTTTCTGCTTCCCAGGGTATGAAACCCTGAGCAGATGGAAAGCACAGAGCCAGGAGTGGGCTTCCAAGCAGGTTTAGAGGAGGTGGGAGAAGGCAGATTTCTTGTCAGCCACAGAAGAAATGACTCAACGGCAGTAGCAGCCTGGCCCCACATCAAACTGGGATGGAAGGGTCAGGAGAAGAGAGGAGGGCAGCCCAGTTCAGCCTTTCTTCCTGTCTGCCCTGGTTTCACCAGGGGTGACTGCAATGGGAAAGTAAGCAGCTCCCCCCCAGGCCAGCAGACTGCTGAGGAAAGCTGCCCAATCTCCAACCTCAGCTACAGGAATCAGAGAATCATAGAATGGTAAGGTTGGAAGGGAGCTCGAAGATCAGCCAGTTCCAACCCCCTGCCATAGGCAGGGACACCTCCCACTAGTACAGGTCACTCAAGGCCTCCTCCAACCTGGCCTTGACCACCTCAATGGAGGTTGTGGAGCACAGAAGACCTCCAGGGAGGTTGTGGAGCACAGAATCACCCAATGTGATCAAAGATCATGTTGGGTGATTCTGTGCTCCACAGCCTCCCTGGGCAACCTGTGCCAGTGTCTCACCACCCGCACTGCAGAGAGGAGGAGGCTCACAGATGTTTATTTGAGAGGAGGAGGCTCAGTTCTTCTTTTAGTGGATGTTTCTTAAAATAAATGACCATGGTGGCCAAGAAGGCCAATGGGATCCTGGGGTGTATTAGGAAGAGTGTGTCCAGCACATCAAGGGAGGTTCTCCTCTGCCCCTACTGTGCCTTGGTGAGACCTCATCTTGAGTACTGCCTGCAGTTTTGGGCTCCCCAGTTGAAGAGGGACAGGGATCTGNCACATTTCAGAGAGAATATATTAATATACCTACATGCATAGGAACCTTTTTCTTTGCTCCTAAGCCTGGCTGCATCTGAATCATTTACACCACAAAAACAACGTAAGTGAAGCCTGCGCCTGGGCTGCAGGCTCAGCTGCAATTGATTCCTGTAAGGAATATTCTTCCTAGCAAGTGAGTGCACTGGGCTCTGCAAGCAAGGGGGCATGTCATGCACCACGTGGGAAATTGATATCTCTGTTGTAATTCTGGGTTGCAGTGACTGGAGCTGAAGTTTACAATGGTTGCAACTGCCAAACTCCTCAGCTAAACGACTGCAGCGCTGACATTGATTATCAGGCTTCCTGTGCCCTCGCACATGATCCAGTAATATTGACACACAGTACAAGGAAATTGCAATCTGAACTACTAGTAGCAATAGCTGGAGGCAGTTACAAAAGGAGCAGTGCTGCTGGTGGCACAGGGACTCCTTTATTAGCTTTAACCATGCTCTGATTATAATGCACTCAAGATAGCAGCAAATCCTGTATTCCATTCTTAAACTGCAGCTCAGAAAACATTTTTGCTTGCTTCTGTATTTCAGCCTTTATTTTTTTTTCTTTTTTTCTTTTTTTTTCTGAAGTAGTCTAAGAAGAAAACCTTCTGGCTCCAGAGATTCAGGTCTATTTTGTCTCTAACACGGGCAATGCCTTGGAGCAAGTCATTTTATGTCTCTGTGCCTCCATAGTCTCATTTGCAAGTCAGTACAGAGAGTTCACCTTTGCAAAACATTTTGTTAGAAAGATGCTACATCAGCAAGCTTATGTTGGTGACCTTCTACATCCTCTTCATATGCTGTCACCTTTCCTGTCTCTGCTCTGATCATCTAGAGATCCTATTACAAGAGGGCTTTGGATGTGCTGGAAGGTGTCCAGAGAAGGGCCACAAGGATGAGCAGAGGGCTGGAGCTGCTCTGCTGTGAGGAGAGATTGAGGGAGTTGAGGTTGTTCAGTCTGGAGAGGAGAAGGCTCTGAGGTGACCTTTAAGTATTTTAAGAGGGCTACAAGAAAGCTGGGGAGGGACTTTTTAGGCTGCCAGGTAGTGATAGGACTGGGGGAATGGAACCAAACTAGAAATGGGGAGATTCAGACTGGACGTGAGGAAGAAGTTCTTTACCACGAGGGTGGTGAAAACCTGGAATGGGTTTCCCAGGGAGGTGGTGGAAGCCTCACCCCTGGAGGTGTTTAAGGCCAAGCCGGATGAGGCTCTGCACAGCCTGATCTAGGGTAGGGTGTCCCTGCCCATGGCAGGGGGGTTGGAACTGGATGATCCTTGTGGTCTCTTCCAACCCTGCCTGATTCTATGACTCTATGATTCCATGATTCTGTGATTCCATGATTCCATGATTCTATGATTCCATGATTCCTTGATTGTATGATTCTATGATTCCATGATTCTACAATTCCATGACTCTATGACTCTATGATTCTATGACTCCATAATTCTGTGATTCCTTGATGCTATTATTCTGATTCCATGAGTCTATGATTCCTTGATTCTATGATTTCATGATTCTATGACTCTATGATTCCATGATTCCTTGATTCCATGATTCCTTGATTCTATGATTCCATGATTCTATGATCTCCAGTGCTTGAACATTTCACCCACTCTGCCACTGACCAGTTGCCATGGATCAGTTCTGCAGAGAGCTGAGTCATGCCTAAATGTGTAAAAATTAGAACCTCTTCCACTTCCATATAACTCCAAGAGTGGGAATTTTAAGGAATAAACAGACAAACAGAAAAAATGAAGACAACTGGAGTCAGGTCACAAGAAGTGGAATTGTTTCTGTTTGTTTTGTGTTGGTTTTTTTTAATAATCATCTTGCCTTTGATTTTTAAGGTGAATTAGAGTACAACTGTCTCCAGCTAAATGTAGGGAAGGATTGACAAGGATTTCAACAAGGATCTCATATTAACTCACACTGTCACCCACACTGTCAATCACTGTGCTGCCATAGCAAGTCCAAGCATTTTGCAGACCTTTGCAAAAACAGCCAGCAAAGGAAACCCTTCTACTGGCAATAAAAGCCAGCAGAGAACCCCTGCATGGTCAAGAGGAGTCTCTAGCACTGCTGATGATGCTGATGGTACTGCAGTGAGTTATTGAGCCAATCTCTGCAAAGGATCTCTATGATGCCACAATATCTGCTCAAGTCCAAGGAATCTGTGCAGAAGCTTAAAATGATTTTGCCATGGTGCATACTCCCTGGATGAATAATCTCCTGGAAAATTCAGCTTGGCTCTTCTGGTGATATCCCCAACTCCCCAAGAGAGGTAGTATTCAATATCCCAATTACACAGGCTTGACAAGAAGAGAGCTTTGATTTTTCCTTTGGAGAAATTTCCCAGGCTGAAACAAGCTCATTACTTAGCATTTGCTCCAAACCTGGTGCAGGTGCCATCCTGGAGTAATGACCCATGGCCATCTGCTATGCATAGGCTGAGAGAAAGTGGATTTTCATGGATGGTGGTTCCTTGACAGGCCAACCTTTGCAGAGGAAAAGTTCAGCAGAAGCAGAAAAGTTGTTTGGGTTTAGTTTGGGTTTTTTTCTCACTTGTCTGCGTGACTTAATCATAGAATCATAGAATGTCAGGGGTTGGAAGGGACCTCCAAAGCTCATCCAGTCCAGCCCCCCTGCCAGAGCAGGATCTCCTAGACTAGATCACACAGGAAGGTTTTGAATATCTCCAGAGAGGGATACTCCACACAGACTTCTGTCACCCTCACAGGGAAAAATTCCTCCTCATGTTTAAATGAAACTTCCTATGCCTCAGCTTCCACCCATTGCCCCTTGTGCTGTCATTGGGCATGGCCCAGCAGAGCCTGGCTGCATCCTCCTGGCACTCACCTTTACATATTTATAAACATTGCTGAGGTCACCTCTCAGGCTCCTCCTCTCCAAGCTCCCAGCCCCAGCTCCCTCAGGCTCTCCTCCTAACAGAGCTGTTCCATTCCCTTTAGCATCATCATGGCTCTGCATTGGACACTCTCAAGCAGTTCTATGTCCCTCTTGAACTGGGGGAGCCCAGAACTGAACACAGTACTCCAGATGTGGCCTCACCAGGGCAGACTTATGAGAAAAGAGCTTTCACTAATGAGTTCTGCCCTCCATTCTGAAGTCCCTGGGGCATTGCGCGCCTGGCTAGGACACAGCAAAATCTAGCTGAGAGTGTGAATGAGGGAGGTAAAATTGTGCCCTGAGTACAGAGATCCACCTGCAGTCACTGCTGAAGGTGCAAGGTAGCATCTGTTGGGGCCACTATAAGCTGTAATAAAGCTGCAGCACAGGGCTCTGTGTCTCTTTTGCAATGACAGATGTTTGCAATTCAGAGGCTTGGCTGTAATGAACCCTGACTTTAAAGGTTTGGAAGCCGTCTGTGAACCTTAACAGAAATGAACATTTAAGAGAGCAAAGACACAGGCATGCCAAAATACAGTGAGAGTGACTTTCCTTAGTGAACTTTGCTTTCTTCCAAGTGGGGAAGAGTGGAAATTTCACTGCTACCAGGAGGCGTCCGGGATGAAAAACAAGAAATAAACCCAAACTTGCCTTTTTTATCGAGGTTCTTCATGGAATCATAGAATGGTAAGGTTGGAAGGGACCTCAAGGATCATCTAGTTCTAACCCCCTGCCATAGACAGGGACACTTCCCACTAGTACAGGTCACTCAAGGCCTCCTCCAACCTGGCCTTGAACACCTCCAGGGAGGTTGTGGAGCACAGAAGACCCCCAGGGAGGTTGTGGAGCACAGAATCACCCAACGTGATTCTGTGCTCCACAACCTCCCTGGGCAACCTGTGCCAGTGTCTCACCACCCTCACTGCAAACAACTTCCTCCTAACATCCACTTTCAATCTCCCCTCTGCCACTTCAAACCCATTGCCCCTTGTCCTGGCATTGCAAGACCTTGTCAATAGTCCCTCCCCAGCCTTCCTGTAGCCCCCTTCAGATCCTGGAAGGCTACTCTAAGGTCTCCTGGAAGTCTTCTCTTCTCCAGGCTGCAGAGTCCCAATTCTCTCAGCTTGTCCTTATAGCAGAGCTGCTGCAGCCCTCTGAGCCTCTTTGTGGCCTCCTCTGGACCCACTCCAACACTTTCATGTCCTTCCTGTGCTGGGGGCTCCACAACTGCACACAGGACTCCAGATGGGGTCTGAGGAGAGCAAAGCAAAGGGGAAGGATCTAAGTCTATCCTTGCCCATGACAAAGTGGAAGGCTGTTGGGCAAGCCTGCCCATGGTTTCTCCGTGGTTTCTGTGCAGGCAGACTGTGTTGTACTCAGCCAGGTGCTAATCCTGGCTGTGTTTGCAACACAAAAGTTAATGGGAATTTCATGTTGATTAGATGTGTGTAAAAGGATGCTTGAAATGAAAAGCCCCCATTTAACTGTGATGAAAATCACTCGAAATAGTTTAAGTCGCATAATGTTTTTCTTGTTATAATAATTAGCCCTCCATCAGGGTAATTTGGAGGGCTAGCTGGGTTGTTTTAAGGCTGTGTCATGCTTTTTTCAAGAAAGCTCTTTTGTGTTTGAGTTACTTCCACGAAGTGATGCAGATAATTGCTTAATGCTTTGTCATTCTCATACATAATCCCTCAGCATCTGAACAGCATTAATGGGAGCAGAACTTGGCAAAACCACCTGTAATTTTTTTTTCCTTCCTCCTCCTCCAATCTTTTCCATGCCAAAGAAAGAATGTCTCAGACAATGAGGTATGCAAACTCTCTATTTTTTTTTTTTTTATTGCCTTCAAATTGATCCTGAAATAAAATGCACTCCTCTGGCTGCTGCTTTGGGACTGCTTCCATGCTGCTGATTTTAATACATTACATTTTAGCCAAGTTTAACCCCAGTCAATAGGTGCACCTTGGTTTCCTGAAATAAATAACTTCATTGAGCAGAATCAGGACCCAGGACTCATTTGCCCTTCTTAAATGTTTGTTTTGTGTGTTTAAATATTAGCATCCAGCAGCTGTGCCCAAAGAGACTCTTTTCATGAGCCGCTGGATCATGGTGGGAAAAGCTATTAATTGAGTCAGCTCCCTGCAATGATCTCTGGGGTTGCTACCAAACCACAAAGTGATGAAAACAATAAGTGCTAGACTGTATTAACTGTAAAGGTTAATCCATAAATCAAAAGGAAATGTCAGATGCCTTTTAACATTGATTGAGATGTAATTTGGTGTCGGTAGCAATAGGTTGGTTACACAGATTCACAAATGCACTTAATTCCTGTTAGGAGCTCAGGTCTTTGCAACTTAAAACAAATTAAGTGCTCTGTTTTATTTGTATAACCCCACAAAGATTGATTATCTCCCTCTGTTTAAGTTGCCACATAGCATTGATTTAAAAAACAAAAAAAAATTAATATTAATAGCCTGGTCCTCAAAAAAAGTGAATATTAATAGCCAGGTCCCCAATAAAAGTGAGTATTAATAGCCAGGTCCTCAAAAAAAGTGAATATTAAGAGCCAGATCCTCAAAAAAATTGAGTATTAAGAGCCAGGTCCTCAATAAAAGTAAATATTAATAGCCAGGTCCTCAAAAAAGGTGAATATTAAGAGCCAGATCCTCAAAAAAAGTGAATATTAATAGCCAGGTCTTCAAAGAAAGTAAATATTAATAGCCAGGTCCTCAAAAAAATTGAATATTAAGAGCCAGGTCCTCAATAAAAGTAAATATTAATAGCCAGGTCCTCAAAGAAAGTAAATATCAATAGCCTGGTCCTAAAAAAAGTGAATATTATTAGCAAGGTCCTCAAAAAAAGGTGAATATCAATAGCCTGGTCCTAAAAAAAAAGTGACTATCAATAGCCAGGTCCTCAAAAAAAGTGATTATTAATAGCCAAGTCCTCAATGAAAGTGAGTGTTAATAGCCAGGTCCTCAAAACAAGTGAATATCAATAGCCAAGTCCTCATAAAAAAAAGAGTATTAATAGTTAGGTCCTCCAAAAAAGTGAATATTAATAGCCAGGTCCTCAATAAAAGTGAGTATTAATACCCAGGTCCTCAAAAAAAGTGAATATTAATAGCTAGGTCCTCAATAAAAGTGAGTATTAATAGCTAGGTCCTCAAAAAAAGTGAATATTAAGAGCCAGGTCCTCAATAAAAGTGAGTATTAATAGCTAGGTCCTCAATAAAAGTGAATATTAAGAGCCAGGTCCTCAATAAAAGTGAATATTAATAGCCAGGTCCTCCAAAAAGGTGAATATTAACCAGGTCCTCTTCCAGGGTACATTTGACTTGGTACAAAAATTAATACACTGCTGTTTTAAGTGTGCCATTACCTTAAATATGTCTGAGGCAGTCATTTCTTTTTTTTTTTTTTTTTTTTTT
>WBNM01006334.1:42909-55195 GCA_013399055.1 Ramphastos sulfuratus
CCCAGGGAGGTTGTGGAGCACAGAATCACCCAACATGATCAAAGATCACGGGTGATTCTGTGCTCCACAGCCTCCCTGGGCAACCTGTGCCAGTGTCTCACCACCCTCACTGCAAACAACTTCCTCCTAACATCCACTTTCAACCTCCCCTCTGCCACTTCAAACCCATTGCCCCTTGTCCTGGCATTACAAGACCTTGTCAATAGTCCCTCCCCAGCCTTCCTGGAGCCCCCTTCAGATCCTGGAAGGCTACTCTAAGGTCTCCTGGAAGCCTTCTCTTCTCCAGGCTGCAGAGCCCAAACTCTCTCAGCCTGTCCTCACAGCAGAGCTGCTGCAGCCCTCTCAGCATCTTTGTGGCCTCCTCTGGACCCACTCCAACACTTCCATGTCCTTCCTGTGCTAGGGGCTCCAGAACTGCACACAGATTTTTGCAGGGACAGCTCTCACAGAAGAAGGGAGGAGAAGGGAAGATCAATGCAGATACAGATATGTAGGTATATAGTGATGAGTGCATGTGTATGCTGTCCACATACATATCTCCCTTTGGATTTTCTTCACTCCCAAGCAAGATGAGGTCAATATACTCATTGTTGTCTAAGCCTGACTTGTGTCTCCTGGTGCAGCTTTTACAATCAAGGCAGATGAATGCTTCCATAAGTGCTCATTTCTGCAAGTGGACTATGACAGGGGATGTAGGGTGATTATCTGTAGAAGCTAAACTGGGATGAACTCAGCTCCCACCATTAAAAAGAATCTAAAAAACCATTAGACAGAGCTTCAGAAACAGACTTCAGTAACTCTACCTTGTGAATGGGGCAAGGAGCAGATGCATTAGGTGATCTGTAGGGATAAGGGCATCAGAGGTGTTAGGTGGTAGTTGTATTCTCAGACCTAACTCATAGCACAGGGTGCCAGGACAAGGGGCAATGGGTGGAAGCTGAGGCATAGGAAGTTTCATTTAAACACGAGGAGAGATTTTTTCACTGTGAGGGTGACAGACCACTGGAACAGACTGCCCAGTGGGGTTGTGGAGTCTCCCTCTTTGGACATATTCATCTCCCTCTCTGGAGATATTCAAAACCCACCTGGATGTGTTCCTGTGTGATCTGGTCTAGGAGATCCTGCTCTGGCAGGAGGGTTGGGCTGGATGAGCTTTGGAGGTCCTATCCAGTCCCTGACATTCTGTGATTCTGTGATTCAGGGAAAGCATATTAGGAGTGTTCTGGAGAGAAACATGGGGGTGGGGGGTGTTGTGGTGGTACCCATGACATTGCTGGTTAGGGATTAATGACAGCCTGAGACACTTAGGAAGAGTGTGGGATCATCACAGGAAAGCCAGAGGGTCCCTCATCACCCTAGCTGAAAATGTCAAGTGCTTTGGGGCAGCTTTGTGGGTTTTTGCTGCTTCCAATGCAAAGGTTTCTCTGAGAAGGCAAAATAAAGGTCGCAGTTCCTCTCAGCAGTAAAATCACAGCAGGCTCTAAATCTTTCCGAATGCAATTGACAAGAGACAAATCACAGCAACCAACTGATTTCTGTGGCAGCCAGAGAAGCCTTTTCTGAGCTTTCACCACATGGTGGCAATAGTAGTAAAGGTTTGATGCAAAAGATTTTTCTGGAAGCTCCGGAGCCACTTAGAAACTATAAACTGAGCTGCTGCTCAGTCTACCTTGTGGGATAATACAGCTCTGGGTTTCTGTCACGGCTTCCTTATGAGAAGCTGTGTACACTTCTCACTCTCCTGCCTCTGCTGAGGATGACCACAAACAAGTCTGAGATTTCCTTGAATATCTCCCTCACTTTATTTTTCCTTCCCACCTTTCCCCCTCCAAAACACATAATTGCAGCTTCTGTGAAACGTTGATTCGCAGAAGGTTGTATTCTCAGAACTGGGAGAATTGCAACATTCCAAGTTTTCTTTAGCAAACTTGGGAGGCTTCAAAAAACACAAAAGTTGCCCAAATCTTCCAGTAAGGTCAGATTATTTGTCTACTGGTTTAATTGCCAGCAAAACCAAACCAAAATAAAACGAAAATAACACCACACAAATACACACCAAAAAAATCAACCATCAGATAGCATGAAAAAAAAAAAAACCCAGATGAAACATGACTTCATCTCTAAAGTACTGCTTTGCCACCCATCCCTCCCAAAACAAGGCAGCAGAATAAATCCAGAGTTAGTTGCTAGTGGTGACTGACCAATATTGCAACATCATTTCTAGAGAATAAACTCCTCTGGTCTGAAATTCTGCAGAAATCCAAACCCACTGCTGACATTCACCCAGGGCAATTGGTTTGCATCAGGCATAACCTGCAGCTTTTGCAGGGGGAGGAAAGAAAGCACAAGGAACCAGCAGGATGCAGGTCTTATTCCAGGTAGTCAAGTTGTTATTCATACTGTGCTTCATATGTGGCTCCTTAAAGCCACCCTACAGCTGTGCTGGAGGTCCCCAAGAGTGCTCACAGACTCACAGCAACATGCAGGTTGGCAAAGCCCCTCAGGATCACCAAGTCCAACCTAGAACCCTACTCTACAAGATTCACCTTCAATCATATCCCCAAGCACCACATCCAAACCACCCTTAAACACAGCCAGGGTGGGTGACTCCACCACCTCCCTGGGCAGCTCATGCCAGTCCCTGAGCACTCTCTCCAGGAAAATCTTTTTCCAATATCCAATCTAAATATCCAATGTCCAATATCCAATATCCAATCTAAACCTCCCCAGCCTCAGCTTGAGGCCATTCCCCCTTCTTCTGTCTCCAATTCCCTGTGAGCAGAGCCCAACAGCAGCCTCTCCACAATGTCTCCTCAGGTAGCTGCAGACAGCAATGAGGTCTGCCCTCAGCCTCCTCTTCCTCAAACTAACTATCCCCAACCCCCTCAGTCACTCCTCATCAGATTTATTCCCCAGGCCCTTCCCCAGCTTCCTTGCCCTCCTCTGGACCTGCTCCAGCACCTCCACATCTCTCTTGTACTGCAGTGCCCAAAAGTGAACAAAACACACAAGGTGTGGCCTCACCAAAGCTGAGTCCAAGTGGACAATCACCTCCCTCCTCCTGCTGGCCACAGCATTTTTAATCTAAGCCAGGATGCCATTGGCCTTCTTGGCTGCCTGGGCACACAGGCAAAGAGGTGTCCCCTCAGCCTCCTCTTCCTCAAGCTAGCATCCCCAGCTCCCTCAGTCACTCCTGGTTTTAGTTGCACTGATGTGTCAGTTGTTGCACGGGCAGGAGTTAACTCTCATGCACAAATTACAGCATGACAGCACACACACACACACACACACACACAAGAGTTAACATCCCATTCCCATGAGAACTGCCAGGGATTTATGGCTTTCCTAAGGGATTTGCTGCCCTTGCAGCCCTGCTCCAGAAGACCCATGCAGTGCTGTCTGCAGTGCTAGGTCAGCAGTGGCATTTCCTGGAGCACCTGTGTTTTTCTTGGAGGTCTCTCATCTCCATACTGACCAGACCTGATTTTGCTTATCTTCAGTGATTAGATCAGCTCATATCTCCAGGACTGGAAAGAATGATATAAAAACATACCATCCTACACCATCTCAAATGACCTGCCAGGAAGCAGTTTATTTATATGTCCCAGGCACTCAATCTACTGCAGAGCTATGTGCAAGCAGACAGGTGCAGGTTTAGGAGAGCTCCCAGTAAAGCACTTTAACCCTGCTGTCAGCCATTCACACTAACAGGGAGGATCACTGCATCAATGAGGACCACCTTACAACTGCCCAGGGTCCTCTGTCACTGGTTTGACAGTGGCTAGCAGAATGTGATTGCTGCCATCGGCTGCAGCATCTCTGCTATGAGGACAGGCTGAGAGAGTTGGGGCTCTGCAGCCTGGAGAAGAGAAGGCTTCCAGGAGACCTTGGAGTGGCCTTCCAGTATCTGAAGGGGGCTACAGGAAGGTTGAGGAGGGACTATTGACAAGGTCTTGTAATGACAGGACAAGGGGAATGGGTTTGAAGTGGCAGAGGGGAGATTGAAAGTGGATGTTAGGAGGAAGTTGTTTGGAGTGAGGGTGGTGAGACACTGGCACAGGTTGACCAGGGAGGCTGTGCAGCACAGAAACACCCAACAGGATCTTTGATCACGTTGGGTGATTCTGTGCTCCACAACCTCCTTGGAGGTCTTCTATGCTCCACAACCTCCCTGGAGGTGTTCAAGGCCAGGCTGGACAAGGCCTTGAGTGACCTGTACTAGTGGGAGGTGTCCCTGCCTATGGCAGGGGGTTGGAACTAGATGATCCTTGAGGTCCCTTCCAACCTTACCATTCTATGATTCTATGAAATAAGGTGCCACCTGAATCAGCCTTACCAAAATGGCCCTGAACAACAGTTCCAGTGATCAGATGCCACAACACTGTCAGTGGTAACACCTACTGCTGCCTTTGCCTGGAGGCAAACACCACCAAGCACCAGCCCAGGCTGCACCATCTGAGGCGACCCCTACTAAACGACTCCATCACCTCCATCCATTGTTTCTCCCCAGGCCCCATGCTCTGCTCTCCTCTCCCTTGGCAACCCCAAAAGTGTCAGCCACTGCAAACTGCAATGAGATCAATGAAATGAGCAGCACCATGCCAGTTCACCTCAGCTGAGCACTCAGTCCAAGCATCCACGACTCACAGCCTTCCTTGCAGCAGTTGTGCTGGTGTGTGCCACTTGGGCTATCCAGCAGCTCCATTTCAGAAACAAAGCTCTTTGCACTTCAAACGTTCCATGTAACACGATTCCAAGAAAGGAGCCATCAGTTAAATTGATCTCTGTCTGAGGAGGAATCTTGGCTGAAACCTTGCCC
The DNA here is from genome assembly GCA_013399055.1 of Ramphastos sulfuratus. Classification (NCBI taxonomy): domain Eukaryota; kingdom Metazoa; phylum Chordata; class Aves; order Piciformes; family Ramphastidae; genus Ramphastos; species Ramphastos sulfuratus. The sequence goes on from WBNM01006334.1 coordinate 47,729, forward strand.
CCTGAGTCCAACAACAGCACATCAGTTACTCCAGTAGATTTCATTTCTCAACCTTTTAAACATCTCATTCCTGGACAGATGCCCCAAAACTGAAAGAGTAAAATATTCTGCTCCTGGCCACTGGAATTGCACAAGGGTGCATGTCCACTGCTAAACCATATGCAACCAGGGCTTTGTACCCTGCCTGAGACTGCCACAAAGCCTGCAGTCTCCAGGGACCACTGCTTTTACATTGATTTATAGAATCATAGCATGGGAAGGTTGGAAGAGACCTCAAAGGTCATCTAGTTCCACCCCCCTGCCATAGGCAGAGACACCTCCCACTAGTACAGGTCACTCAAGGTCCCCTCCAACCTGGTCCTGAACTCCTCCAGGGAGGTTGTGGAGCACAGAATCACCCAACGTGATCTTTGATCACGTTGGGTGATTCTGTGCTCCACAACCTCCCTGGGCCACCTGTGCCCGTGTCTCACCACCCTCACTGCAAAGAATTTCCTCCTAACCTCCAATTTCACTCTCCCCTCTGCCACTTTAAACCCATTGCCTCTTGAACAATTAATGTAAATAAGAAATTAGTAGTGCTGGAATCCCTTACTGGAACTGCCTCATTGCACAAGCTTAGCAATTATCACATGTGAAAATAGTACCTGAGAGCTGAAACTCTGGGATATTCTTCCAGGATTTTCTGGTTGCTTTTGAAGAAGGAGAGGTGAGATCCCATGGGGCTTGGACATACATCCCTAGAGACATGCTTTGCTTCAGAGCTCTAAATTGTCTGTCCTTGCTCAGGACAGAACAAAACCCTCAGGCTACAAGAGTTGGGGCTCTGCAGCCTGGAGAAGAGAAGGCTTCCAGGAGACCTTAGAGTAGCCTTGCAGGATCTGAAGGGGGCTACAGGAAGGCTGGGGAGGGACTATTGACAAGGTCTTGTAATGCCAGGACAAGGGGCAATGGGTTTGAAGTGGCAGAGGGGAGATTGAAAGTGGTTGTGAGGAGGAAGTTGTTTGCAGTGAGGGTGGTGAGACACTGGCACAGGTTGCCCAGGGAGGTTGTGGAGCACAGAATCACCCAGCGTGATCTTTGATCATGTTGGGTGATTCTGTGCTCCAAAACCTCCCTGGAGGTGTTCAAGGCCAGGTTGGAGGAGGCCTTGAGTGACCTGTACTAGTGGGAGGTGTCCCTGCCTATGACAGGGGGTTGGAACTAGATGATCCTTGAGGTCCCTTCCAACCTTCCCATTCTATGATTCTATGATCTTTTCTGTGTGCCCTTGGTCCATGCTTTTGAAATGAATCCATTCTTTCTCCAAGGGCTTTGCAAGTCTACATGGAAGGAGTTCAGACAGCTAAAGAAATCAATGAGGTGATTTAGCAAGCTATTGCCTTATATCACACTTAACAGGAACCTGATGGTTTATTTGTCATTTAGCTAACTGAACAACACATTCAAGGAAGATGTAGACCTTATTCTCCTTTCCTCCTCAGACACCTTAATCTTTCCTGGAGCCCATATAGATCCATCAAGCAGAAAACAACTCAACAGCGTAACCCAAGTTCCACACAGACTTAGCAGGAGCTGCCTCTCTGTGCCCCAGGGAGGGCTAGATAAAATTCAGCCTACAAATTTGGATAGCAAGGAGGAACTGAGGGTTCAAGTGCTGTCCCTATTTTATGTTTGTGATGATTATTTTTAGTGAACTGAAGTGTGTTTTGCCTTGCATTGATGCTCGCAGGAACAACGCTGCCTTTGTATACCTGGAATATTTGCCTTGCAGTTCTTCCAGCACCCACAGCTGCTGTGAGTCAGCAGTGTGCACCCAGGGTCTGCATCCTGCCAGAAGGATGATGAGGGTCACAGAGCCTCACATCACCCACAGCTGGAGCTGTCCTATTGTTTATCTGAGTGTCATTTAAGTCAGGCCCATCATATGATTTATTGGTATATCTTTATCGTGAGCTGTGCCCTTAGTCGCAGGATCACAGGTTCACACGGTCACAGGATCATAGGATGTTAGGGGTTGGAAGGGACCCAAAGAGATCACAGAATGTCAGGGGTTGGAAGGGACCCAAAGAGATCATCCAGTCCAACCCCCCTGCCAGAACAGGACCAGACAATCTAGCTCAGGGCACACAGGAACACAGCCAGACAGGCCTGGAAAAGCTCCAGAGAAGGAGACTCCACAGCCTCTCTGGGCAGCCTGTGCCAGGGCTCTGGGACCCTTCCAGTCAGGAAGTTGCCCCTTGTGTTGAGCTGGAACCTCCTGTGCTGCAGCTTCCATCCATTGCTCCTTGTCCTATCCCAGGCAGCAAGTGAGCAGAGCCTGTCCCCCCCTTCCTGACCCCCAGCCCTCAGAGATTGATAAGCATTTCTTAAATCCCCTCTCAGTCTTCTCTTCTCCAGACCAAGCAGCCCCAGGTCCCTCAGCCTCTCCTCACCAGGCAGTGCTCCAGTCCCCTCATCACTCTTGTAGCCCTCTGCTGGACCTTCTCCAGCAGATGCCTGTCCTCTGCCCAAAACTGAAGGCAGTACTCAAGATGAGGTCTCACCAGGGCAGAGCAGAGGCAGAGGAGAACCTCCCTTGATCTGCTGGACACACTCCTCTAATACACCCCAGGATCCCATTGGCCTTCTTGGCCACCAGGGCACATTGCTGTGCCATGGATGTTCTCCACCAGCACTCCCAGGTCCCTCTCCACAGAGTTGCTCTCCAGCAGATCACCTCCCAGCCTGTACTGCTGCAGTTTATTGCTCCTCCCCAGGTGCAGGACTCTGCACTAGTCTGCTGGTCTTCTAGTAAACAGAAGTGCTCCTTTTCAAAGGTTTTCCCTTTTCATGCATCAAAGAGTGTTAAGCAACACCCAGTCTTCAGTGCTATACCCCTCCCAGTATGAACACCTTATCTGAGTGGGCACCACATAGGGCATTGGAAGTCCCTAATTTCTTTGGGCATTCCTCTTCGTTTTGCTCTTGTTCCAGCTGCATTTGACAGAAAGTGTTTCAGGCAGCAGGAAATGATTAGGTGTGTTAGAACTTCCTTCCAGCAAATATGTTTAGTTAACATACTCATAAAAGAGGAGAGGAGGGTCAGGCTGACACCAGAAGGGTCAGGCTGACACCAGGAGTGCATAGGCACTGCCTGCTTGTTCCCATTGCTAGTGCCTTGTGTCTCAGCCAGTTGCTGCAAGGACAAGGGACAGGGCTGTGAAACCTAAACAGGGACAATGTGCAGATGAACCTGGTCACTACGTGTCCCCTGAACAACTTCTGCTTGTTAACACAGTTGTTAAGCAAGCATGTGCCAGCACACACTATTATCTCTGCTGCTGTGATTTCATAGAATCACAGAATCATAGAATGGTAAGGTTGGAAGGGACCTCAAAGATCATCTAGTTCCAACCCCCTGCCACAGACAGGGACACCTCCCACTAGTACAGGTCACTCAAGGCCTCGTCCAACCTGACCTTGAACACCTCCAGGGAGGTTGTGGAGCACAGAAGACCTCCAGGGAGGTTGTGGAGCACAGAATCACCCAACGTGATCAAAGATCACGTTGGGTGATTCTGTGCTCCACAACCTCCCTGGGCAACCTGTGCCAGTGTCTCACCACCCTCACTGCAAACAACTTCCTCCTAACATCCACTTTCAATCTCCCCTCTGCCACTTCAAACCCATTGCCCCTTGTCCTGTCATTACAAGCCCTTGTCAATAGTCCCTCCCCAGCCTTCCTGTAGCCCCCTTCAGATCCTGGAAGGCTACTCTAAGGTCTCCTGGAAGCCTTCTCTTCTCCAGGCTGAAGGTAGATTTTCTCTACCTCGTGCCTCAATCAGGCTGCAGAGCTCAGCTTCTCCAGCCATTCCTCCTTGCTCCAAAGAAGCTGCTGAACAAGCAAGCACAACCCATAGTTCTGCTTTTTATCTTGCTTTTGAGACTTGCTGCTTAATCTCTTCCTGAACAGGAGCCAGTTTCAAGAAAGCAAGAGAACAAGGTCCTTAGGACAAGATGATGGATGGAGCCATGGAGTTCAGAGCACTTTGTTCAGCCACTCAGGTTGTTGGTTTGTTGGATTTTTTTTTCCCTTCAGATAATGAGAAAGTTAACTGGATCAATTTAGAGCTTTATAACTGCAGAGTGGCTATGGATTGACAAGTCATGGAGCACATGATCCACTTAGGTGTCTCCAGGGTGACACAACGTGAATCTGTACCTGAAATATCCACTTCCAGTGTATTTTTAATAAACTAATTAGCTTGCAGATTACCTGACTTAATAGCAGATTCATGGCTTACCTGTTCATTGCTATGCTGGGTGTGGTTTTGTTGTCACCACCTACCAACCAGGACAATACTAGGGCTTCCCTAAGCCCATGCCAAACCACCCATTAGCTGCAGTGAGCTGATACTTCAGAGAGCAGGAGCAAATCCCCATGGAAGTGAATTAGTGGAACTCCATTAATTTGAATGGAGTTTTATTTTCTCAGGGCAAGCAAGTAGCTCCCTCCTCTGGTTTCAGAATTAGAATCACAGAGTCATAGAATCAGTCAGGGTTGGAAGGCACCTCAAAGATCATCCAGTTCCANCTTGCTGCAGCCCAGCACAGGGTTCATACCTCACATATGAAATAAATAGATATTATATTTATAAATAGATAGAAAGAAAGATAGATAGATAGATAGATAGATAAATAGATGGATGAATGATTGAATGATTGAATGAATGAATGAATAAATAAATAAATGAATGAATGAATAAATAAATTTGTGACCCACCAGTTTAAAACCTTGCAAATCCCTCATCACTGAGATGTACCGGTGGGAGCTGCCAAAGATATGGCACAGAGAAGAGCCCCTAAAGAAGCCTTGGTGCAAGACAGAGGGGAACTCCTTGGTTTTGAATGAGGGCATTGTAAATTGTGCCATAAATTGTGTTGTTTGTACAAGTTTGTACACATTTTTGTCTCCCAGGAGTCGGCTCATTGAATCCGAAAGAAGAAGAAGCAATGAAGTGAAACTTTGATATTGTTTAACAAAGCAACCTGTGTGTGTGAGACAGAGTGAGGGCTTGGCTTTCAGGATGGCTCCTGGCATGCAAGGAAATCCAGGAAAAGGCAACCTTTCCTCAGTCAGGGGGCTGCTGTTGAGTTATCAGCCCTGATTTTGGAAGAGATGACCAACAGGGCAGGTTCAGGCTGGATGTTAGGAAAAAGTCCTTCACAGCAAGAGTGATTGGCATTGGAATGGGCTGCCCAGGGAGGTGGTAGATTCCCCATCCCTGGAGGTGCTCAAGAAGAGCCTGGATGGGGCACTAAGTGCCATGATCTGGTTAATTGGCTAGGGCTGGGTGTTAGGTTGGGCTGCATGAGCTTGGAGGTCTCTTCCAACCTGGTTGATTCTATGATTCTATGATAGAATGGTTTAGGTTGGAAGGAACCTTAAAGATCATCCAGTTCCAAGCACCCAGCCATGGGCAGGGACACCTTCCACCAGCCCAGGTTGCTCAAAGTCTCATCCAACCTGGCCTTGAACACCTGCAGAGAGGGAGCAGCCACAACCTTCCTGAGCAACCTGTGCCTGCATTTTGCCACCTTCGCTGTGAAGAATTCCTTCCTAATACATAGTCTAAATCTGCCCTCCTCAACTTTAAAGCTGTTTCCTCTTATCTTATCATTGCAAGCCCTTGTGAAAAGTCCCTTCCCAGCTTTCTTGTAGGCCCCCCTCATGTACAGGAAGGCTGCTGTAAGGTCTCCCTGGAGCCTTCTTTCTCCAGGCTGAACAACCCCAACTGTTTCAGTCTGTTCCCATAGGGGAGTTGCTCCAGTTCTCTGATCTGCTTTGTGCCCTCCTCTGGACCTGCACCAGCAGTTCCATGTCCCTTTTATGCTGGGGGCAACAGAACTGGACACAGTGATCTGGATAGAGAAGAAGAATCACCTCCCTTGTCCTGCTGGTCATCATCCCAGGATACCACTGGCCTTGTAGGCTGCAAGGAGGCTGGGTGAGGCACTTAGTCCTATGGCTTAGTGAATTAGAAGGTATTGGGTGATAGGTTGCACTCCGTGATCTCAAACTGCTTAATTCTGCGACACACTTCTGTCTGTTGCCTGTGCTGAAAATAAATGACACAGAAGATCAGCTGCAAATCAAGAAGGCATAAAATAAAGACATTGAAATAGCACCTGGCAAGTCTGATCCCTGGATCAGAGCTCTGAGTGCAACTGGAGAACTCTGAAAGCTGAAGCAGCAGTGCAATGGCAATGGATCCCTGAATGTCTACCTTGGATGAGCTGGTCTGATCTTCCCCTCTCTGCTGCACAAGCCTTCCAGTATCTAAAGGGAGCTACAAGAAAGCTGGGGAGGGACTTTTTAGGGTGTCAGGTAGTGAAAGTTTAGTAATAGGACTTTTTAGGCTGTCAGGTAGTGATAGGACAGCTGGCCTCATCTTCCCCTCTCAGCTGCACAAGCCTTCCAGTATCTAAAGGGAGCTACAAGAAAGCTGGGGGGGGACTTTTTAGGCTGTCAGGTAGTGATAGGAGCGGGGGGGGGAATGGAGCAAAACTAGAAGTGGGGAGATTCAGACTGGATGTTAGGAAGAAGTTCTTCCCCATGAGGGTGGTGAGAGCCTGGAATGGGTTACCCAGGGAGGGGTTGGAAGCCTCATCCCTGGAGGTTTTTAAGGCCAGGCTGGATGGAGCTGTGAGCAACCTGATCTAGCATGAGGTGTCCCTGCCCATGGCAGGGAGGTTGGAGCTGGCTGATCCTTGTGGTCCCTTCCAGCCCCGACAGTTCTGTGATTCTGTAGTAAGCTTGTAGTGGGGCAAGTCAGCACCTAGCTCCATTCATGCTCTTTCCAGCTTTCCATGTAGAGCTGGACAAGGTCACTTTTTCTCTGCTTGTTGTTTGTGCCTCCGACAAGGCAATAGGACAGCATTTAAAGGAATGAATCAGCCAAGAAAATGAAGATTTGCATATTTTAGCAAGCTGAAAAAGCCAATAAATTTTACAGTTAGATGTGAGACTAACAGAAGAGATTGTCTGGGGCAAAATGTTGTGTTTCCCTTCAAGTTTGAGAAATATTATTATTTATATTGGTTTTTTTATTGCCATTAAGGATGGTGGCAAGTGTTGAGGTGTTTGCTCTGAGTGGAAAATCATTTGCTCTGAGTGGGAAATCCAAACATTCTGTTCTAAAGGCTGCTGCTTCTGAAAGGTTGCTTATTTGCCCCAGCAGAGGCAATTCAGCAGAAAAGGAGATAAATTCACAAAATCGGTTTTTTTAATGTTGCTGAATCCATGTTTTGGCAAGAAAAAAAAATAAGAGAGAGAGAGAACAACATAAAAAACCCACAAACAAAAAAAAGAAAACAAAAAAAAAAGGAAAGAGAAAGAAAAAAAAGGGGGGGGAAGGAAAAAGAAAAAAAAAAGGAAAAAAAAAAAAAAGAAAAAAGGAAAAAAAAAAAAGGAAAAAGAAAAAA
>WBNM01006334.1:55312-67848 GCA_013399055.1 Ramphastos sulfuratus
GGGAAAAAGGGGAAAAAAAGGAAGAAAGAGAAAAATGTTAAAGGAAAATAAATATATATTAAAAAAAAAGGCAGCTAGATCTTTTTTCAATGCTGCTTCCAAACTGCTACAGAAATTAGAGTGAAATGGTACTGATTAAGATGGGGGAGGGGTTGGGCATCACCCTTGCAGTAACTCAATCCAAGGCAATGGATTTACATGAGAGCTGACTCCTGGCTCTTGGTATGTTCTAAAGCCTTTAGTCTTCAGTGGTTCCTTTTCCGAACATTCTTCTTCAGTGAGATGAAGTATTGCAGATAATAGCTCCACTGTTTGTCAAAGACAAAAGAAGCAAGATGCACTTAGCAGCAAGCAGCCAGGGCAGTGCTGAGGTGTGGATGCAGATGAGCAGGAGGTTCACTGCAGCTTACAAGCAAGAGTTCAGTATCAACACAAGCCTGGCGTGGATCTGCCTTTCCTTCCCTCTTCCTCTTCTCACTTATTTTGTTAGCTTTGTTTATTTGGTATACCAGGTCCTTCAGCTGTTAATATGCCATTAACCCATGCCTTAAAGGTTTTATCCTTCCATTTTGTCAACCTGTGGCAGCTCAACCTGGGTAAGTTATGCAGGAGTCAAACCTCATACATGGCAGTGAGTGAGAGTAGACTCATGTGATAAGCCAAAGAGTCTTTCAGACAGGGGCAGTGCCCTTCCAAAGACTGCACATGCTTCCAAAGGGGATGCAGAGGAATTAGCCTAAAATAATGTGTTGGTTATGGGAGTTAAAAAAAAAGGCATAGCTGGAAAACACTCTGCCCATAAACAAAAAAGGCATAACTGGAAAACACTCTGCCCATAAACAAAAAAGGCATAACTGGAAAACACTCTGCCCATAAACAAAAAAAGGCATAACTGGAAAACACTCTCCCCATAAACTGGAAAAATATCAGCTAATGTGGGCTATTTGCCAAGGATTCAAATTCTCATGAACAAGCTCCTCTGAGCTCATTTGGAAATGTTCTTGAACTCTGCTGCCATTCACCCATTAGGTTCGGGGTGAAAAAAAAGAAAGGCTAAAAGCTACTGAGAAACCAGAGGGCTGCCAGGACTCCCAAATCTGAGTGTGGGACTCAAACAAGCCCTTCCCACCCCACAGAAAGGAGATGCCATAATGCTTGGTCTCAATCTGTCCACTCTTTTTGTGCAGGGGCAGGAATCAGCTTGCTTTTATTTGTGAGCTTTCACAGTATGGGGTGGTTTAGCCTGCAGAAGAGGAGGCTCAGGGCAGACCTCATTGCTCTCTGCAGCTCCCTGAAGGGAGATCGTAACCCGGTGGGGCTGGGCTCTCCTCCCAGGAAACCAGCAACAGAAGGAGGGGACACAGCCTCAAGTTGTGCCAGGGGAGGTCTAGGCTGGATGTTAGGAGGAAGTTGTTGGCAGAGAGAGTGATTGGCATTGGAATGGGCTGCCCAGGGAGGTGGTGGAGTCGCCATCCCTGGAGGTGTTGAAGCAAAGCCTGGCTGGGGCACTTAGTGCCATGGTCTGGGTGATTGGGTAGGGCTGGGTAACAGAGTGGGCTGGATGAGCTTGGAGGTCTTGGTTGATTCTATGATTCTGTGATTCAAGGAAAGGGATTGGGAAAGAACTGGGTAGCTGCAATCATGTTAGCAAGGCAGTCCAGGTCTAAGGCTGCTCTCCAGTTCCAACTTGTCAGCTGCCCACGTTGCAGGCACACAAAGTCATCTGCATAGTCTGGCCATGTGATGAGTCCATCTTCAGGTCCTTTTCATTCCGAGCCCAGCTTTTGACAACTAGAGTTGGAGAACTGCTACAGAAGCACATGGGTCATGAGGCTGGATGAAGTGGAAGCCTTCCCCAGGTCTCCACAGCGTGGTCAGAGCTGTGAGAGCTGGGCTTGCTGTGCTGAAGGCCTTGCTTTTGTGTGACTCATGAGGATGAGCAGAGGGCTGGAGCTGCTCTGCTGTGAGGAGAGACTGAGGCAGTTGGGGCTTAGTTCGTTCTGGAGAGGAGAAGGCTCCCAGGTGATCTTATTGTGGCTTTGCAGTATCTGAAGGGGGCTACAAGAAAGCTGGGGAGGGACTTTTTAGGCTGTCAGGTAGTGATAGGACTGGGGGCAATAGAATCAAGCTAGAAATGAGGAGATTCAGACTGGATGTTAGGAAGAAGTTCTTCAGCATGAGGGTGGTGAGAGCCTGGAAGGGGTTGCCCAGGGAGGTGGTGGAAGCCTCATCCCTGGAGGTGTTTAAGGCCAGGCTGGATGAGGCTCTGGACAGCCTGACCTAGTGTGAGGTGTCCCTGCCCATGGCAGGGGGGTTGGAACTGGATGATCCTTGTGGTCCTTTCCAACCCTGCCTTATTCTGTGCTTCTATGACAGAGTCCTGCCTGTGTCCTACTGTGTGACACACTCAAATAATGAAAAATATGCTTTAGGTTTTAAATGTATTTTACTTTGCTTGGGTGTCTGTTCATGAGCTTAACTGCACCCACAGCCATCCTTATCTGTACCTGGAGGTTGAGAGAAGCCTGCTCTGGTCTCAATCAATGAGCATGAGTAATGTGTGTCACCAGCCCTAAGTGAGTGTGGCACTACATGTACGTGTGTCAGCTTCAGTGAACCAATTCAAGCATGCAGCAGTGAGGCAAATGCTGCACGTTGGACAAGCTCCCTCAGGTGAGGAGAGAGGGTAGGTCCCTCTGCCACAAATTGCTTACTTGATTTCATTTTAGATAAGGACATTCCAAAGTTAATATCCAAACTTTGATAATGGTGATGAAAAATGAAACTACTGTTCAATGCTCACTGCCTTTCCTTTCCCTTTCCTTTCCCCTTTCCTTGCCTTGCCTTGCCTTTCCTTCTCTTCCCTTCCCTTCCCTTTCCCTTTTTCCTTCCCTTTGTCCTTCCCTTTTATTTTTTCTTTTCTTTTTTTTCTTTCCTCTTTTTTTCCCTCCTCTCCTCTCCTCTCCTCTCCTCTCCTCTCCTCTCCTCTCCTCTCANTCCCTTCCCTTCCCTTCCCCTCCCTTCCCTTCCCTTCCCTTCCCTTCCCTTCCCTTCCCCTCCCCTCCCCTCCCCTGAGTTTTTTTTCCTCAAAGACCTTTCTGAATTAAAAATAAAACGTGATAGTGAGGGAAGAAGGAAAATTCAGAGGTGAGAGTGAGCCTCATTATCTCCTTGCTGCACAGCTGAGCCGCCAGTAGCAGGACACAATTCAGAGCCAGTCTGTTGGCATGTCCATAGCTGTGCACACCTGAGAAAATAGAAGATCCTCATCTGGGGCAATAACCCTGATAAAGCATCATCTTTTCCCCCACCCCAGCAGCCAGGAATGATATCCCCAAAGCCACAGACTAGTCCAACATCACCCCCCAGTCATGTCAGTAGGACAAGCAGGTGGTAGCAGCTCAGAGCTGTGCTCATAGCCACTTACCTCCTTCTTTTCTGTTGAGTAGATTTTCATGACTCCAGCTGCAAAAGTCAAATGTACTCTGAGTTTTCTCCCTGCTGCAGAATGAGGCTGGGGACCTGGGGATGTGGCTTAAGTGACCCAGGCTGGGCTGTCACTGTTTCTAGAGGAAAGCTGCTGGGGAAGGATTTGGAACATCCTGCACCCTCTTTTAGACATTGGTGCCCAGGAAGGCAGAGAGTTTGGGAATTTGCTTCTTTTTGTTTAGGAGAAATATTCTTTTAAGTGTTTTTTCTTTTTTTTTTTTTTTTGAACAGCAGCTGATAAACCTCAACAGTGAAATCCACAGGAGAACCTGAGGTTTGGAAGAAAACTAATAAAGATCAACCTGCTTTAGCCACAATTCTCACACAGACTTACAGTGAACCCTTTCAGGCTGCTGAGTGCACAAAGATGTTTTGATCTTTCAAACCTTGCTTCTTCAAAGTCCCTTTTGCAGTTTGCAAGGGAAAAGCAACAATTGCTTTTGGTGCAGATTGCTGGGCAGACCATGAACATCTGCTACTGCTTTCCTCCCAATGCACAGGAGAAGGCAACTCAAGGAGAGAGAGATTGGTTTGCTGCTATTTCACTGCATGGTTTGTAAATTTTCATTCTGGTGATGGCCTGATGATGTTACCCAGTGACAGGCTGAGGGAGCTGGGCTTGTTCAGCCTGGAAAAGAGGAATCTCTGGGAAGACCTAATAGCAGCCTTCCAGTGCCTGAAGGGGGCTACAAGAAGGATGGAGAGAGACTGTTTCCAAAGGCTTGCTGTGAAAAGAGGAATCTCTGGGAAGACCTAATAGCAGCCTTCCAGTACCTGAAGTGGGCTACAAGAAGGATGCAGAGAGGCTGTTTACAAAGGATTGCTGTGAGAGGATGAGAGACACTGGCTTCAAACTAGAGCAGAGCAGATTTAGATTCCTACAGATTCCTACAATGTGGATTGTAGGGATAGGTTCTGCACCATGAGGGTAGTGGAACAGGTTGCTCAGGGAGGTGGCTGGGGCCTCATCCCTGGAGATACTCAAGGTGGGGCTTGACAGGGCTCTGGGCAAGCTGGTCTAGTTGAGGATGTCCCTTCTGACTGCAGAGGGGTTGGACTGGATGATCTTCAGAGGTCTTCCAACCCAGCCCATCCTATGATTCTATGACACACAACCAGCACTTAGCTCTTGAGGTGCCCAGTGTCAGAAGTCTACAAAGTCATGGTGCCTTTCTGAACATGGACAGCTCTTCAAGGGTGACTTAAAGGTAAGGGGCAGACACTGGCTCGCTCATGGAGAACCACTCTGAGCCTGTTTTTAATATCTAATTATCAGGACTAATGACTGATGATGTGTCTCCAGTCTTTCAGGCCCTCAATAATTTCTGTCCCAACACGCTTTACCGCTTTCCGGGGGAAATGTTATCTGAAGTGTGAAATTAACCATTCTTTTGTTATGAACTCACCACTTGGCCAGAGCTGCTAAATAGTTTCAAACCTGAAACATATTTGAATCCTTTCCAAGTTCGTCTAGAGCACGACCTTGTGTATTTTAATAATTATAATTCCCTTGGTAAAGTAGAGCTCTAGAACCAAAGCAGGGGCGGGGGAAATGTACAAACAGCTGCAGGGGTAAGCATGGCTGACTGTAATGATGAGCTTTACAAATACAGCAGAAGGAAAGCAATAAATCTCCAAAACCAAAGTGCCTTTGTGTTTTAACCTCTAGCATGCAGCAGTGCCCTGATGGTGCAGAAGAGCAGAGCTCCCTACAGGCTGCCCTGATGCCAGTGGAGAAAGAGAATGAGGAGGAATAATAGGTATCGGGTTGATCTTTTCTTTTGCCAGCCAGCTGGTAGGGTTTCAGATTTTTATCTCTGGCATCCTGGTGCAAAATCAGCTGGAAGCAGCAGGATTTAGCCCTGCTTGTGCAGAGATGGGAGCTGTGCGGTATGCGTGCACATGTGAGTAATCCCATTGGAATCAAGGACTTGAAAGAGGAGCGTGCACATGAGTAATGTTTTGTAGATACAAGGGCTGGAATCTGGGCCACATGGCTCAGGACAAAGAGACGTGTCAGTTCTGCATAAATAATACAGGCATTCAGCTTTGAAACTTCAACCTACTTAGCAGGGGAGAAAGTCACTCTTTCCATCTCACACGGAGGAAAGCAGGGAGGAGGGCTGTGGGGTCAGGTCAGCCATGCAGTGAGGGCTGGGATGACACCAGGTTTTAGAATCATAGACTCATAGAATGGTAAGGTTGGAAGGGACCTCAAGGATCATCTGGTTCCAACCCCCTGCCACAGGCAGGGACACCTCCCACTAGTACAGGTCACTCAAGGACTCGCCCAACCTGGCCTTGGACACCTCCTGGGAGGTTGTGGAGCACAGAATCACCCAACGTGATCTTTGATCACGTTGGGTGATTCTGTGCTCCACAACCTCCCTGGGCAACCTGTTCCAGTGCCTCACCACCCTTTTGGTGCTCCCAAAGAGAGATGGGTACACAGCAGCCCTTTTTGCCCATCTCCTGCATGCTGCAGCAGGGCAGGGAGTGGGATCCTCACTGTACGAGCAAGTTTGGTGTATGGCCACAATAAGGTCACTTTGGAGCCTCCTCTTCTCCAGATGGAACAGCCCCAAGTAGGAGCTGTGTTTGGTGCTGTGATCTTGCTTGGAAGAAAAGCCTGCTGTAGCCTGTCATAGGTACCATCCCTGCTGCAAGGTTATTTGGACTATCATAGAATCATAGGATGTCAGGGGCTGGAAGGGACCTCCAAAGCTCATCCACTCCAGCCCCAATGGCAGAGCAGGATCACCTAGACCAGATCACACAGGAATGCGTCCGGGCAGGTTTTGAATATCTCCAGAGAGGGAGGCTCCACAACTCCCCATGGCAGCCTGTTCCAGTATTCAGTGACAGGAGACAACCTCTGTTTCTTCCTCCAAGCACTTTTCCTTTGCATAGCAATCACCAACAGAACAGGGTTAAAACACAATAAAAGGAGAGAGACCACCCAGGTCAGGGTGCGTTTAGCAAGCAAGCATCACTCCGTGCAACGTAAGGCTTCTCTTAGCCACCTCTGGGAGTTCTGACCAGCAATATGACTAACACAACACTTGGCAAAGCAAAGACTAATGGTGTGATTGTTCTGTGGGCTTCTCCCCTCCTTGAGTTCTATCACGCTGGGCAGTGTTCGACTTAGCAATCTGAAAGGCCTTTTCATTATTGTATCGAAAACTCCTCTGACTGCAGATCTCTTAATCAAAGGACTTTTATGTAAAGTCACATTTTTTCCAAACCCAGAAAAGTTCAGGCTCAGAGCATAAACATTAGACTCATTATTTAGAAATAGCAAGCGAGTCCTTTGGGTTCTGGTATCAGATCAAAGCTAAAAAATTAAATTGCTTCAGAAAAAAAAAAAAACAAAACCAAAGAACAACAAAAAAATCTCAGTTCGTTGGGGGAATCAGCATATTTCTTGTTTGCTTTTTCATTATGTAGCTAAAAAAAAAAAAAGAGAGAGAGAATAGTGAGATTCTGTCGGTGGTTTTCAAGTGTTTTCCAAAACTGGATGGATGCTGCATGCTAAGTACTTCCACAGCCTGTGGAGGCAGAAAATATTTTGTTGACATGACAATAAAAACATTCTGCAGGCTTGTTGAATTATTCTCTCTTTCACCCTCTGCAGCCATGAGAAAGCAGAGTGGTCACTGCACCCCTGGGGATCAGAGACCTGTGCTGGCATTGCAGGTTGGATCCTGCCTGGGCATGTGAGGGAGAGATTTCCATTCCAGGTTGTTGGTGAGACTATGGAGGTGGCTTCAGTTAGAATCATAGAATCAGGCAGGGTTGGAAGGGACCACAAGGATCAGCCAGTTCCAAGCCCCCTACCATGGGCAGGGACACTTCACACTAGATCAGGCTGTCCAGAGCCTCATCCAGCCTGGCCTTAAACACCTCCAGGGATGAGGCTTCCAACACCTCCCTGGGCAACCCATTCCAGGTTCTCACTACTCTCATGCTGAAGAACTTCCTCCTCACCTCCAGTCTGAATCTCCCCACCTCCAGCTTTACTCCATTCCCCTCAGTCCTGTCACTACCTGAGAGCCTAAAAAGTCCCTTCCCAGCTTTTTTGTAGCCCCCTTCAGGTACTGGAAGGCCACAAGAAGGTCACCTGGGAGCCTCCTCTTCTCCAGACTGCACAGCCCCAACTCTTTCAGTCTCTCCTCACAGCAGAGCAGCTCCAGCCCTCTGAGCATCCTCATGTCCCTTCTCTGGACACTCTCCAGCATCTCCACATCCCTCTTGTCCCAGGGGCTCCAGAACTGGATGCAGTACTCCAGGTGTGGTCTCACCAGAGCAGAGCAGAGGGGCAGAATCACCTCCCTTGCCCTGTTGGCCACACTGCTCCTGCTGCAGCCCAGGCTCTGGTTGCTCTCTGGGCTGCAAGTGCACACTGCTGGCTCATGCTGAGCTTCTCCTCCACCAGCACCCCCAAGTCCCTCTCCTCAGGGCTGCTCTCCAGCCTGGCACTGCCCAGCCTGGATTGGTGCTTGGGATTGTCTTGACCCAGCTGCAGGACCTTGCACTTGATCTTGTTGAACCTGATGAGGTTGGCTTGTGCCCACCTCTGCAGCCTGTCCAGGTCCCTCTGGTTGCCATCCCTGCCCTCCAGCTGTCAGCTGCACCACACAGCTTGGTGTGGTCAGCAAACTTGCTGAGGCTGCACTCAATGCCTCTGTCCATGGCAGTGACAAAGATGTTGATCAAGACTGGTGCCAGGACTGCTCCCTGAGGGACTCTGCTTGGCACTGCCTCCACTGGGACATGGGCCAAGCAATATCCCCCACCAACACGTAGCTTAGCCACAGTGCCTTGAAGGAATTGGTCCTTTAGGGGCTGTCCAGTGGTAACTGGTTTATCAATGCTGCTTTGGGCAAAGGGAAGTGGTTTATTATTTTTAAGGGCTTTAGCTCCACTTCATTGGTCACCAATGGTAGTCTTCACAGCAAGAGTGATTGCCAATTGGAATGGGCTACCTGGGGAGGGGGTGGAGTCACCATCCCTTGAGGTGGGTAAAAGGAGGCTGGATGAGGCACTTAGTGCCATCGTTTAGTTAATTAGAAGGGTTAGGTGATAGGTTGGACTCCATGATCTCAGAGGTCTTTTTCAACCTGGTTAATTCTGTGATTCTATCATCACCAGTCTTACCTACCTTCCTGTCTTCTCCCTGCTTGCAGCCTTATCTCACTTTCTTAGGCTGTGGACACACAAACAAATTGGCTTTTGGCAGAGGAGCAGGATGGAGATATGTGGACAAGGGAGGGCCACGTCTGACCAATCAGCCAATGCCAAAACAAACACTTTCTCCATCCAAAACAAATCCCACCCTGGAAAGCTGCTACTGCTGGCAGCAGTTCTCACCCTTCTGGTGGTGGTGAATCAGGAACCCATGGTGCTGACTGCCACACTGGGGTCACTGGGCACAAATGAAGATGGGAGAGCAAGGGTAGAGGCAAGACTGATAGTTGGAATTGCTTTCTGGCGCTGCCATTTCCTTCCTGATTATTTTGTCCCCCCAAAAAAACTCAGTTGGTGGTTTTGCTCTCCAGGCAAATGTGACCAGTCTTAACTCTTGATTTTAGTGAACTTTGCAAGTGCCTGAGGGAGAGGTGGGACTTGAGAAGTATTGGAGGGAGCAGGCTGCTGAGGGCAGAGGAATGGCAGAAATGCCCACATGTTTTCTGTTTGCGACACCGCCGCTGGTGGGAATCCTTTCATCGCGCAGCAGGGCCAGGTCACGCCGCCTTTACACCGGCCCTTAAGATGTTTCCCTTATCTCTGCCTGCCTGTGGGCTGCTTGGGCTTTCCCTGCCTGGTTCCTCTGCCAGCTAGAAATGACTTTGAGCATTTATTCCTCAGGAACTGAGAGTTGTCTCCAAGGCTTGGCCACGGTTTCCATCTTTTGCGCTTCTCAAGTCCCCGTCTGTACAAAGAGGTTAACGATGCGAGGAGAAGCAGCATAGCAGGGCCAGCTACACACAGATTTCCATGTGTTGAGGGGCCATATAATTTCTTAAATGAATTAGCCACATGATCCTCTCTTTTTTTTCCCCCTCCCTCCTTTACTGAGTAATTGAACCTTCACAGGCGTTAGGAATCTGAAACACATGCAGCAGTTCTTTATGTACAAGCAGCCTTTTCACTGCAAACTGGGGTTCTTGCAGGGGAGAGAGTCCTTCTGTGAACACTGGAGCAAGCAAGCAAGCAAGCAAGCAAGCAAGCAAGCAAGCAAGCACCTGTTCCCACAAACGTTGTGAGCCCCATAACTGGCACAAGCAGTTGATATTCAAGATACAAACACACATTTTTCCACCTCTCCTTTGCAACGTTAGCTTAAACCTCCTCCATCAACAAGTCAGCTTTCCAAATGACCATCTCCTTCTTCCTCTAGTAAGGGCTGTGTTCTTCTGGTCCAGCTCTGCCCAAGTCTTTCCAATGGGTGCTTCCCCATGGCTCAGCATCTTAAGACCTGCAACTAGTTTCCTAGATTTGAAGGTCTTCAAGTAGCAGGAGATAGTAAGCTCCACGCAGGTGGATGGCTTTGGTCATGAAAGCCTTATCAAAGGGGAAATGTGTGGCTGTCAGACTTGGCACCCTGCCAATGGTTAAGGTGCCTGCTGAGGCAAGAGGAGGTAATTTGACCTTGTATGTTCAGTAACATAGGAACCAATTACACAGAAATCCAAGCTTCAGCAAGCAAGGCTGCATTGATGGTGAGAACTGCTCCACAGCAAACGCTGCTCAATGTGTTGTAAAGATTAGGACTGAGCTGATGCTGAGCTGGCAGCAGTGCTGAATCCTCTGGTATTCAGTGAGGAAGAACAATCTATGGGGATATCTCCTGGCATTCCACTTCCATGCTCCCATTCAGCCCCTGAGCCATTATTTGGGGAACTGCTACTTGGGAAAGCAAAAGATAAATCAATGTACAGTAGAAAAATAACTCAAAGATCTGTCTCAAGGCAGAGAATCAAAGGACAGCAGAGTCCAAGTTTATCTGTTAGCTTAGCAAATTAGTGTGATATATGTTAAGTAGAGGAGAGGGAAAAAGAAAGGGTAAGGTGAAAAAGCCAGGCTGGGCACTTCTCATTGTCTGAAACTCTCAAGTGGTCACCTAAGCATCTTTTAAACTCCTGCCTCTTGGCATTTTTGCAGGTGGCAGAGATGCTTTACTTGCTTTTCAAGCCCAGGCTTCACCTGAAGGGTTCTCCACTTGTTCCCTGCACACCTTGAGCCCTGGCCATCATTCATTGTCATTGTGTCCTGATCTCCTTTGAGCAGTTTTCATATGTCTCTCTCTGTTTCCTATCTGAAGCTATCCCTTCCCTTCCATATCTACCCTTTTAAAGTATCTCTCCTCTTCTGGTATTACTTCTAATAACTCTATAATTATATTGTGGAGCTCTGTCAGGCTTCTAGGAACAAAGCTGCTATGAAGGGTGCTATGCAAAATGGACAGGGAATTTACACTGCAGCAGAGACAAGGAAGTTATTTGATCATTATTCTTATCTAGAACAAATTACACATAATAACCTTTAATATATTCTATCAGATTCTGTTCCTCAGAGAGACACTTTGTATTTTTTTTGGTGTTGGTTTGGGTTTTGTTTCTTTCTTTCTTTGCAAAATATATCTGCATTTAACTGTATCACATAAGCAGATCTGAGTCCCCAAAACAGTTCACATGGAACTGTTGGAGTGGNTACTTTAAGTGGGCATTAAAAAACAATCACACAATGAACTCTCTCAATGTGGCCCTTGTTCCACTGCCCTTGACACAGGCTCAGGAACTCAAAACTTTTATATTGACTTAAGATAAATGCTTCAAGACCATTAAGCAATCCATTGTTCTTTTGGTACCCAATAATCTAGTCTTTTTATTTAAACATGATAGTCAGTAATCCCAGAGCCAGTGACAAGGTGGAACCGACTGAGGCGCTTCGTTCCACAAATACTGCATTGCATAGAGGAGTTGAACTCCTTATCTGCAGAGCAGTTGGCTGTGACCATATTAACAATTATATTATCAGTTTTACTTGGCAACATTTGTGTGTCAAAACGTGTCATGGGTTTCACAGCTTCGTTCCAGAAATAGACTGTGATCTGGGTGACATCATGCCTCCCCAGAAACCCTTCTGCTGCCTGTTCTTCCTTCCATAAACACTCCTAGTCCCAGCCCTACCATGACTCCACTCAGGCCATTAAAGGCATAATGAGCTCTTCCCACCATTCAGCTCTACAGCGTGGCAGGAAGGTTGAAAAGTTTACCAAAACAACACCTTTTGCCTCTGGAGGGCAGAAGCTTTTGTGCCTTTGCTACGGTAGAGCAGGAAAAATGCAGAAGTGGCATTAAAGCCATAAGCATTGTGCAATGCAGAGGCACCAGAGGCTGTCACTGACTGAATCAGGCTGTTGGTTGACTGCCTGATGTCAAAGGATAAGAATGTGTTATGGTTGGGAGGTGTAGCTCCCTTACTCAAACAACATCCCTGGATGAGCTGTGCAGATAGCTTAGCCTGGGGCAGGGAGGAAAGGTAGGAGGGTGGAAAGATGATGAAAAGCCAGGAACAGGCAGAGAGATGAAAGTCTCCTCTCTGGGAGTTTTAAATAGCAAGAGACTGGGTTCTTAAAAATGGAGCTGTGGAAAGTGGCAGTTGTAGAATCATAGAATGGTAAGGTTGGAAGGGCCCTCAAGGATCATCTAGTTCCCACCCCCTGCCACTAGAACAGGTCACTCAAGGCCTCATCCAACCTGGCCTTGCACACCTCCAGGGAGGTTGTGGAGCACAGAATCCCCCAATGTGATCTTTGATCTTTGATCACATTGTGTGATTCTGTGCTCCACAACCTCCCTGGGCAACCTGTGCCAGTGTCTCACCACCCTCACTGCAAACAACTTCCTCCTAACATCCACTTTCAATCTCCCCTCTGCCACTTCAAACCCATTGCCCCTTGTCCTGGCATTACAAGACCTTGTCAATAGTCCCTCCTCAGCCTTCCTGGAACCCCCCTTCAGATCCTGGAAGGCTACTCTAAG
>WBNM01006334.1:69818-80800 GCA_013399055.1 Ramphastos sulfuratus
GCACACTGCTGGCTCACACTCAGTTGCCTGGGCACACTGCTGCCTCACATTCAGCTGCCTGGGCACGCTGCTGCCTCACACTCAGTTGCCTGAGCACACTGCTGCCTCACACTCAGCTGCCTGGGCACACTGCTGCCTCACATTCAGCTGCCTGGGCACACTGCTGCCTCACACTCAGCTGCCTGGGCACACTGCTGGCTCACACTCAGTTGCCTGGGCACACTGCTGGCTCCAGTTCAGCTCCTGTCTATTCCAACCCCCAGGTCCCTTTCTGCCAGCAGCTCTCCAGCCACACTGCCCCAAGCCTGTAGCATTGCTTGGGGTTGTTGTGCCCCAAGTGCAGGACCTGGCATTTGGCCTTGTTGAAACTCATCCCATTCATGCTGGCCCTTTGGTCTAAGCCTATCCAAGTCCCTCTGCAGAGCCTCTCTACCCTCATTCAGACCAACACTGCCACCTAACTTGGTGCCATGACATATGGACAGCTGGGAGAAGAAGACAAAAGGAAGTTTTAGTCCCTACTCTAAGGTTACATTTTTGTGACAAGTGTAAATGCTCTTTATTAAGGAAAACCTGAAGGATTGCAGCACCTGTGAACTGCAGCTTTTGCTGGTTAAAGGATAAAGGGGTACAAAGCAGGGATCTTCACTCTCCCTATTAATGCAAGACAGCTCTGTTACCAGTAATGGAGCTACTGAGTCAGAAAGTTGGCTCTGAGAGATTAGTCCAGCAGGTAAAAATAAAACACACTGAGAAAAATGAAGTGGAGATTGGGAGAGAGAGGAAGGAAAAATCCTATAAATAAAACCTTTATTTGAATTAAACTCCTGTTGTTCTTTAGTAATTTTACCTAAGGGAATAAGAACTGTATTGAGGGGGACAAATACTTCTGAAAGACTCAAAAGATACTTTCTAAGGTCCCAGGTTTGAGGACCAGAACTGGACTCACCTGAGGAAAAAAAAAAAACAAGATTAATGAGGAAACCTACAAAATCTGAAAGAGGTGGGAGATGGAAATGTATATTTCTCCTTCTGACACTAAGCAAGGACTAGAGGAGGATTAGAAGTTAAATATTGCTCATGGCTTGACTTTTTTTTCCCAAGCCTAAGCCCTGGAAAGCTCCTTAGATCAGTGGTGATTTTGCTGGTCTTTCTAAGCCTCAATTAGGTAGTTATTAATTCTCTATTATGGTCATTTATTTGAATGTATTAAAAAATGGAGCCTAGGACAAGCTATGAAGCTGATGGAACACAGTTCTGGAGCACCACAGCATCTCCTGCAGAGATGATGCAGAGCATGTTCCAGTAGCACCAATCTGTGGGGATTCAGAAGCTGGGCAAGGGGAAGCATTTGATGCAGTTTTCCCTGAGCTCTTTTTCAGTCTGAGGTGATCTGAATTATGCCAAAACATCAGCAACTGCCCTCAGCTTCTTAACAGAGTTTTCTGGTAGAGCTGGGCAGGCAACCATGGTGAAGAAGCAACAGCAAAAGAGTCAGCCTGCAACCACCAGATCTTCTCTGAGCTGTGGGGGGAGAGAGAGGGAGTTGGGGCTGTTCAGTCTGGAGAAGAGAAGGCTCCAATGTGACCTTATTGTGGCCTTTCAGCACCTTAAGGGGGCTACAAGAAATGCCTTTTCCCAACAGGTTCTGCATTTTCCTCAGGGCATGTGTGAGAAACAAAGGCCAATGCTTAAAGATGCATTCTGCATCCTTAACCAGCATCAGAGACTGAGCCATCCCAGAGGCTAAGCAGTGCTTTGCTGAACATGTAACACGGGCTGGGGGTAGCTCTGGGGGTCTTCATGAAAAGATACAAGCAGTCTAAATCTGCACAGAAACAGCACTTCAGGAGCCATGCTTATCCTGAGAGACACAGTTTATCCAAGTGCTTCACTAGGGCTATGGAGGTGCTGGAAGGTTTGTCACTGGCCAGTGACAAGTGGAGTCCCTCAGGGAGCAGTCCTGGCACCACTCTTGTTCAACATTTTGTCACTGCAATGGACAGAGGCATTGAGTGCAGCCTCAGCAAGTTTGCTGACCACACCAAACTGTGTGGTGCAGCTGACAGCTGGAGGGCAGGGATGGCATCCAGAGGGACCTGGACAGGCTGCAGAGGTGGGCACAAGCCAAACTCATGAGGTTCAACAAGACCAAGGGCAAGGTCCTGCAGCTCATTTGAGGCAATCCCGAGCACCAATCGAGGCTGGGCAGTGNGAAACCTCATCCCTGGAGGTGCTTAAGGCCAGGCTGGATGAGGCTCTGCACAGCCTGATCTAGGGTAGGGTGTCCCTGCCCGTGGCAGGGGGGTTGGAACTGAATGATCCTGTGGTCTCTTCCAACCCTGACCTATTCTATGGTTCTGTGGTTCTATGATTCTATGATTCTGTGATTCTATGATGGTGAGCACTGATGCAGAAGAACAAAGAGGATGTTTCTCCCTGCCCGTTCACCAAGGTTTGTTTCACTCCCTTATTAGTGTGGTAAAGCCACCTCTGCACCATAAGTGACTCCCACACTGGATGGCTTCTTCCTACCAGAAGTGGAGCTGTAGGGGGACAGGTAGCAGCACTCATGATCTGTCATGAACATCAGATTTGTGCAATCACTTACATCCTGTCCCTGGATGTTGCAAGTCAAAATGTGTCCCAAAAATGCATTTGTCAAACCTAGCTATTGACTTCCCTGCACAAGCTGCACTGATGCTTACCTCTCCTTTCTAAAAAGAGGATTGTGTTGCAGCCAACATTGCTGTCAGAGCCCAGGAACAAATAAATGTGTGGCTCACCTCCAAGGGGATTTCCCCCTTGTTTCCTCACAATTGACAAAGAAGCCAATGTTGGTTAAGAGTCAGGCAGGATGACAAATCCATGCATGTGCTCTACTTTGTAGCTGTCTGAGCCTGCTGCTGCAGAGCTTTCTTAAGAATAACAGCATTATTATATGCTTCCTGGCAGAGACAATCTAAACTGATGCCCATTTTCTTCCTTTTGCCCTGGAAAGGAGAGGAGATGAGAGGAAAGGAAAAGAAAAAAGAAAAAGAAAGGAGGAAAAAACAAGAAAGAAATAAAGAAAGGCAGGGGTGGAAAAGAAATTTTAAAAAAANGATTTTAAAATAAATAAAAAAGAAAGAAAAAGAAAAAAGAAAAGAAAAAGAAAAGAAAGAAAAAAGAAAATAAAAAAGAAAAGAAAGAAAAACATTTTTAAAAAGAAAGGAAAAAGAAAAGAGAAAAAATAAAGAAAAAAGAGAAGAAAGGAAAAAGAAAAATAAATTAAAGAAGAAAAAAGAAAAAGAAAAGAAAAGAAAGATAAAAATAAATTAAAAAAGAAAGAAAAAATAAAAGAAAGAAAAAAAAGGAGTGGAAAAAAGGCAATTGTACCCTGGATGAATTAAAATAGGAAATGTCACCTAAAATTTTGGAAAAGCAGGTTTACAAGAAAAAAAAAAATAATATCTGAGCAGTGTTCAGATTTCTGTTATAGCTTTATAAGTGGACATAAAACTGGAATAATCTGAGCAGAGCAACTGCATTCTGTTCTGCCAAGTTGCATCCCACACCACTTCATTCCATTACCTTCTTTTGGATGTCTGCTGGGATAGTTGAGTGGGGATGGGTTCTGTAGCAGTCTGAAGAGCCCCCAGCACAGGAAGGACATGGAAGGGTTGGAGCTGTGTCCATCTAGTTCCAACCTGGTTGGAACTGGATGATCTTTGAGGTCCCTTCCAACCTTACCATTCTATGATTCTATAACACTTAGATAGTCAGCAGCTAATGGAGATTGGGATGATGCCATTAACTCATTTCTCTTTTTTTTTTTGCTATCTCCATGGATTTCCTGTTTCAATACCCACTTTGATTTAAAAAGTAGCTGCCTTTTACCTCCCAGTGAAGACAAAGCCTCAGCACAAAGGGAATCCCTTTTTTTTCCAGCCACAAACCAGCCTCTAATCTGTGCTTTTCATTCTCTGAGTGTTCTGTGCATATAAACCACATCCCACTTCAGGATGAAGTACTTAAAGATGGTGCACTTGAAGAAGGAACAAAACCAATCACCATGTTAATTGCACAGAAAATTGATAAGGAAAAGAGCCTCTGACAATATTTACATCAAAATTTGTTTTCTCCTTTGGAAAAAAAAAATAATGAACTAATCAACAAACTTTCATCAAGCATACAAATTCAGAATTTCCAGCCCTATCTACTCATTATAAACATAATTTGGTCTGGGTGGGTGGAATTCTCATTAGGTTCTGAGCTGGTTGACATGTTTGGATGACTGCAAAAACAAAGTCAGAGGCTCAGCAATGTGCAAACAAGCACGTTTGCTTATTTTCCCATATGACCCTGCTGAAGTTCTCTCTCCAGATTAAAAACATTCTAACATACACTGGTGTTTCACATGCCCCTTTTGAGGGATGGAAGGAATTTTGAGGGACATAAGGAATTCTTGATCCTAATTTACTAAGCTCTCCCTGTATTTCACATTCTCCCATTGCTGTATGCACTGATGGGTTGCAGAGGGGACATAACAGAAGCAAGGCTAAGAAGAAAAATCACAGCAAGGGGATGAGGGAATGCTTTTGGACAGGTTGTCTCCTGCAGCCTTCAGATCATAGAATCATAGAATCATAGAATGGCAAGGTTGGAAGGGACCTCAAGGATCATCTAGTTCCAACCCCCTGCCATAGACAGGGANAATGGAATTGTGCTTGGGATTGTAACATAGGTTTTTTTCCCCTCCTGCTAAGACATATTCTAGGATCAAGAGGAAGACAGGCAGAAAAGTCTGCAAGGATAAACCTTCAAGGGGGACAGATTAGTGAATGCAACAGACTTAGCCCCCCAGAAAGAGTAGAATTTAGTGACTGTATCTAAGAAATATGAATGTTCTCCTTCTCAAATGTCACTCCCTTTGGAATTTAGAAATAGTAACTCGATGTAAATTTCCTTCATGTGAAATTCAGCTGGGCTGTGACTCTGTGTGCAATCCTTTTCTCATGATAGGGGAATAATTTGACAGATCAACTGCTTATTTATAATGGAAACGAATTTCATTAGGGCTCCCCAAAGGGATCTGATCTAACCAGCATTGAAAGAAAAAGGGAGAGACTCGCACTGCCTTCTCTGCTCTTTGGTTAAGCTGCTGCAACTATGGAATTCTCTTGCCCTCTCCCTTCATGCTTTGCAACCAGAAACCACTCAGATTTCAAACCTGTGTGTTCAAGTTATCCCTTGTGCTGTTCCTGTTGTTTCACAGTGTCAGAGGTGCCCTTGCAATGTAGAACAGAACAATGCAGAAATGAACAATGGCCTGGATCAGGAGCAGTGTGGCCAGCAGGAGCAGGGAGGTTCTTCTGCCCCTGTGCTCAGCACTGCTCAGGCCACACCTTGAGTGCTGTGTCCAGTTCTGGGCCCCTCAATTCAAGAGAGATGTTGAGGTGCTGGAAGGTGTCCAGAGAAGGGCAGCAAGGCTGGGGAGGGGCCTGGAGCACAGCCCTGTGAGGAGAGGCTGAGGGAGCTGGGGGTGTGCAGCCTGCACAAGAGGAGGCTCAGGGCAGACCTCATTGCTCTCTGCAGCTCCCTGAAGGGAGGTTGTAGCCAGCTGGGGTTGGACTCTGCTGCCAGGCAACCAGCAACAGAATGAGGGGACACAGCCTCAAGCTGTGCCAGGGGAGGTCTCGGGTGGATGTTAGGAGGAAGTTGTTGGCAGAGAGAGTGATTGGCATTGGAATGGGCTGCCCAGGGAGGTGGTGGAGTTGCCGTCCCTGGAGGTGTTGAAGCAAAGCCTGGCTGGGGCACTTAGTGCCATGGTCTGGTTGATTGGCTGGGGCTGGGTGCTAGGTTGGGCTGGGTGCTAGGTTGGGCTGGGTGAGCTTGGAGGTCTCTTCCAAGCTGCTTGATTCTCTGATTCTATGAATGATCATCATGCTGCAGTGTTTCTCACCTTGGCAGCAGAGTGTCTCAGTATGACTGTGCTAAAAATTTAAAGTTTGCATTAGGCTGCACGAAGCAAATTTTGCAGGAAGGTTAACTCTGCTGACTTCTGCAGGGGAGCAGAATTTGGGCCCATTTCTACAAAGCAACTGTGGCTTTCCTTAGCAGTCTGATCATGTCATAATTCACTTTCATGCTCACATATACCAACCTGAGGGCTTCTATAATTATTCTGCCTGTCTCACCATGAAACACAGATAAATCACACCTGAACACAAGAGCAGGAGCTTGGTGTTTTGGTTAGATATGAAGCATCTTAAAATCATTATTAAATGAGTAAATTATGGATGCCCTGCAGTAGAGGGTACAAGCCAAAGCTATTTGAGGACTTTTACTACTGCTGCTATGGATTTTGAAGCATGCAGTCTCATTAGGAGGAGACATTGATCAGTGATGCATTTATCTGAATGTAATGCAAGGAAAGGAACTCTCTGGACATCAACTGCAGCCCAGTTGGATCTTAAAAGATTTCATAGATCAGTTAATACTTTATCCTAAGCCACAAGACTGCACAGTCATGAGGGACTCTAATTATGCAGGCATTTGTCAGGAGCATTATTTACAGAAAGGTTTCTGAATAACCCAGACAATCATTTCTATTTAAGATAAAGCCCCAGAAGGTGATTTCTCTCCTGACTGGGGAAGCTGAGCTCTCTGCATTAGCTGGGTCTGCAGCACACAAGGGAGCAAAGAAAAGCAAATATTGTGTGAAAGCAAATTCAGGGAGATGAAGCTACCTAGGACCTGCTTTACACCCTAGGGAAGTGAGTAAAAAAGATCATTTTAACTTCCATCTCCTTATACCAAGGTCTCCTGGGCTATGCAGATGGAAGTATTAAAACCCTGAAGTGGGGTGGAAGGAAGAAGATCTGGCAGACATGGGATGGTACAAGATTTCTTATGAAGGAAACACACCATGCTGCTGGAAAAGCACTTGAAACACTGAGCAAGCTGTTTCCAATCACTCCACTGAGAGAGTAAATTGCACAGTTACCTCCCTACATCAACTCTGGCTGTGTTCAGACCTTTGCTGTCAACAGGTATATTGTGATTCTTTTTCTGATCCATTTCATGCTCGTGCAGACAACTCTTACAAATGCAACTATTGCTTGCTGTAGGAAGTGTTAAGGAGTAGGTGTATGGGACTGCAAAAGGCAGTTTTCCTTATACTTTATGTTGATGATCCTAATTTTCTTTCTGCTACAGCCAGATCAGCAGCACTTGTAGGAAGACAGGTCTTAAATGGATGCATTATTCAGGATCAGTTCCACTCCTTGAGTCGCTGTTGCAGCAGTAGAGTTGTAACCTGCTCCCTCCTCATAATGAACACATGATAATATCAGCTTTACCTCCTGGGAGGAAGAGAATGAGACAAGGGCTGGATGTTAATGTCCTGCCTCTTGTGTCTCAGGAAAAGCCAAGTTTTGAGCTGCTGTGCCCAGCCATGCAACTTCTGCAGCACGCTTGCTTTGACGCCAGCTGCCCCTGGCACCACTCCAGACAGCACTGAGATCTACAGCTTTTCTTTTTCACTCTCCACGATGGGAGATGCCATACACAAAAGACCTTGGGAGTTAGGCAGATAGTAAAAACCCAAAGTCCTCCTCTGTTGCAAGACTTGTTGCAAGTAAAACTAGGTGGAAGCTGAGGCCAAGCTCTGCATGGCATACTGGCTGATTCAGTTGCTTGTGTCAGACAGGCTCCTGCATTTGACTTTTCCTGTGCTTGAGAAGAATTTCCCTTGTGACAACAGCAATGTGAGGAGCTGCCAATCTTCCTACACCCTGAAGGAAAGCAGAGGGTGGCAGGAAGAGAGGAAGATGAGGAAGATTTACCCACGTCAGGAGCATGCTGCCTGTTTGTTTATCAGAGGTGTTTCTTTGCAATGCAGTTGGGTTTTGTTTGCTGCTAATTTCATTATAGAATCATAGAATGGTAAGGTTGGAAAGGACCTCAAAGACCATCTAGTTCCAACCCCCTGCCATAGGCAGGGACACCTCCCACTAGTACAAATCACTCAAGGCCTCATCCAACCTGGCCTTGAACACCTCCAGGGAGGGAGCATTGTGAGAGTCCCTAATTTAGATAACACAACTGGTACAAACTGGGGTTTAGAGTAGGTTTTGCAGCATCATGGAGAGGAACCAGCAGCACCCAGGGCTCCAGCCTGGGAGGAAGTGAGGCTGCTCTTAGGCTATTTGAGTAAAACAGGTGCAAATGGGGAGAGGAGGCAGCATGGGGAGACAAGCAGAAAGATTNAAAGGCTTTAGACATGTTGTCTAAGACTCTGACCATGGGATTAACTTGCATCAATACTTGCTGACCCATCCTGGATGCAAAACCTTTTACCACTGTGGCAAAGCTAATCCTAAATCAATATCACAAGGCACCAACATCATGCTCAGAGAACCATCATTTACTTTCACCACAGCCCAAACTGAAACCTCAGAGTTCAGTGAGGTTGTCCCTTGCTGTACTCTGTCTTATTGTGCTCAGATAGGCTGCAGCAGCATTCCTGAGCCCAGCTCTCTGTAAACCCTTGTTTGTGACCAGCTTAAATCCAAGCCTAAGTGAGACCTCTAGCTTCTGCTACAGTATTTTTAAAGACAAATAAAACTCAGTAAACTGAGTTTATGGCCAGTTATTTCCTAGTTTTCCTCATGACACTTACCTTGCATTTTTTTCTATATTTTAGCCCCCAGCCCCCTAAACACACTTCAGTGGGAATGAAACACAGCTTAGGTCCTGTCATCTGCTTAATCTTTCTTCTTTTTCTGCCATTATGGTCACCTACCATGGCTGACTGACCTTAATCCTTACCTTTTGTCAGAACTTTGTCCCTTTGGAGTGAAATCTCAGGGTGGATCATGTGAAATAAGCTGAAGATCTTTAGGATTTACAGGAAAGCAAAGGGAAATTTCAGACTGAAAGCAAGGGAGGAAGGTACTGACTAAACTTGTGAGGATGTGTCCTGGAAGGCTAATAGGCCTATTAGATGTCCTGGCTTACCCCCACCCTTCTGCTGATGGGGGAAGCAAGGGCTGGAGGCAAACAAAGGCTTGGGCCATTATATCCCCTCCCAAAGTGCTACACAGGTACCCACAGGTGTTTATGCACTTGTGAGTGTCTTGCCCAAACTGAGGGTAAGCAAGCCTTGGTTTCACCTAATGTGGTCAGTTTTGCAAATGCCATTTCAATGGTGAATCTCCGTGGCCAAAGGAGCCTTTGCACTTGGGCAAATAATAGAAATGGAGCTAAGCTGCAAGCAGTTGTGCTGCTGCCTCTGCCTCACAGAGCTCCCTCAGTGTGTGCTGCTCTGCCTCACTGCTCTCAGCTTGGATAACATATCATAGAATCACAGAATCATAGAATCACAGAATCATAGAATGGTAAGGTTGGAAGGGACCTCAAGGATCATCTAGTTCCAACCCCCTGCCATAGGCAGGGACACCTCCCACTAGCACAGGTCACTCAAGGCCTCATCCAACCTGGCCTTGAACACCTCCAGGGAGGNCCTACCCAGGTGCAGGACCTTACACTTGGCCTTGTTGAACCTGTTCTGCTCTGCCTCGTGCTTCAGACCAGCTTAGCCCTGATGTTTTGGGCTTGAACTACCTGGAAACTTTAGTGCCTCAATTTACTAGGAGAAGGCACTAAGTGCCTCATGATGTGGTGAGAAGTGCCACTGACATTGTGCTCTCTGCACATCTGCCAGAGATCTGCCTGCACCTCTGCAAACCTCCATGCCAAGAGGAACCAGGATCGGGTCAGAGATTGTCTGCCTGTTTCCCAGCACCCTGCTAGAGCCTGGGAAGCTCTAGAAGCCTCTCAATGGCTGTCCAGACACTGAGCAGTTCCAACACTGCTGCAGATGAGCCAGGGACTATCCTGAAATTCCTACTCCACTGCCATGAGTAGCACAGACATCCCCTAGGGTTCTGGGCTGCCTTTTATTTGTTAAGTGGCGCAAAGCCATTTTGTGGCTAAACTTTCCCTATTTTCTGTTTCTCCTAAATGAATGAATTGCCCATAAGCATCCTTGTGAAGATTTTCCTGACAGAATTAGAACCCATATTTAACTGGTTTGTATTCAGTTTGTGGGTGGGGCTTCTTGGAGATAAAATAATTACATATAATTCCTGTCTCATCAATTGCCACAACCCAATCAGGATGATGATTTGTGCCAGTGAAATGTTCCAACCAAGCCTGCAAAATCGTGCAGGAGCCAAAGGGAAGCATGGGTTAAAGGGAGAAATCTTGTAAAAAAAAGTTTCCTTTGTGCAGGGAGGTTGTGCCTTTAACAGATCTCTGCTGAGTTACTTAGTAACATGCCAGATGCCAGCAGCTTACAGAAAAATGGAGTGAGTTAGAAGTTCAGTGTTAAAATGTTATCAGGCCTTCCTCCTGACTGAGAATACACCACTAGTGGATGAGACATCGTTTCTGCCACAATAGCCTGAGTTCTGTGTCCCCTCAGTGTTGTTATGGTGGATGTGTGGCATTGTTCTGACTCTGTTTGCCACGTAACAGATAGAGACATTCATGTCCCATGAAATCACAAGCTGAGGACAGAATCCTGCCATTTCACCACTGCTATAAATAGGGGAGCTTTTAGTGAGCCCTCCCTTCTCCATCAGCAAGTCTTGAGCTCTGCTAGGGGGTGGGAGTGAAGCTGAGGAGGATGAGAATTGTTTCCCCAGCACTAATCACATTAAGAATGTCAAGCCTGGATGCCAGCAGGGTGATGAATAAGAGCTAAACCACCTTGATGGTTCCTGAAGTTTCACTGGAATTTCCCTTGCCTTGGAAATGGAGCCCAGCCACAATAAGAAGCACCACAGCTTTCTTCACTGATGGACCTTCAAAGAGATTCCTCTTACAAGGTATATCAGACATGAGACTCCGAGGAGGAGGAGGAGGAGGGGGAGGAGAAGAATGAGAAGGGGAAGGGGAAGGAGAAGGAGAAGGAAAAGGAGAAGGAGGAGAAG
>WBNM01006334.1:89575-100761 GCA_013399055.1 Ramphastos sulfuratus
TAGCTGAGGATGTCCCTGCTGACTGCAGAGGGGGCTGGACTGGATGACCTTTGGAGGTCCCTTCCAACGCAGACCATTCTGTGATTCTATGATTCTATGGTTCTCTGATTCTATGGTTCTATGTTTCTATGGTTCTGTGTTTCTATGGTTCTGTGTTTCTATGGTTCTATGATTCTATAATTCCATGATTCTATGATTCCATGATTCTCATTCCCCTGTGAGGTTAGAGATACAGACTTAAGCAAGGCAGGACAAAGAGGAATATGAATGAGAAAGGCAAAAGCATAACCTTGTGTGCGTAATGTTATCATGTTCAGCAACTTCATGCAAAGAATTTCAAGAGGCAGCTCTTGAAAATTTACTCTTGTAAATGTTTCCCTGTTTAAAAGGAACAGGCAGCCCATGAGAATTAATTTGGTATGCAATGTAACTAGCTTCAGCAAATTAAGGAAATCATGTGTGGCATTCTTTTGTGGGGAGGAAAAAATATAATCCACATTCACCACTCTGCTTTTCCTTTGCTCTCCATTTTCAGGCTCTCTACTTTGAAAAACCATGTGGGTCATATCTAATTACATGTAGACTCCTCTGATCAAGCATCTTTGCCTTGTTTCAGATAGCAGCAGCAGTAAGGAACTGATGTGAACAATCCTTGCAGAGCTACAATAGGCATAAAATGCCCTGGAAAGCACCCAGGGCTGTGGCTATGGCAGCTTGAATTCACCTCCTTACTGAGCAGCATCCACCCTGCATGTTCCTTGTCTGTCCAGTTTGGGTTTCCTCCATTTCCCTATCTCATGGTACCACTGAAATCTGGTGACGAATGTGAGGTGCTTAGGTGAGTATGTGGATGGACAAATGAAAGGAGAGTTAAAACTCTTTTATTCCATTAGAGCTCTTTATTTCATTAGAACTCTTTATTCCATTAGAACTCTTTATTTCATTAGGGCTCTTTATTTCCTTAGAGCTCTTTATTTCCTTAGAACTCTTTATTTCATTAGAGCCTTCAACTGCCACTCCATACTAAGAAAATGGGAGAAATATAGAAGGCATTCACCTGATGTTATCTCACAAGCAGATGTTAAAAGAACCACAAGTAAGCAGTTTAAAATATTCATGAACACATGTGGCATGTTTGCATTGGTAAGCCCAGGCTGTTTGTGCTAGGAAACATTTTTAGCAAATAATTTTATTTATAACTCCTGTGCAAGCATTCCAGCCATAGGTGGTCTGTAAATTCCAGGAGACACCATTTAAAAGGGAATTCTTCAACTTGAAAAATTAAAAGTAATAGTATCCCCTTGAGGTGCTAGATACTGCTCCAGCTGGTACCAAGTGTTAATCTTTGGAGAGGTGAACTCATTTTTGTTTTGACACTGAGATAATGCTCTATGATTTCACAGTGAAAACATTATCTGCTCCTCCTCTCTCTCCCTTCAATAAAGTTTTACAAGCAATAAAAAGGCCTCAAATCAGCTATCTTCCTGTTGCTGCCTTTGAATCTTTCCTTTTGATGCCTACCGCACAGAAACCTCCCTGGTGAGTTATTGCAAGGAACACTTTAATACCACTTCTCGGGTTGAGGTATTTAGTCTGAGCTACAGAGCCTGGGGGATAGGCAGATGCTGGGAATGGCACACTTGTTAAAGGCAAGAAGATTCCCAGGCGTGAGAAACTCCAGGTTACACCTGGATTAGAAGCAACTTTTTCTTTCAGACTTCTGGACGTTGGCTTCTCCTGACTTGCTGCCTATGGAGGCTGATAACCTGCTTTATGCCCATGCCTGGGTGCCTTCCCCATGTGGCAAAGCAAGAGTGGAAGGTCTGTGGTGGTTCATAATAGGCTTCACTCTAAATGTCTAATGACACCAGTGACGAGGGAACTCCCACTTCCTACCCTAAATAACTCTCTTGGGGATGATCCAGTTTGTTCTTAGCCATGCACCATGTCCTTTCTTTCTAACCGATGAAGCTTTCCTCCTAAAGCAGCAATTAGGAGAAACATTGCCAATTAGCTAATTGCATTTCTCACAGCTGCCTCTGTACAGATTGCCTTATATGTCATAAACTCCTCTATGCTTTCCAAATGGCTTATCTCGGAAGTACTTTTTATAAGCAGTGTGTTCATTTATATTTTAATTCCAGGAAAGTTGCTGGCTTTCCTGTTCCAGCCTGCACAGAACAATGCACCCATCCACGTTTCCTCATGGGCTTTGCTAGCCCTGTGCTCACAGAGACCTGAGCAAGAGCCTCAGCACCATTCAGCTTGGGAAATCCCTGTTGCTTTTGCACGGAGGAGAATATCCACAGTGACACATCTCCATACAGTCATGCTGAATCTAGGCCCCCTTGAGCATCCTCTTCTGCCCACCATCAGGAACAGGATGTGGCTCTATATGGCCTATGAGAGCTGCAACTACCCAAAATGGCAATTCTTGTCTTATTAGGCTCTTAAACTGTTAGCTGGAGTGCATCAGCCATGTTAGTCACTTCCTCCCCTTCCTCCTGGAGCCTGTCACAGGAAAGGAGTAACAATGTGCCCTTGTAAACTTCAGCCCTCACGCAGTGGGTGACACAGGGCAGTGGTGGCACGTGGCACTGGGGTGCTCTCTTGGGCATGGCTGCCCAGAGGTGGAGCAGGAGCAACGGTGGGAAAGCCAAATCTGAGGGTGTTATGGAGGGGTAATTAACTGATGCGAGATACTATTTATAAAGGTTAATATTGCCTATTAATATTCAATATTCAGAACTCTCACCACCCCCACCACTAATTTTAATAATACTCACTCATGGAAACTTTATACAGATAATAACACAGGATCTGGAAAGAACTATCAATAATATATAACATTGATTGAACTGGCAGAGAAGGTTCCTGTGGTCAGCACACCACTGGCAGTCAATACCCCACTTGCCCACTAGGTGGACTCAGTGAGCTCCTTTCTGCTGATGGCAGAAGGCAATGGTGAATTACAAGAGGTTTTAAGAACTTGTTCACAAAATATCTCCCAACTCATGGGGCTGGCTACAGCTTCAGGCAGTACCCAAAGGCTTTCAGGGAATTCTGTTACTGTCCTGTCAGCTGCTGAGACTTCTGATTCTTCCCAGGGTGCTGGGGAAAGGAGGCAAACATCTCTGACCTGGTCCTGATCTCCTCTGAATGATCTGTGTATCTCCAGGGCTTCTCCTCTTGGCAGGAGGCTTTCAGGTGCAGGCAGGATGTCTTGCCATGTGTAGTCAGCACGGTGTCACGCTGCCTGTGCAGGCTGATTGTGTGCAGGCATTTAGAGCCTGTTCCTGGGAAACTCTTGGCAGGCAGTTTGCAGGCAGTTCAGGATATAATAAGGCAGTAGCAAGCAGCAAGCACCAACACAAGGGCAGGGCACAGGTACAACGGCAGAGCATGGATCCAAAGACAGAGCACATTGTGTTACCTGCTCATCTTCTTTTATCAATACAGCCCAAGACTAATGTGCCTTTGGACACAGAACAGCCAATCAGAATGGCAATTAGCCAAGCTTGACCACATTAGGTGAAGCCATAGGCTTGCTTTACCCTTTTTAGGGCAGAACACAGCCTTGCACAAGGCAGGCAGAAGCTGAGCCTGTGTACCTTGTTTACCACAGGATGCAAAACAAGTCTGGGCAGGCCACAGTCCTCAGACTCAGTGGCTCCAGGTTCTTTGTCCTCTGTCCCATGGTTGCTTCTCCCCAAAACAGAAGGAGGGAGAGCAGGGAAACATGTCTGGGCAAGCCAGGACATGGATAAGCCCATTTTGGCCTGCTTAGGGCTACCACAACAGAAGGGATGTTCAAGCTGCTATCATTAAAACTGTCTAAGATTATCTTGAATTTGTAGGCATCTTTGTATCTTCTTGGTCCAGTACAACGAGAGCTGTGGTTGCACTGCTGCACTGTTCACAGCCTGGGACTGTAAGAATGTGATAAGCTGATACCTGTCCTGCTTCTGCTCAGGTCTGTTTACACCTCTGTACAGACTGTGCTCCAGAGAAATACACCCATCCTATGACTTCCCATGGCCATCAACCAGTCCTCTGCAGTTCTAACTGGGCTGAGCCAAGGACTGAAGCAGAGGGATTGAACTAAAGTGCCACAACATTTAAGCTTCTACTTAGAATAATATGGGTTAAGCTTTGTGCACAATCCAGTCTAGTATGTGCTGCAAAGGGATTTTTTTTTTTGATGAGCACCTACAAGTAGGATACTTTTTTCAAACTGGACCAGTGTTCAGGGGAAAGATTTGAATTCCCACCAAGCCCAGGCCAAGCTGTAATGAAATCCAAACCTGGGAGGACTTCTGAGAGGATGGTTGTGTGTGGGTTGGTGACATGGGACTGCAGGGAGCTGGGGAAATTAGACCTTCATTCAGGTAGAGAATGGAGAACATCTACTCTGCCTTGACCAGTTCAACTGTTGCCTCCAATGGAAAATATTTGCCTCTCCATGGCTTATTTCTTCTTTCTGGACCAGATAAATTCTGTTACTATGAGGGCAGATCAAGAACCTCACACAAGGAATTGTAGAGCAAGAAATGCATATAAACCAAGTGCCAGATACTGTTGCTTATCATCACAACCCATCACAAGCCCATATCCTGTGAGAACTGGAGGAGGTAAACTTCTTTATTCCATCTAAGAATGAACATAAACAGTCTTCTTTAGCTAAGCTGTCCACAGACATATCCTTTAATTCCAGGAAGAAGCTTTGTGTTTTCTGGAACTGTAGTGCCTAACCTTTTTCACCTCCTTGCACCCTATCTTTTTGGATTGCTTTTTAGTGGCAAAGATATTTTTTGCTGGTTTGCATTAGCTCAGCTCCTGCCAATATTTCAGTGCAATCACAAAGTCCTGCACATACTTACAAGGATAGGCTTGTGCTGTCTTTCATCTGAAGCCAAATGGGGTTTAATTTAGTTATCTCTTTAAAAGCAGTCTTCCCCTTCCTCCTTTGCTGCTTCACCAAAATGGAGCAGGCAGGAATTTTTTCAACCAACTTTCATTCATGAGCTGGTTTGTAGTAGCTGCTACAGACAACCAGATCCAAAGCCCATTGAAAGAAACACACAGACACACAAAAAGAAGAATCCCATTGGGTCTTGGATCATGCCCAAATATCTTTCTGGACCTTTATCTGAGTTTTGGGCATTTCTAAAATATTTATAAAGGAATATCACTCCTTGGCTGGCTGAAAGTTAACCTTTCACACTTGCAGAGGCTGTGTTCTTTATGTAGCTGGGTAAAAAGTTCTGGAGGCCATACTGAGGTTTCTAAAGGCAGAAGAGAAGACATTAACTTCAAACCTGCTCTTTAACAGGTAGAGTTTGGCATGTGCCTACTCATTCTGGAGGAGGAGCATCACTCACTGCTGGAGCTGCCCAGCTTGGTGCTGCCAAGGCCAAAGTACTTCTACCTCTCCAGACCCATTCATTTGCCTCTTGTGCAAGTATTTACCCCAGGCCAAGATGATACAAAAGATTGTGTCTCAAACCATCCTTTCTGCAATAAAACCACAAAGGGGATGGAGAAGAACCAGTGCTGGATCCTGTGTATTTCCCTCCATTTTCTTGTTCTATCCAAGCTGGGGGGAGGGAGGAGAAGTGAAGCACAAGTGGAGATGGTGGAGGTGAGAAACTGTCCTCCTGTGTACCAAAAGAAGGCACTGAGATAAACTGTTCACATCTCCCATAGGCCAACTCATAAAGGGAGCTTGCTTGCAGAAATTGTGTTAGTGCAGAGTCTTAGTAGCACTGAGCTACCACACCCCCAGTGAGAGGCACTCAGCTATAAAACCCAGGAAGATTTTCCTGTATTAGTGTTTTTGATTAAGTTGGGAGAGATTTTAAACACCATTTTCAAGAACCAGAGGACACCAAAATTGGGAGAGATTTTAAACACCATTTTCAGGAACCAGAGGACGCCAACATCTGCCTAAGAACAAAAGTATGCCATGGTTTGCAGGATGAGAGGGAAAAGAATTGTCCTTAAAAGCACGGTGTAAGCACCCTGCTCACTCTCCTCATCACAGCTCAGACTCTGCTCCTTGCTCCCCCAGGTCCAGTTTCCCAGGTTTGCAAAGTCAGGAGTTACTCACATCTTGGCTTGGCTGATAGAGATGAAGGCTGTGTGGTCACCCAGGGAGGCTTGGACAGCCTGAGAGCTGGGCACAGAGGAACCAAATCAGGTTCAACAAGAACAAGGGCAGAGTCCTGCACCTGGGGAGGAATAATAAACTGCAGCAGTACAGGCTGGGAGGTGATCTGCTGGAGAGCAGCCCTGTGGAGAGGGACCTGGGAGTGCTGGGGGAGAACATCCATGGCACAGCAATGTGCCCTGGTGGCCAAGAAGGCCAATGGGATCCTGGGGTGTATTACAGGAGTGTGTCCAGCAGATCAAGGGAGGTTCTCCTCTGCCTCTGCTCTGCCCTCGTGAGACCTCATCTTGAGTACTGCCTGCAGTTTTGGGCTCCTCAGTTGAAGAGACAGGGATCTACTGGAGAGGGTCCAGCAAAGGGCCATGAGGATGATGATGGGACTGGAGCACTGCCTGGTGAGGAGAGCCTGAGAGACCTGGGGCTGCTTGGTCTGAAGAAGAGAAGACTAAGAGGGGATTTAAGAAATGCTTATAACTATCTGAGGGCTGGGGGTCAGGAGGGTGGGGACAGGTTCTGCTCACTGCTGCCTGGGATAGGACAAGGAGCAATGGATGGAAGCTGCAGCACAGGAGGTTCCAGCTCAGCACAAGGGGCAACTTCTTGACTGGAAGGGTCACAGAGCACTGGCACAGGCTGCCCAGAGAGGTTGTGGAGTCTCCTTCTCTGGAGCCTTTCAAGGCCTGTCTGGATGTGTTCCTGTGTGCCCTGAGCTAGATTGTCTGGTCCTGCTGTGGCAGGGGGCTTGGACTGGATGATCTCTTTGGGTCCCTTCCAACTCACTGACATCCTGTGATCTCTTTGGGTCCCTTCCAACCCCTGACATCCTGTGAGCCTGTGATTTTTGGTTTGGATGACAAATTGCCCTCTGTTCCTGGGGTATGTCACTAAATCACTCGGAGCCACGTCCGGCGTGAGTTGGCCTTTCCAGGCACCCTGCGCTCCAAGGAGGGAGCCGCTTGTCGCAAAGCCTCGGCAGTGCATCTGGGCATTTAGCAGGGAGATTAATACTAAAATACTCAGCTACCCAATGAACTTATTAGGATAATGCCACGACTTGAATCTAGATGTTAGAGTTCACTTAAAGTTCACTGACTATTACGGGTCTGATGGTACAGAGAATAGCTTAATCTTACCGTGGGAAAACTAAAATCACGTAGGGGAAAATTAGGCAAGACATGGAGGATAAACTTCCATTCCTCTGAGAGATACCACGAGACATGCCAAAAAAGGCAGAAAAGGAACCATTTACTTCCAGTGCAGTGGGAAAGGCTGTGCTGCTACCAACACATAGAGCAGCCATTTGAAATCCTGAAGTGTGTTGCAGACCTTTTGCAGAAGCAGAGAGGGGAAAGGGAGCTGCTTGGCAGTTCGGACGCACAATGCGGAGGGGAAAGCAGAGCTTCAAAAGACAGCTCTGTTTTTGCAGGCTAAAGATTCCTGCTTCCTTTACTGACAGGACCTTTCTGTGCCTTAAGAGGAGACCTCCCACACCTTAAATTGCTGCACTGAATGGATTTACATTCTGCTTTATCCTTTGCATTCCAGCTCCTGCCCTTAGCCTTGTGATTGTGTGCATGCGACTCCGGCAGCTGCATGTCTCAGGCAGCTCAAGTCCCCCTCACCAATAAAACCCTGAACCAAACCCATAGGGGGAAAAAAAAGGATCCTCATTTATCTCAACTGCTACTGCTTCCCCAAGTGACATTAAACTTGCAGAAGAAAGCATTTGAGAGAAAGTTGGAGCTAAGGAAAGCTGCACAAGGCTCTTTGGCTTCACTCCTCTGGAGAAGAAAAGTATAGCTCTAGGCAAGCAGGAGCTTGTTGAGCTGTAAGAAATGTTACCTGCTTAAAGGCAGGTAAAATCTGGCATAAGCTGTTAATCCATCATTCAAGTTTTCACATGCCAAACTCCTGTAAATGTTTTTCTACCACATCCTGTCTCCTCCTTCCCCAGCTGAAAAATAATAATAATAATTTTGGAAGGGCATGAATTAAGCCTGTCAGTCTTTTTTTTTTTTTTTTCTATTTTTTTTCCTTTTTTTTTCCTATTTTTTCTTTCTTTTTCTTCTTCTTTTTTTCCTCTCTTTTTCTTTTTTTTTTCTTTTTTCTTTTTTCTTTTTTTTTTTTCTTCTTATCCTTAAACTACATCATACAAACTTGCTGTCTCTTGGAGGACTCGATTGTGCACTCCTAGTCAAGGAGCAAAATTCACCATGACTTCAAATTGAAGTGAGACCCTCAGTTCCCTTTCAAGAGAGGAGAACTAAGCCTTCTTTCTGCCCATATATTCCTGGCTATCAGGATGCCACTCAGGTCAGCTGCTAGTGACCCAGATGGGGCTTTCCAGCAAGAGATCCTCAACACATTCACCACAGGCAGAGGCGATGGAGAAAGGGGAAGGGAGAGAGAGGTTGATACTGCATACAAAAAATAGGGCAAGGCCAGATTTGAGTAATCTCAGCCTCAGCAAGGAGAAGTGTTGACAAAAGAGTCAGCCTGCTGCCAAGGCATTCTTCTGGATGAGCAGCCCCTGACAGCTGGTTTCAGCAGGGCCAGCAGCATGAGGGACCTCTCACTGTGCCAGCGCTCGTTTGGGCAGCACTGATGTTGCATCCATTGGACCTTCCCATCACCTGCTTGTGTGTGCATGCAAGCACTTCATGGCCTCTGAGTAAAAGGGAAAATGAGTTGGTTGGTTGCTTGCTTTCCCCTATGAATAACAGGGATTTTGTGAAGGGAGCACAGACAGTGCTCGTTGCTCTGTACTCATGCATTGTTTCAGAGCCATTCTTGCTTTCTGACTGGATCACTGATGGTTTCCACACTGACACCAGCAACCCAGTGGCTTTAGACACATCCCCATTATCTCCCTACCATTACCACTGCAGCAGGCTCCATTTCCCTTTGCAAGAAGTTGAGCCTCACAGCAGAGGTACCACACCAAGCCCAGCGACAGCCTCTTCCTTCCCACGCACCCTCATGTGCTGGTTACCACATCCCAGGTGTTGCAAGCTCTCTGCTTCACAGCTCACCTCTCCAGATGCAGGTAGCAGCTGAAGCACAAAACACCTGGACTTAGCAACACAATTCTGCTGCAAGCCAGACACTAACAGAAATATGCAGCTATAACAAAAAATCTGAACTCCTCAGTGCACCTTAAACTCTGAGTTTCTTTGTCACTTCTTAGCATTCCTTGGGCAGAATCCTCAAGGGTGCTTGTGATGTCTCCACCTGCACAGAGCTTCCCTGTTGACCCAGCCCTCCCACAGCCTCATTTCTCTTTGCTAGAGGTCTCCTCTCCTCTCCTCTCCTCTCCTCTCCTCTCCTCTCCTCCCCTCTCCTCCCCCCTCCTCCCCTCTCCTCTCCTCTCCTCTCCTCTCCTCTCCGAACTTCTCCTCTACTCTCTGAACATCTCCTCTGAACATCTCCTCTCTGAACCTCTCCTCTCCTCTCTCTTATCTCCAAAATAATTCCTGTGACTATGTTCCCTTCATCTCTCATCCTAAGTGGCATCACCAATGTTGCCTAGATTTCAGGGATGTGATTTGGTATTTAGTGTCACATTTGCCAGGCAGGTAGATTTCACTGGGGGTGCTCCCCAACTAGTGGCACTTCCAAGTGCTCACAGCATCATTCGTGGTGACCTTCTGCTACTACAAAGAGACAAAGATAGCAGAGGAAGCTGGAGACTCCCACATGGAAAACACAGTTGGTGGAGTTACATGAAATGCAGAACTGCCTTAGGTTCTCCAGCTTGTCGAACTGTGCTGCTTTGCCACAGAATTTCTTTGCCCCAGCAGTAGCAAAGTTCTGTGTAACACCTTGTGCAAGGCATTTGGCTTTTGCCATCTCTCTGGAAATGAGAGTTGCTTCCCTGCTTTCCTGTTTGCAGTGTCCCCTCCCTGTGGAATGCACAATCTCCCAGAGGCTCTCTTGCCGAATGCTGCTTTCAAGATGCATACAAACAGAAGGCAGCATTGACACAGTCTAACTTTAGGTCCAACTCAAGGCCAAGCTCTCTATAATGTCAATGCAGCCTCCAGAGAGCAATTCAAGATACCTAAGCTAAAAAAATCCTACATGAAGCCATGTGAATACTTCCCAGAGCGTCAGGAACTCCACATTCAGTGTAAGGAGACATCCCAGGATGAATGAACCAAAAGGAGTAATTGACCTTAAGGAGACCAAGACTTCCATTCACAAGTTTAATGACCTTTTGTTAAAGTGAATTCTGGCTTTTTAAAGCCACTTCTGATCTTCCTTCAGAGCTTTATGAAGCTGCATGGAATAATTAAGCAAACAAATCTAGCCCCATGCCAAGTTAATTACGTGCCTTGTAGTTTCATATACATTTTTCTCCCTTTCATAGTTACCTTCTAATACCTCCCCATATTTCTTTCTGACTTTTCTGTATTACTCTCTCTAGTCTTCAGGAAACCCATTATTACTCATGGGACCAAGTAATCAAGTAAGTGCAAGTGAGTGAAATTAATCACTTCAGCTAGGAGGCTGCCTAGGAGATGGCTTTCACCTTTATGGTTTTCAGTTGCTATGCATCAGCAAAGCTTTCCCTTAAGCTCACATGTCCATGTCCCTCTGGACCCTGCTATATGTAGGACCTCATCCCAGACAGAGTTTCCAGAACTCCTAGACAACCATGAATTTATAGAATCATAGAATGTCTGGGGTTGGACCCAGATAGACTTCACAATAAAATTTGTTGTCATCAGGTGCTGAAAACAAATCTCATGGAATAAGAAACAGGCTTTAAAACAGAAGGGAGCCTGTTGGGAGTCTGTATCAGTAGAGGTTTAGCTAACTGTGTCCCAGTATCCCAGATTACCCAGTTCCTCTGGAGGTCAGGATACCTGCAAAGCAAGCAGGAAGGTTACAACAGCTTTCATAGAAGTATGGAATGGGGCAAATGCTTCAGTGGACTCAGGTTTCATAGGATCTCAGGGGCTGGAAGTGACCTTGAAAGCTCATCTGGTCCAGCCCCCCTGCCAGAGCAGGATCA
>WBNM01006335.1:0-17171 GCA_013399055.1 Ramphastos sulfuratus
TCCAGGTAGACAAACCCAAAGGACCAGGGCTCGTTATTATGTTAGCTGAGCTAGCTTACAGCTTAACAGAGCGTGGCAGGACGCAACAGCAGTGAGGCAGAGCACAGCAAGCCAAAAGCAC
Organism: Ramphastos sulfuratus; assembly: GCA_013399055.1. Taxonomy (NCBI): domain Eukaryota; kingdom Metazoa; phylum Chordata; class Aves; order Piciformes; family Ramphastidae; genus Ramphastos; species Ramphastos sulfuratus. Next base: position 122 of record WBNM01006335.1, read on the forward strand.
ATTCAGGCAGAAGCACTGTCAGAGGCAGAGAGCACGTTGTCTTTACCTGCTCATCTCTTTTTATCAATGCATCCCAAGGCTAATGGCCCTTTGGACACAAATCAGCTCATCATAATGGCACTTTGCCAAAACTGATCACATTAGATTAAAGTCAGGGCTTGCTTACCCTTATTTGGGCAGAACACAAAGAAGTGTATAAACACAGCATCCTCATGTGTTACAAGTTTGGAAGGAGAGAAGGAAACTTGGAGGCACCGGGGCCTTTGTCTTCCTTTCCCCCCCTTGCTTTCCCCAACAGCAGGAAGAGGGAGAGCAGACAACATGTCTGGGCAAGCCAGGACATGTTTCAGCCTATTTTGGCCTTCCATGACACAGACCTGCTGGCTTTCATGTTCAGCTACTCACATGCAGCTGTGGCCCCATGCATTTGAGCCATATGATTACACATCCTTTTGCTGCGGAGCTGAAGCCTCCAGCGGAAAAGGGACTTACTCCACTGCTGGAACCAGCCTCCTGTTGTGCACAGAGCTGTCTTCTTCACACTACAGAGCAATGTATCATCACAACTGTATTGGCTCGAGTTTAAGCTTCCCAGGGGACTCAAAAAATAGCTAACAGAAGCCAATACAATAATAGTAGGATGCCTTCCCCCCCCCCACCTTTCTGGAAAGGAAGGAATTAGATGTACAGAGAGAAGGGTGTAAAACACCCAAGGAAGAGTCTTGCTTCAGTTTGGAAGTTAAAAAAAACCCAAACTTTTAACAGTAAATAAAAGGTATTTAAGGTAGGGGAGTTAGAGAGGTATAGGGAAAGGAGAAAACGAGATGCAAAAAATATATATATAGAGGTATATATATAAAAATATCTATAAAGAGGTATAGGGAAGGGAGAAAAGATGCAGAAAATATATATACAGAGGTATATATAAAAAAATATATATAAAGAGTTATAGGGAAGGGAGAAAACAAGATGCAGAAAATATATATACAGAGGTATATGTATAAAAAGATATATAAAGAGGTATAGGGAAAGGAGAAAACAAGATATAAAAAAATATATGCAACCAGATTGACAGCAATGGATGGAGGTAGATTCAGGAAGGGATGTCCACCGTGTGGTAGGAAATGGCCACATGGTAAGACAGGAGCAGCAGGAACAAGGTGGTGCTATCAGGCAGGCCAGGAGAGAGAGGAACAGGCAGTTCCTCTGTTTATATAGGGGGTCCAGACAGGCAGTGGGAGTGAGCTAACCACTGCACCTGGGGGCAGGCAGACCACCCCAGGGAGGAGTCAGGAGGACCTGGGGTCAAGTTCAAACCACTCCTCCCACCCAGGAGGGTTAACCCTTTACAACAGCCTTGTGTCTCCACCAATTAAGGCAAAGTTTAGCTGAGAGATGTCCAGTTTTGGACAGAATTGTGACTGTGAAGGGTGGGTTTGTGTTCCTTTTCAGGGAATTAGAGTGAAACTGCACTTGATTTTTAGTGGCCCTGTCGCTAATGCTCTTGATCGTGCTCTGTTTTCATAGGTGAGGATCGCATTGAAGTCCTGTCTGACATCTGGGATCACTATTTTACAGAGACTCTCCCTACACTCCAGGCAATATTCTACCCAGTCCAGGTAATCTCAGTCTTACAATTCAGCCTTCAGTTATCTGAGGCAATGCAACTGCTAATGGCATGTGGAAACTTCTGTTCCAGCAACGCTGTTTGACCAGTGGCTAACTGGTCTCAAAACCTTTAAACTAAATCTAGGGGGAGTTTGCCCAAGTCAGTATTAACTGTGTATGAAGGGCTGCTAAGATCTACTGGGCGAGCACACTGCTTTGGGCTGACTTTATTCCCACTTGTCTACCCCTCTGTCAGTGCTTAGCTAAGCTTCAAACACTGAAGCTGTTGCACTGTGACTTGTCAGGGCTGACACTCTGGGTATCTGTGTTTCTAGTTCTTCCATTTCTAAAGACTTGGGACTGCTGACAGCTTCTCTTAAGAAGGATGAATCTGAAAACTAGATCAGAAGCAAATGTGTTGTTACTTGCCCTAACTACTCATGGAGGGTTTATCTCCCACTTGTGCCTTTGGAGAAGAAAACTCTGCTGGGTTTTCTTTGAAGCTTTTAATAAGGGGATAAGTAAATAAATGTTTGTTGTAGAAGATGAAGGAACAACTCTGTGGAAGCCTTGCTTGCCCAGCATATTTTGAAAGCTGTGTATTCCATCAGAAGTGTTGAGCTGAAGTAGTTTTTAATGTAGTTTTAGCCAGGGTTTCCATACAAGCAGTCTCATTACCTCCCTGTCCTATTCCCATCTTCTCTTCCATCAGAGGAAAAATAAAATGCACCTCAGGAGGAGACTGGCAGTCTCGGACATGCTGCCCTACTCCTCTTGACTTTTGCCTCTTCCACAAGACATACTTTTCAGAGCCTCTAAGAGTTATTTTTCCCTTGTGTGATTTGAAAGGGAGCAGGTAGAGCTCAAAGGTTGACCTTTTCCTCTACTGCTGTTAAAGCCAGCATTTCCTAACAGACTTCTTGCACTGGCAGACACTAACCTTTCCATTGTGTTTGTTTTCATTCTTTCCTTGCTGCAGATGCTCCAAGGTAGGTGCTTGGCAGGTAAAACTGCACAATTATAATATCCTCTCTGTCTCCTTTTGCAGCTTGTTCTTGGTCAGGGAGTGACCCTAATCTCCTTAAGCAGGGGTTGGTTTGCACCACAGCTATCTGTGCTTAGGGGAAACAGCTGAGCTAGCTGATGCTAATAATCCCAACACTCAGCAGAAAAATCTCTTCCCCTGCTCTTAAGTACCTCTGATTAGAAAGGAAACAAAAATCACTGCACAGTGGATGCAGCTTTTGGCAGTAACTTGGCAGTAGTGGTGAAAGCATGACTGTGGAGATTCTTTGAAAGCCTAACTTTGTTACTGTGGGTGTCTGATTGTGATGCCTCAGTCACTCAAAATCATTTGAGAGAAGCCGTGGAGTAAGAGAAATATTGACAGTTTATAGATGAAGAACTGAAAGGTAATGGGCAGCATATTTAAAGCTCTGTAGGCACCCAAGTCCTACACAAATGGATTTAAACCACCAGCTCCAGGCTGAAAAGAAGAGAAGGCTCCAGGTAGACCTAAGAGCAGCCTGCCAGGACCTGAAGTGGGCTACAAGAAGGCTGCAGAGAGACTGTTTGCAAAGGCCTGCAGGGACAGGATGGTGGCAGTGGTTTGAAATGAGAGCAGAGCAGATTGAGATTGGATGTGAGGAACAAGTTCTGCAGCAGAAGGGTGCTGGGACACTGCAACAGGTTGCCTAGGGAGGTGGTTGAGGCCCCATGCCTGGAGGTGTTCAAGGTGAGGCTGGCCAAGGCTGTGAGCAACCTGCTGTAGTGGAGGATGTCCCTGATGAGTGCAGGGGTGGATGCCCTTTGGAGGCCCCTTCCAACCCAATCCATTCTGTGATTTTAAATGCTGCCAAGAATTTGACTGTGCTACAAGAGAGAAAAGGAAGAAATAAGGAACTGCTCTTATTCCAGGCCAGTCCCCTAATAACAAGACTGGGCTCTTCCTACACATAAGGAACTGTCTGTGCCTATCTATGTGGTGTGTCACCATATGTGAAGAGAGCTCACCTTGTAAATCTCTCTCGGCCAGTTTTAGTTCCTCACGCACTGCTCTGCAGTTTGTTGTTGGTTACTCATCCTTTGCCCCAAATGTCACCACGATTATTTATCTGTGCTTTTCTGTGATCCCACCAATTGCCCATTCAGAATGAAAGGAAGAGCAGCTCACCAAAGCTGGCAGCTAGAAGTATCACAGAATCACAGGACTGTCAGGGCTGGAAGAGACCTCAAGGATCATCCAGTTCCACTCCCCCTGCCATGGGCAGGGACACCTCACACTAGATCAGGTTGCCCAGAGCCACATCCAGCCTGGCCTTAAAAACATCCAGGGATGAGGCTTCCACCACCTCCCTGGGCAACCTGTGCCAGTCTCTCACCACCCTCATGCTGAAGAACTTCTTCCTGACATCTAATCTGAATCTCCCCATCTCTAGCTTGGATCCATTTCCCCCACTCCTATCACTACCTGACACCCTAAAAAGTCCCTCCCCAACTTTTTTGTAGCCCACTTCAGATACTGGAAGGCCACAAGAAGGTCTCCTCAGAGCCTTCTCTTCTCAAAACTGAACAGCCCCAACTCTCTCAGCCTGTCCCCACAGCAGAGCAGCTCCAGCCCTCTGATCATCCTCGTGGCCCTTCTCTGGACACACTCCAGCACCTCCAGACCTTTCCTGTCCCAGGGGCTCCAGAACTGGGCACAGAGCTCCAGGTGGGGTCTCAGCAGAGCAGTGCAGAGAGGCAGAATCCCCTCCCTCACCCTGCTGCCCACACTGCTCTGGATGCAGCCCAGGCTCTGCTTGGCTCTCTGGGCTGCAAGTGCACACTGCTGGCTCATGTGGAGCTTCTCATCCACCAGCACTCCCGAGTCCCTTTCCTCAGGGCTGCTCTCAAGCCAGGCACTGCCCAGCCTATATCAGTGCCTGGCATTGCCCTGACCCAGATGCAGGACCTCACACTAGGTCTAAGTAGCTTCCTTACTCAGCTGAGTTCAAACCTCAGGCTCCAAGCTGCTGCAGAAATATGACCTTTAAGTTGGTTAAATTGCTGTACAGAGGGAAACTATGTAAACAGGTCACTGGCTTTTATATAGCTGCAGCTGTTGATGTAAGTACTCAGTGTGGAAAAAGAATAGCAAGTCTTGTTTTGTTTGGCACAGGGGGAGGTTTGCTTTTGGAAATGGGGTATGAAGTTAATGGGACTAAACTGCATGATAGAAATAAAAAGCATGCAGCTGCTTCAAGAGAGTTTAGGGACCTGCACCAGGCTTTTCTGCACCTCCACATTGCTAACCACACAGCAAACATTTTAAACCAGCAAAGTGCTTTTGCTTATGGCCAGTCTTATGGCCAAGCTGCTCTCCAGACCTTTGCCATTTATGTTTTGATGATGCTGCTAATTAGGACATTAAACCCATTATGATTTAATGATTAACTGTGGTTAATTCCTTCCAGCTAAATATTTCCATGTTGAGTGTGTTATGGAGACCATAAAATGGTCCCTAAACAAACTGTGGGGCAGAGATTAACATGCTGGGAAGAACAAGGGTAACTCTTCAGGCTGGAAAGCTCTGGGCAGGGCTGAGGAGGAAAATTTTTGCTATTAAGCTGGACTGGGGTAAGGGAAAGTCATGGAAACATTTAGCATAGCAGGGGGAAAGATGGGAACACTTGAATGTCAAATGGAGTCCAACTGTGTTTAAATGTGTTCAAATATGTGTTTAAATCATAGAATCAGAGAATGCCTTAGGTTGGAAGGGACCTTAGAGATTGTGTTTGGATAGGTGTTTAAATACAAGTGTGGCCAGAGATGGAGAGAGGAGTTCCGGCCCCTCTGCTCTGCTCTGCTGAGACCTCACCTGCAGGGCTGAGTCCAGCTATGAAGCCCTCAACACAGGAAGGACATGGACCTGATGGAGAGGCTCCAGAGGAGGCCTCAAAGATGATCAGGGGGCTGGAGCAGCTCTGCTAGGAAAACAGGCTGAGGGAGCTGGGGGCATGCAGCCTGAAGAGAAGGCTTCACGCAGACCTTAAGAGCAGCCTGCTAGGACCTGAAGGGGCAACAAGCAGGCTGCAGAGGGACTGTTTGCAAAGGCCTGCAGGGACAGGACGAGGGCAGTGGTTTGAAATGAGAGCAGAGCAGATTGAGATTGGATGTGAGGAACGAGAGCGCCAAGCAGGTGCTGGGACACTGCAGCAGGGAGGAAGTTGAGGCCCCATGCCGGGAGATCTCCAAGCCCAGGTTGGACAAGGCTGTGAGCAACTTGCTGTAGTGGAGGATGTCCCTGCTGAGTGCAGGGGGGTTGGAGTAGATGTCCTTTGGAGGTCCCTTCCAACCCAGACCAGTCTACGGTTCTGTGAAAAAGGGATCCAACACAGACCAGGGACAGACTGAGGAATACTCTGTCCCAGCCTCTTTTTCCTACCCAACCCTCCCTGGCTTCTCAACTCTGTGTGGCAAAATAACATGACCTGCATCCATCCTGGGCTTTGGAGGCTTGTGACTGAATTGGATGGCAGTGTTGCTTCATGATTTCAGACTCTCTTGGTGAAATACAGGCCCATTTCTGACTTCGCTCCAAACTAGCGGTGCCAAAGATGAGATGTTACTCATCCCAGAGTTAGTGTGAGACAGAGACTGAGGGGAACAAGCAAAGAGTGCCATGAATCTTCAGACTGAGCAGCAGGGGGGTGCTTTACCACAGCAGCAAGGGTCTGTTGGTATGATGCTCGCATGTCCCATTTACCAACTCTTGGATTTTGCTTTCTGTGTTTTAGGGTCAGGAGCTGACTATCCGTCAGATTGCTCTTCTGGGCTTCAGAGACTTGGTCCTGCTAAAAGTGAAGTTGGAAGAAATTCTCCCCCTGATCCAGACAAAGCTCCCAGCTTCCATTGTGCAGATGCTGTTAATTCTGCAGGTGGGGAGCCTCTTCTGCCCTTTGTCTGACTCATCACCTTGGTCTGAACCCTGGAGAATGAGGAGTGTAGAAGGTGTGATGGAGATGTGATGTGTACTTATTTGAGCAGAAAATGTAGAACTGAGAGCTGTGTTTGAATGTGCTGAGCTTTTGTGGGAACAGGGAAAGATGCCACTGTGAAAGGGATGCTTTCTGCCCTGCAGTTTGTGTCAGATTTTCTTGGTACCTCTGCTCCCTAGCTGGGAATAGTCTCAGGACTCCTTTTTCTCAGACAAACATTCATCTCCCAGCTTCTCTGAATGCCCCTTTGTGCCCCAGTTCTCCTGGTTTCTCAGCTTTGCAGTAACAGGATGAGTCTCTATGACAGTAGAAATCAGAATTTGAATGAGCTGTAGCTGCTGACTGCCCCAGGACTGTCTCCTTGGCTGGCTCAGAGGCTGAGCAGTGGCCGTAAGAGGAGAAATACCTTTTGGAAGCAGGTGGAATGCAGTACATCTTCCAAAGGCCTCTCCCAAGAGACACAGACCTTCTTGAGGACTATACTCTTTACCCACACCTTAAGAGAATATTTTCCAAGCCTACCAAATCCAGACAAGTACAGAAGCTGCTTTGGGTTTTGATACTGCCCAGCCTAACAGGCCTGCAAAACACCATATTGCAAGTGGCTCTTTGGGTTCCTCTCAATTTGATTTCTTCTCTGTTATACCTTATGAAGAGTGGTGAGGAATCAGACTCGGGGATGTTAAGGGTTAGAAGGCACCTCCACAGATCATCCAGTCCAACCCTCCTGCCAGAGCAGGAATACCCAGGGCAGGTCACACAGGAACACATCCAGGTGGGTTTGGAATGTCCCCAGAGAAGGAGACTCCACAACTTCTCTGGTCAGCCTGCTCCAGGCCTCCAGCACCCTCACAGTGGCAAAGTTTTCCCTTCTGCTCCCCTTGCACCTTCTCTGCTCCAGCTGGCACCCAGTGCCCCTTGTCCTGTCACTGGACATCCCTGAGCAGGACCTGGCTGCATCCTCCCCACACTGCCCTGCACATCTTTATCAGCAGCAACAAGAGCAGCCCTCAGGCTCCTCTGCTGCAAGCCCCAGCTCCCTCAGCTTGGCCTCAGAAGAATGAAACTTTCTGAAGCAGGCTGAGATTTGCTGTGTGGCTGAGCTGGTCTGTCTATAAGTGCTCACTGCTCTGACATTCCCAAGCAGCAGAGTCTAAAAGCATCAGCTCCATTTCCTTGACGTGTTTGAATAAGAGAATCTTGAGGGCAAAGAGGGTCTCAAAGCAACACGATGAAGGAAGAAAAGCTTACTGAGGCTTTGCAGCAAGTGGAGGCTGTGAACATCTGCTGATATGACTGCTGCATGGATTGGTGTTACCTGCCATCTTCACAGCCCTAAGCTGAACTGCAGAGCCTGCTGTTCCTGCACGCTTGCCTGGGGAAAGAGCAGGGCTCTGCCCAGGGGGTGTGAGGGCTGTGCTGAAAAGAGAGGCTTCCTGCTAGAGCTGCCCTGCTGGAATGACATTGCTGTAGGCATCAGCACAGCAACAGAATAATGACAAATCCTCAGTGCAGACCCTCAGTGAGATCCTACCTTGTACCTTCCTACCTCCTCATCAGTAAAAAGAGACAGCTTAGCTGCTCAGCATTCACAGGGTTCTGGCTATGACTTGAACAAGGAGGTTAACCTGGATGGCACCTGAACCTCTCATCAGGCTTCTCAGCTGTGCTCACCCAAGTACTCTACTCATACAAGAAAGAAATTTTGGTCCCAGAGCATATCCAAAGAAGGGCTGGGGAAGGGTCTGGAGAACAGGGCTGGTGAGGAGCAGCTGAGGGACCTAGGGGTGTTTAGTCTGGAGAAGAGAAGGCTGAGGGGAGACCTCATTGCACTCTACAGTTGCCTGAAAGGAGGCTGGAGCCAGGTGGGGGGTGGTCTCTTCTCCCTATTAACATGTGATGCAAAGAGAGGCATGGTTTAGCCCCAGCTTTGGCAGAGTTAGAGAATGGTTGAACTCACTGACCATAAACATCTTCTCCAAGCAAAATGAATCTATGACTCTGTGATATGATTGGGATATTCTAATGCAGAGATATTTGTCAGACCTCAGGCCTTACTCAGAACTGCCTAAGGATAATGTTGCTTTTGTAATGTTTGAATTTCAGAGTGTCCATGAACCTAGCGGCCCCACCAAGGGCTACCTACAGCTGGAAGAACTGGTCAAGCAAGTGGTCTCACCATACCTGGGTTTGTGTGAGGGTCACAGCTTCTCTGGTAGCACCTGCTTGCTTGGTAAGATACACAGAGTGCAGAGAAGCTTTTGTTGAGTGACTCATGACTGAGTGAACCGTTGCTGCCCCAGCATTGCACACACACAGGCACAAAGCCTCCCCTCTCACCGGAGATGGGCTGGGTGTTAGAACTTTCTGGTCTTATGGTGGGGAAGAAGCTGGACAGGAGCCAGCAGTGAGCACTGGCAGCCCAGAAGGACAATGGCAGCCTGGGTTACATTTAAAGCAGCGTGGCCAGAGATGGAGAGAGGGGATCCTGCCCCTTTGCTCTGCTGAGACCTCACCTACAGGGCTGTGTCCTGCTCTGGAGCCCTCCACACAGGAAGGACAGGGACCTGATGGGGAGGGTCCAGGGAAGGCTGCAAAAATGATCAGGGGGCTGGAGCAGCTCTGCTAGGAGGACAGGCTGAGGGAGCTGATCTAGTGGGGGTTGTCCCTGCTGACCGCTGTGGGGTTGGACCTTTGGAGATCCCTTCTATCATTCCCACTTGCATGGCTCGAGCTGCAGACGGCTTCTCAAGGGTATGGTTACCATCATTAGCCTCAGAAATTCTTTGCACATCCTGCTGAGCACCAAATGAACCATTCTGGGTGAATATGTTCCTGGCAGAAGCAAGCTGAAGTGTTGTCATAGCTTGGCTGCTGCCAGTGGTGGAGTTTTGGCTGCTCCCCAGACCCTGCCTGCAACAATCTAGAGTTTGTTCGCTGCTTTTCTGACTGATGCAAGCTTCCAAAACTATTTTATCACCCTCAGTGATAAGTGCTTTGTGGTGTGTAACTCTGTTTCTTATGGTCTGCATGGAATCACAGAAACACAAAATCAGTTTGGTTGGAAAAGTCCTTTCACATCATCCAGTTCAACCATTGTCTAACTCTGCCAAGGCTCTTTGAAACACCTCCAGGGATGGGGATTCAACCACCTCCCTGGGCAGCCTCTTCCAGTGCTTTCAGTGAAGAAGTTTCTTCTGATCCAACCTAAACCTCCCCTGCTGCAACTTGAATCCATTTCCTCTCATCCTATTACTCACAGCTGAGGAGAAGAGACCAAGCCCCACCTGGCTCCAACCTCCTTTCAGGGAGCTGTAGGGAGCCAGAAGGGCTCCCATCAGCCTCCTTTTGCTCCACACTAAACATCCCCAGCTCCCTCAGCTCCTCCTCTCCAGCTGTGTGCTTCAGACCCTTCACAAGCTTCATTTCCCTTCTCTGGACCTGCTTTGGCCCCTCAATGTCCTTCTGAGAGTGAGGATCCCAAATCTGAATCCAGTACTCAAACTGTGGCATCACCAGTGCTGAGTACAGGGGCAGTCATGGTGAAAATATTTAGGGCTGGACCAGATATTTTCTGTGATTCTGTAAGGGCTTTTGACTTTATGAAATGAGCCCCTGCACTTCTGTGAAGGTGGAGAGAAGCAGAGAGATAGGGAATAGCTTTATCAGCTGTTTCAGGATAGACCACACCAGGTGTTCAACACTATCTGGCAAGGCTGCATGGTGGGAGAGAGCAGGTGAGGAGTAATGCTGCCTGTTTGCCCCTCCAGCAAGGCAAGCCACAGCCTCAGCCCCTCTCTGTTCTTCAAGCTCTCAGTGTCAGGTGGAAATGGTGCTTGTTGATCTGGGGCTGGAGACTGCACCTGCACATGGAGTATAAAGCCAGACATGTTTTCCCTTTCATCTTTCCACCAAGCAGACTGAAGACCCTGCATCCTTCAATGCTGTGTCACCACCTTCACCTGTGCTCTTCGAGCACTTCCTTCCTCTTCTGCAGCTTTCCACTGGGCTGTTAGGTGTCTAGTCCCAAAGCCAGATGTGTGTTAAGAGTGGGTAATGCTGGCAGCACTGGAGAGGCAGTGCTGCAGCAGCATCAGGAATTTCCTGTTGGTGCCAGCTAGTGGCATCTCCTGAGAGCAAATTTCCAGAGAAAGGGATGGGAACTCAAGTCCTCATTGAATGTTTCTTTGGGGATTTGTGCCACTTCAGTGTCACTGATTTTAGTGAACCTGCACGAGAGACATCCTGCTCACTTCTCTCTCTCCTGGGCAAGAGAATCATAGAATCATAGAATCAAGCAGGTTGGAAGAGACCTCCAAGCTCATTCAGCGCAACCTAGCACCCAGCCCTAGCCAATCAACCAGACCATGGCACTAAGTGCCCCATCCAGGCTTTGCTTCAACACCTCCAGGGACAGCGACTCCACCACCTCCCTGGGCAGCCCATTCCAATGCCAATCACTCTCTCTGGCAACAACTTCCTCCTAACATCCAGCCTAGACCTCCCCTGGCACAACTTGAGACTGTGTCCCCTCCTTCTGTTGCTGGTTGCCTGGCAGAAGAGCCCAACCCCACCTGGCTACAACCTCCTTTCAGGTAGCTGTAGACAGCAATGAGGTCTGCCCTGAGCCTCCTCTTGTGCAGGCTGCACACCCCCAGCTCCCTCAGCCTCCTCACAGGGCTGTGCTCCAGACCCCTCACCAGCTTTCTCGCCCTTCTCTGGACACCTTCCAGCACCTCAACATCACAGAAGTGACCATCAGGATGCTGCAGAAAGTCCCTTTGCAAGGTTCATTACTTTTTGTCTCACTTCTCTGGCGGGCAGCCACACCATTGCCTTACAGTAGGATAGGAAGTGCCTCCTTGCTGGGGCAGAGGCAGAACCCCTTTCCGAATCCCCTGGCAGGATGAGCAACTTGTGGTACTCTGTGTTCCTCAAGGCCAGCCTAGCAGTTCAGCCGATGCTCTGCCAGTGCCCTCCTGCTGACCACTGCTTGCTTTTTCTCTTGCAGAGAGGCGGCACTCCAGGTCCCGCCTGAAGCCTGGGGCGCTGAATTACTCATCCCAGGTGGTGACCAGCAGGCAGCCCAGCGAGACGCCCCTGACCCCACTGACGGAGCAGGAGGGCGAAGCCTACCTGGAGAAGTGCGGTAGCATCCGGCGCCACACCGTCGCTAATGCTCACTCGGACATCCAGCTGCTGGCCGTGGCCTCCATGATGCACACGGGAATGGTGGCCGAGGAGTCGGACAGCACCGACAAACGCCTCCTCCTGCAGCCGGGTTTTAGCCACAGGCAGTGCTCCAGCGAGCCCAGTATTGCTGATGGGCCAGAGGCAGGCGTGGCAGCAGGCAGGCAGGAACACACAGAGCTGAACTGCACGTTGGTCAGCTAGAAGGCAGCTTGTGAGGAAAGAACTGGACAGTGTCGTGTCATCGCTGCTGGGGAAAGGGAGACAAATGGGAGCTCTGCTCGTGTCCTTGAAGTGGCTTGGAGGGGCCTCATGTCTTTTGGGGAGTGCTCTCCAGATTTCTTTTTCTTGCCTGTTGGGGCTCGTTCTTGGTGGAGATAGCAGGCTGCTCCTGAGGGAGAGCTGAGGGCTGCAAAGGTTCCACTGCTGAACAGCACGTGTTACCTTCTGTGAGTTTCCTTCCTCCACTAGTGCAAACACAGCCTCAGGGTTTTTTCTGGTTTCTTGGTAGGATACAAATTAGCCTCTTTCTGCTTTTCTCTGCCTTTCCCAGCTTCTGCTGCTTGTTTGCTTTTGGTTCCTGTCGCAGAGAGCTGGGTGCTAAATGTTCTCTGCTTCTGAGGTTGTTGTGGCTGAGGGGGGCTGCATTTTTCTCTTTTGAAGTTGAACTCAGGGAGGAAAGCATTTGCATCCTGCTCAGGTTGCTTGTGAGAGAATATCCTTGGGTTTGTCCTCCCGTGGACATGGATGAAAAGTCCAAATCTGAAGAAATCAGACTTGGTTTTGTTCCCCAGGCCTGAAGAGGACTGAGTACACATGGGGTCCCAGGTGAGGACTTCATATGTGCTTCCTTTGGTTCCAGTCATATCTGTAGTGGGGGTATTGTGTAAATTGGGTGGAAGAGGAGGGGTGGATCTTTAAACTGAGGACAAAATACAGTCTTATGCATCCTGGCATTTGGCAGCAATTTGCTTTCAGTTTTTCACTGGTGGTAGGGCTACAGTGAAAGGAAAAGTCTCAATGGATTCCCTTGGGAAGGAGACTCTAGGCAGAGTCTGCAGGTGTGCAGGAGACATAAAGGTGCTTCTCAGCACTGGGCCATCACAATTCCAGATGGGAGGTGCCAAGCAGGCTTTCATCCTTGGGCTGTTCTGCTACTTCTAGCAGTTGTGCATTTCATAGAACCACAGAATGGTTTGGGTTGGAAGGGACATCCAAAGGGCATCCAGTCCAACCTCCCTGCACTCAGCAGGGACATACTCCGCTGCAGCAGGTTGCTCACAGCCTTATCCAGCCTCACCTTGAACATCTCCAGGCATGGGGCCTCAGCTTCCTCCCTGGGCAACCTGTTGCAGTGTCCCAGCACCCTCCTGGTGTACAATGTGTTCCTCACATCCAATCTCAATCTGCTGTGCTCTCATTTCAAACCATTCCAAGGCCAGGTTCTGCTCCCCAGGTCTGCTTAGTGTTGAAAAGCAGAGATTGAGTTGTGCTGGCTGCCTGCTCCTTGGAATGCAGCAGAGGCCAGGAAGATGCAGCTTCAAGCAGTCTTTCATTCAGGTGGACTCAAGGACAAGTTCCCCTCCTATTCATAAACTGGACTGACCAGACCAACTCATTCATTGTCACCTGCCCCAGGGTGGGCATGGATTCCGGTGGAGCTTCGGAATCACTCTGGTGACAGCCAAAGCTAGCAGACCATGCTGGTCTTGCCTTGGCACAGGACCTCTGTGTGGGGCAGATGATGGCAGCCTGCTCAAGAGGAATTTCTTACAGAATCACAGAATGGTTTTGGTTGGTTGGAAAGCCCTTTCAGATCGAGTCCAACCTTTATCTAACTCTACCCACGCTAGTGCTAACCCATGTCCCTCAGCACCAACACCTCTGCCTCTTCAAAACACTTCCAGGGATAAGGATTCAACCACCTCCCTGGGCAGGTTGAGAGCCCTTTTCAGCAGCCCCTTGCAGTGATCTAAAGCCTTTTCTTGGTCACACTGGGGCCTGTGGAGAAGTGATCAACCTGCAGCATTTCAGTTTGCTCTCATGAGTTCTCTTCTGCCTGTTCTGTAACCCATCTGCCTGCTGCAAACACTCAAACGTGGCTTAGTGAGCAGTGCCCTCTTTTAGGGGGAAAATTAGAAGGATTTCTTTATTTCCTGGCCTGTTCTTGGATGGTGTTTAGGGCTGACAGGCACCCAGTCCTGGTTTTAACTTGAATTTCTGTTGTTTTCCATGGATGTATCATTGGAATTATTTGGATTTTGTGTCTGATCTTTCACAAAACTTTGCACTGAGCCTCTCCTGAACTGTGCACTTCCCCAGATGTTTTGGGTTTGAAGGAGAATTAAAGCTGCTGACCTGACTTTTGTTAACTGAAGGAAACAAAACCTCTTCTGTAAACCACACACTGAAGGTCTAGGTCATGAGCATCATTTCTACAGACCTGGAGGGCCACTCTGTTACTGGTGTTCTTGGCCTGCCAAGGCTTAGGCCACTGGAAGTGAAAAGCAAAGTCTCTGTCTCCAGGGCAGAGCTGCAGTGTGAGGCACATTTGGATTTTTGTAGAGCCATGGAATAGTTTTGGTTGGAAAAGACCTCCAAGTGCAACCATTGACCCAGCACCACCATGGCCATCAGACCATGTCCCCAAGTGCCATGTCCACAGGTTTCTTGAACACCTCCAGGGATGGTGACTCCCCCCCCCCCCTGGGCAGCCTCTCCCAATCCCTGACCACTCTTACAGCAAAGAAATTTTTCCTCATCTCCAACCTAACCCTCCCCTAGCATAATTTCAGGTCTTCTCCTCTTGTCCTTTCACCTGATTCTAGGGAGCAGCTGTCTTGCCTTGGCTTTCTGCACTCGAGGCAGAGAAGAAGCTTTGCTAAGAGGTGCCACATGCACTGAACAGACCTTCTCTAGGGCACTGGCCAGAGCAATACAAGGTGATGGCATCCTTGCTGAGCAGGTCTTTGGGAAAGGGTTGAGATTCCTGGGAATGCAGTAGGATGAAGCCCCAAGCTCCTTCCAGGGGCATCTCCAGCAGTGTTGGCCTCACATCCAGACAATGCTGATCTGCACTGAGCCTGCCTTGAAACAGCACCAGGCTGTTCTAGGTTTCACCCTGTGCTCATCACAAGTCTCCCTAATGCCCAAGGATCCAGAGCCACAGCAGCCAGCACAGCCCCCCAGCTAAGCTGCAGCAGAGGCTGGCTCTGTTCCTAGCTCTTGATGCTGCTCATCAGGGCATTTTTTTCTACTTCTGCCTGGCTTTCTGCCCTGCTGTCACCACCTGAAAAGGAGATGATGATATTCTGGGTTCTAGTCTGGGGTTCCACCTCTGCACTGCTCACCATGCCACACAGCTGTGACAGAGGCACAGGGCAACTCTAATCTCATGGTCATCCAAGGTCTAACTCCCCTCATGTCATCCACTTGAGAAGACCTCCTGAAAGAGCTGTCAGATGGGTAGAAGGGATCTCTCTGGCCACCTCCCCAAGTTTGTTGCCTTCTAATTGGGTAAGTACCAAAGGGAGTCCCTGCCCAGCACCCCGAGTCTCTCTGCAGTCTCCTCTCCTCAAGGTCAGGGATTGATTCTCCAGGCCTGTACACTTCTGTCTGGCACTTCCTGAGGGGCGCCAAGCACAAAGTTGTCCTTTCCCCTAGCATCCCATGCAGCATGTTTGTTTGCAGTGCCAGCAAGAAGAGCTTCTTCAGTCCCCAGATGGGTGGGAAGCAACCTGGGTGATTTTTTGGCTTCTTTTCTGTCATAGCCACCTGCTTCTGCTCTGCCTTGGTCAGGCCATACCTGGAGTATTCCATCCAGTTCTGGGTGTTCCAGTTCAAGATAGATGGGCAACTACTGGAGAGAGTCCATTGGAGGCTACAAAGATGCTGAGGGGCCTGTAGCAGCTCTGTGACCAGGAAAGCCCTGGGGCTGTTGAGCCTAGAGAAGAGCAGCTTGAGAGAGGATCTGATCAATGCTCAGCAAGAGCTGAAGAGGGGGCGGGGGAAGGGGCAAGAGGCTGGGGCCAGGCTCTTCTCAGTTATACCCAGGAACAAGATAAGGGGCAACAGGCACAAAGTGGAACATAGGAGGTGTCTCTTAAACATGAGAGAAATTTCTTTAGTTTGATGGTGCCAGAACCCTGGAGCAGGATGCCCAGAGAGGTTGTGGAGTCTCCTTCTCTGGAGCCTTTCCAAACTCAGAGATTCACAGATTGCATGGCTTTGAGAGAACTGTGCTGGANAGGAGGAGACACAGCCTTAAGTTGTGCCAGGGGAGGTCTAGGCTGGATGTTAGGAGTAAGTTCTTGCCAGAGAGAGTGATTGGCATTGGAATGGGCTGCCGAGGGAGGTGGTGGAGTCTCAGTCCCTGAAGGTGTTGAAGCAAAGCCTGGATGGGGCACTTAGTGCCATGGTCTGGTTGATTGGCTAGAGCTGGGTGCTAGGTTGGACTGAATGAGCTTGGAGGTCTCTTCCAACCTGCCTGATTGAACGAGTCTATAATTCTATACTTCACATAACCCAAGACACGTGTCACTGCCTTTTGGGGAATGTACGTGGAGCTTACCTGCTGTACAACACTTTGATTTGCTACACTCCTGATGCTTTCTGCCGGTGGACAGTTTCGTTTTCAAAAAACTAATGAACAGGGGACGATTCGAAACAGTGTGCAGCCCGTTAGTGGGTTCCTGACCGCGGCCAGAAGGCGTTCCTGCGCTGCGGGCAGAGGCGACATCCCTCGCTCCCAGCAGCCACCTGCTTTCAGCAGCGCAGCTCGTCACGGCGACACAGCTCTTACTCACTTTGCTGTTTGCATTACCGCTTACCATGGTATTTTTTCCCTTGGGATTACAAATTGTGATTTTGGAAGCGTCTTTGTACAGGGAAAATACTTCTGGGTAACAGCGCAGGAGTCTGCACGAGGGATTTCGGCTAATTCTCTTACTGGTTTAGCTCGGGTTTAGCTGTGCTTTTAGCGAGTGCGCGGGGTCCATCTTGTGACCAAATCCGGAATTGCACCTTTCACGTAAATAGTATTTTCTGTTGTTCCCCCGAATTTCCAAGTTGTTTTTTCCTAGATTGTTTACTCCTGTGTTATAAATACCCTTTGCGTAAATACTTACCATCGACCGGACACACGAACCAAATTAATAAGCTCCGGAAACATTTTGCTATTTAATAAATCATAGTTAAATTACTTTCTTCCGCTTATTTTCATAAATCATAGCATAACGAGGACCCTCAAAGATCATCTTGTCCAACCCCCCCCC
>WBNM01006336.1:0-27547 GCA_013399055.1 Ramphastos sulfuratus
CCCATTCTGTGATTCTCTCTCAGGGAACTGTTAGCACTTGAGGAACCCTCAACCAAATAATTGCAGATTATGGAAACTAAAGATTTGTTGCCAGTCTTTTTTGTTTTGTGTTTTTTTTCTTCTAGAAGTTGGAAGGGAGGGGGCAGAAAAGGAATGTTGAGAGAGACTCTGTTAAAGGCTGTTTTGATGGAGCAGGGCTCTGTGGTGCTGATTATTTGCGTTGGAGTTAGGACTGATTGCAGAAAGACACAAAATTAACACAAATGTGTTTACAGTGCTATTTGGTGTAGTATAACATTATTAATGAATAATTTATATTGATACCAATTATCCTGATACAATAATCAACTGTTTGAATGAGTAACCAATTCATAAGGAAGGGCTTCCACAGCCTAATTACAGTGCAGGATGCTAAGTCTCTTTTTGGTTTGGGAGTGATTTAAAGGATCTGCTCTGGTGACCTAGAAGAGCAGCCTGGAATTTCACCACCCAGGAATATGTCACCAGTGGTGCTTGCTCCAAAGGCCTCTGTTAAGGCTGACATCATGGATATTTTGGATGGAAATGGCTGTGATTTCAGAGGGAACTTAGGTAGGATTCTAGGGGGAATGGATCCAAGCTAGAGGGGGAGAGGTTTAGATGAGACCTTAGGAGGAAATTCTCCACCATAAGAGTAATTCAAACTCAACAAATAAAATTTTGCTTTTAGAAGCATCTTGGCAACACAAACTTCTCCTTCACTCTTATGTAGCCACATGGGTTCATAGGATTAGAGGAGACCACCTTGTGGCCTTCCAGTACCTGAAGGGGGCTATAGGAAAGCTGGGAAAGGACTTTTTAGGGTGCCAGGTAGTGGTAGGACTGGGGGGGATGGATCCAAGCTAGAAGTGGGTAGCTTCAGATGGGATGTTAGGAAGTTCTTCAGCATGAGGTGGTGAGAGCCTGGCACAGGCTGCCCAGGGAGGTGGTGGAAGCCTCATCTCTGTGTGTTTCTAAGGCCAGGCTGGATGTGGCTTTGAGCAACCTGCTCTGGTGTGAGCAGTCCCTGCCCAAGGCAGGGGGATTGGAACTGGCTGATCATTGGGGTCTCTTCTGACCCTGACAATTCTGTGATTCTCCTCCATCCTGGAATTAATTAACATACTAAAAATGAAGGATGGCTTAATTCAGCTGCTGCTGCAGTCATTTTAATTAATTTGAATGTGAGATAGCCTGAAAGAGAAAATGACACCAGGCACTAAAACACAACCCTAGCAGGAGCTGCATCTCAGGCCATTGTTGCTATCTTTCTGACCTTGAGTATTTCATTCCTCCCTTTCCCCCACACATGCTAACATCTTTGCATTAATTTTTACCATCTAACCTTTAGGAAAAGACTCTTTAAAGCATTTTTTTTAATGGTCCTATTTTCACACACATCCACCTCTTAAAACTTAGATGTTTTACTCTTTGGAAGCAGAGGGCAAAAAAAGAGCAATAAAGAACTTCTGGAAAGCAAGCAGGGAAATGGTTTTTTTGGGGGGTGGTTTTTTGTTCCTGTAGCTCCTCTGTATGTTTCCTTTCAAATGTCATGGCTTCAAGTTTGATGGCTGACAGCCTTCTGGGGTTAGAAGCAAGGGCTGGGTGGCCAATTGGAAAGCTTGAAGATATTTCCCTTTACAAGTTGATGCCTCCAAGCCCTTCAGGGGCTGTGAGGCTGCTTAAAAGCAGTGACATTTTTGAAACAGAAAATAGAAGTTACTGGCTTGGGATTCAAACTTGACCATTCTAAGGGTCAGGAGTTAAAATCTTTTTTTCCCTTTCTCTCTATAAATTTGAAGGAAAGAAGCAAATATTTTTGTAGGTGTTTTTTAACAGCTAAGGTCATGCACAGAATGTTTCTCCCTGCTCTCAGGTGGAATGAGACCTCATTGCTCTCCACAGCTCCCTGAAAGGAGGCTGCAGTGAGAGGGGGGTTGGGCTCTTCTCTCTAGTATGGGGAGATAGAATGGGAGGAAATGGCCTGAAATGGCACCAGGGGAGGCTTGGGTGGAGGTGAGCAGAAAACTTTGCTGCAAGAGTGGCCAGGGATTGGCACAGGCTGCCCAGGGAGGTGGTGGGGTCACCAGCATGAAATGTGGCCCTTGGATGTGGCTTAGTGGCCATGGTGGTGTTGGGCTGAAGGTTGGGTTCAGTGGGCTTGGGAGTTGGGCTGAAGGTTGGGCTCAGGGGGCTTGGGGGCTGGGGCTCAGTGGGCTTGGGGGTCTTTTCCAAGCAAATCAATCCTGTGGAATTTTGAAGTTGTCATTCAGTTAAATCTTAAATTAGATCCTCTGAAGTACATCAAAATGAAATGATATGACATAAATGTCACCCCTGCAGCACCTGTTGTGACTGCTGTATGCAGACACATTCTGTTTATCCTGCTGGAACATGAGGAGCTGCTGCAGGGTGTGAGCACACTTGTAAAACCCTAATTCCAGACCATGAAATTAAGGAGCTAAGAGATTCTCTCATGAGCTAAGATGTTAATGCAAAGCCATAAAGATTTAGCTCTGTTCCATGTCCACTTCTGATGCCAAGGAATTCAATTTGTGAACTCAGGGTGCTGTAGTACCTCTGTGGTGAGGCTCAGTTTAGTGCTGGCTCAGCAGCATTTTGAATTTAATCTGCATATAGAACAGCTTGGGTGTGTGGGGGGAAGCCTTGAAGATCTTGAGTCCAACTCTTAGCCTAGCACTGCTGAGGCCACCACTAAACCATGTCCCTCAGCACAGTGTCTGCAGCTTATAGGTACTTCTAGGGATGGGGACTCAAACCACTTCCCTTGGCAGCCTGTGCCAGTCTTTAACCCCTTTGGTGAATGTTGTTGTTTGTTTGTTTTTTCTGAAGGCCAATCTAAAATCTCCTCTTATGCAACTTGAGACCATTTCCTCTTGTCCTACCACTTCTTACTCGAGGGAAGAGACCAACATGCACCTGCTTGTAGCTACCTTTCAGGGAGCTGGAGAGAGTGAGAAGGTCTCTCCTCAGCCTCCTTTTCTCCAGACTAAATGTCAGTGCCCTTCTCTAAGAGCTGTTTTTCAGACCCCTCACCAGTTTAGTTTCTCTTCTGGGTGTGCTCCAGCACCTCAATGTCTACCTTGTGAAGGCTCCAAAACTGCCTGCAGTGTTTGAGGTGTAGCCTCAGCAGTGATGAGTGCAGGGGGACAATCTCTTCCCTAACCCTGTGTGGCTCTGGGCCTGTTGTAGGGAAGCTAAGATGTAACTCCAGTAGCCTCTCTCACTCCTTGATGCTGCTCAACCTACTCACCACCTCTTGGAGCTTGAAGGAGGAGTTAAGTGGAGGAGCTCTTCTGCCTGGGCTCACCTCCCATAGGTGTGCTCACTGCTGCCCAATCCTGCTCTCACCTGAGATGTGGAAGCAGCAGCACACTGTGTGGGGTTGATCTGAGAGCCAAGCTTTTAGACCAGCACTAAAGTTAAAACACAGGCTGGGCTGGGCAGGAGAGAGATGAGCCTAGTCCCAGTGTCCTGCCTGCCAAGGTGGCTGTGAGCAGATATCCAGGAGGCTGCTGCAGACCAAGAGACTGCTGTGGTAGCTGTTCCCCTGCATGCTGTCTGAATTCATGGACTCACAGAACCAGCCAGGGCTGGAAGGGGCCACAAGGACCATCCAGTCCCAACCCCCTTGCCATGCCCAGGGACACCTCACACCAGATCAGGCTGGCCACAGCCTCAGCCAGCCTGGCCTTAAACACCTCCAGGGAGGAGGCTTCCACCACCTCCCTGGGCAACCCCTGCCAGGCTCTCACCACCCTCATGCTCAACAACTTCTTCCTAACATCCAGGCTGAATCTCCTCATTTCCAGCTTGGTTCCATTCCCCACCCCCAGTCCTATCCCTGCCTGACACCCTAAAGAGTCCCTCCCCAGCTTTCTTGTAGCCCCCTTAAGACACAAATTCCAGCAGGTTCCTGATGTACAGTCAGACTGTTCTGGTCTTTGTGTGCTGTAGCCTGGTAAAGATTTTTTACTACTTCACTGTGAATTTGTCTAATCACTTTTTTCAGGTCTCACAATCTTCTGTCATTTATAACCTCCTGTGGCAATGATTTCCACACTCACTCTGCCCTGCAAGGATAAAGTGCCTCCTGTTGTTTGTTTGGAATACAAAACCTGATGATTTAATGCCCTTAGATCTTCTCTTGCAAGGCATAACAATCACTCATTTCTGGTCCATTTTCACCATGGCGCAGTTAAAGACCTTTATCAGACCTCCCTCTGCCACCTCTGACCCAGCCTGAAGGCACTTAGCTTGTGGAATATGTCCCACATCTTCTGTCAGCTTACAATCATAGAACTGTTTGGGTTAGAAAAGACCTCGAAGGTCAAGTCTCAACCATCAACCCAACCCCACCATGGCCACAGGTTTCTTGAACACCTCCAGGACTCCACCACCTCCGTGGGCAGCCTGTGCCAGTCCCTGACCACTCTTGCAGCAAAGAAACTTTTTGTAATGTCTAACTTAACCCTCCCCTGGTGTAACTTGAGGCCATCTCCTCTCATCCTCTCACTCTTGCTAGGGAGAAGAGACTAATGCCCAACTCACTCCAACCTCCTTTCAGGGAGTTGTAGAGAGTGAGGAGCTTCTCCTCAGCCTCCTCTTCCCCAGACTAAACAATCCCAGCTCCTTCAACTGTTCTTCATGAGACTTGTTCTCTAATCCTAGCTATATAGACTCATAGAATGAGGCAGGTTGGAAGAGAGCTCCAAGCTCACCCAGCCCCAGCCAATCAACCAGACCATGGCACTAAGTGCCCCAGCCAGGCTTTGCTTCAACACCTCCATGGACAGTGACTCTACCACCTCCCTGGGCAGCCCATTCCAATGCCAATCACTCTCTGTGAAGAGTAGATTCAGACACCAATAGACTTGAGTTGTGCCAGGGGAGATCTGGGTTGGGTGCTAGGAAAAATGTCTTTGCTGCAAGAGTGATCAGGCACTGGAGTAGGCTGTCTAGGGAGGTGGTGGTGGAGTTGCCACCCCTGGAGGTGTTGAAGAAACATGTAGATGTGCTTCAGGATATAGCTTAGTGGTTGTAGCAATTGGATTAGCATCATAGAATCAGTCAGGGCTGGAAGGGACCTCAAGGACCATCCAGTCCCAACCCCCCTGCCATGCCCAGGGACACCTCATACCAGCTCAGGCTGGCCACAGCCTCAGCCAGCCTGGCCTTAAACACCTCCAGGGATGAGGCTTCCACCACCTCCCTGGGCAACCCCTGCCAGGCTCTCACCACCCTCATGCTCAACAACTTCTTCCTAACATCCAGGCTGAATCTCCTCACTTCCAGCTTGGCTCCATTCCCCCCAGTCCTATCCCTGCCTGACAGCCCTCCCCAGTCCCTCCCCAGCTTTCTTGTAGCCCCCTTCAGATCCTGCAAGGCCACACTAAGGTCCCCTGGGAGCCTTCTCCTCTCCAGACTGCACAGCCCCAACTGCCTCAGTTCCTCAGAGGTGCTCCAGCCCTCAGGAGGGCTTTCCAACCTGGTTAATTCTGTGACTCCTTGCTGCATGATGGAAAGAGGAATGTGTCTCTAAACAGCACTTCCAAAAACCCATCTAGAGTGTGCCTGCTGCATTATCTCCACTCACACTTGTTAAGACTCTTCAGCCTCTTGTATCTCAGATACAGCAGACTCTGGGACCCTTAGAGTCAAGAANCTTCTCCTCAGCCTCCTCTTCCCCAGACTAAACAATCCCAGCTCCTTCAACTGTTCTTCATGAGACTTGTTCTCTAATCCTAGCTATATAGACTCATAGAATGAGGCAGGTTGGAAGAGAGCTCCAAGCTCACCCAGCCCCAGCCAATCAACCAGACCATGGCACTAAGTGCCCCAGCCAGGCTTTGCTTCAACACCTCCATGGACAGTGACTCTACCACCTCCCTGGGCAGCCCATTCCAATGCCAATCACTCTCTGTGAAGAGTAGATTCAGACACCAATAGACTTGAGTTGTGCCAGGGGAGATCTGGGTTGGGTGCTAGGAAAAATGTCTTTGCTGCAAGAGTGATCAGGCACTGGAGTAGGCTGTCTAGGGAGGTGGTGGTGGAGTTGCCACCCCTGGAGGTGTTGAAGAAACATGTAGATGTGCTTCAGGATATAGCTTAGTGGTTGTAGCAATTGGATTAGCATCATAGAATCAGTCAGGGCTGGAAGGGACCTCAAGGACCATCCAGTCCCAACCCCCCTGCCATGCCCAGGGACACCTCATACCAGCTCAGGCTGGCCACAGCCTCAGCCAGCCTGGCCTTAAACACCTCCAGGGATGAGGCTTCCACCACCTCCCTGGGCAACCCCTGCCAGGCTCTCACCACCCTCATGCTCAACAACTTCTTCCTAACATCCAGGCTGAATCTCCTCACTTCCAGCTTGGCTCCATTCCCCCCAGTCCTATCCCTGCCTGACAGCCCTCCCCAGTCCCTCCCCAGCTTTCTTGTAGCCCCCTTCAGATCCTGCAAGGCCACACTAAGGTCCCCTGGGAGCCTTCTCCTCTCCAGACTGCACAGCCCCAACTGCCTCAGTTCCTCAGAGGTGCTCCAGCCCTCAGGAGGGCTTTCCAACCTGGTTAATTCTGTGACTCCTTGCTGCATGATGGAAAGAGGAATGTGTCTCTAAACAGCACTTCCAAAAACCCATCTAGAGTGTGCCTGCTGCATTATCTCCACTCACACTTGTTAAGACTCTTCAGCCTCTTGTATCTCAGATACAGCAGACTCTGGGACCCTTAGAGTCAAGAAGTTCTGCCTCATGCCTTTCTTGTAGCCCCCTTCAGATGCTGACTGATTGCATTTGATGATTGCATTTGATGATATTCAAAGTCTATCCCAGCCTTAACGATTCCAACCTTAAGGATGCTGTGCTGCTTTTCCCTGCAGCTCTCCTGGCTGTGAGTTGGGCAGGCACACCAAGTGTGTGCTGCCTTCAGCGTGGGCTTGCTGCAGATTTTTTGCTCAGTGCCAGAGTCATATTTTCTGGTTTGCTCTCTGCAAGCCTCTTGCCAAGAACTAATCTAAGTGAAGAACACATCGCACCCTCGACGTGCTCCAGCGTCTCTGGATTAAAATGCAGCCATAAGTTTTCTCCAGTGCACAGTCAATAGAAGATGTTTGCTTCTCTGTAATTTTAGATATCATTTAGCTGTCTGAGAGATCAAAATATAGCACCAGGTTCTGATGTGAGTTATGCTGAGGATACTCCATTGAATATCAATATTCAGCAGGCACTGACACGAAGTGGATCCCTGGCATCCCCCTGAATGCTGTATGTGCACAGACAATGATTGTGATTGCCCTCATTATGTAATTTCCAGGAGATAGATCCTAGCTAATAAGGCTCTGGGTGCTAAGTAGTCTGTATATAATTCAGCTGGAGTGGTGTAATCTAAATTAATTGTATTCCTTATTTATTGCACTTCTAAAACATCAAGGAGCACAAGAACATAACAGAATGCAAATAGCTTTGAAGGGTAAGGAGCTGCTGCAGCAGGTTTGACTTGCAGCACCGTGGCTGAAGGGGAGGTTGTTCCACATGGGGAGTTGCCAGCTGAAGCATGGCAGGTTTGTGTGGCACACCACAGACAGGCAGCTCCCGGTATGTTCCTTGTGCCAGTCAGAGCTGAGTCCAACCTGCAGTCAGAACTGAGAGTTGTCACTGTGTAAGGGCAGGCACTGGCACAGGCTGCCCAGCTGTCCCAGCTTGGGGACACAACCATACCCAGGGCTGGAGGACAGAAATGGAAGGGGCAGAGTCCCTATCCCTGGAGGTGTTNCTCCCCAGGAGTCCAAACAGATCTTTTTTTTTTTTTTTTTTTCTCCAATGTGTTGTTTTCCTTCTTATTTGGGAGATAATCTGAGCATCCCTCTTCATTAAGGTTGGAAAGTGCTTACTTTAATGATTGTATGTATTTTAGATATCATAAAATCACAGAATGGTAGAGGATGGGAAGGACCTCTGAAGATGGAGTCCAACCCCCCCTGCCAAAGCAGAGTCACCCAGGGCAGGTCACACAGGAGTGCATCCAGGTGGGGCTTGAAAGTGTCCAGNGGAGGACAGAAATGGAAGGGGCAGAGTCCCTATCCCTGGAGGTGTTTAAAAAATGTAGACATGGCACTTGAGGACATGGTTTAGAGGTCATGGCAGTGTTGGGTTGACTGTTGGATTGATAATCTTAGAGGTTGTTTCCAGCCTTAGTGGATCCATGATGATACTTCAGGCCTCAGATTTTGTCCTTTTCTCCACTTAAGATGCTTTTTATAACCAGCCTACTTATGTTGAGATGTTGGGGTGCTTGGACATGAGGCAGCAGTGTGCCCAGGTGGGCAGCAGAGCCAATGGCATCCTGGCCTGGAGCAGGAGCAGTGTGGCCAGCAGGAGCAGGGAGGTTCTTGTGCCCCTGTGCTCAGCACTGCTGAGGCCACAGCTTGAGTGCTGTNCCTGCTCCAGGGCTCTGCCACCCTCACAATGAAGAAGCTGTTTCTCCTGTCGAGGTGAAACCTGCTGGGTTCCACCAGCCCCTTGTCCTATCACAGGACACCACTGGGAAGAGCCTGACCCCTTCTTGATACCCACTCCTCAGATAGTTATAAACATTGCTCACATCCCCTCTCAGCCTGCCCTTCTCCAGGCTGCCCAGCCCCAGGGCTCTCAGCCTCTCCTCCTCACACATGTTCCAGTCCCTTCATCATGCTCCTAGCCTCTGCTGGGCACTCAAATGTCCCTGTCACTCAAACTGGGAAGCCCAGAACTGGACACAATCCTCCAGATGTGGTCTCAGCAGGGCAGAGTAGAGGGGGAGGAGAACCTCTCTTGACCTGCTGGCCACACTCTTAATGCCCCCCAGCAGCCCATTGGCCTTCCTGACCACAAGGGCACATTGCTGTGCCCTGGTTAGCTTCCTGCCCACCAGGACTCCAAGGTCCCTCTCCATGGAGCTGCTTCCCAGCAGGTCAGCCCTCACCTGGACTGGTGCCTGCTGCTGTTCCTGCCAAGGGCCAGGACTCAGGACTTGCCCTTGCTGAACCTCATGAAATTTCCCCTTTGGCCAGCTCTCACTGAATGGCCACACACAGCCTCCTGGTGTCTCAGCCAAGCCTGCCAGCAAAGCTGCTGAGGGCACACTCTGTGCCAGTGTCCTGTGATGCTGGAAGCAGCAGCAGCAGTGCAGGAGCCCTCGGTGTGGAGAAATAAATACAGCACTCTATTGCTTGCTTTTGTCTTGTAGCCTGGGGGTAATTTACCTTCAATTTCACTTTGGATTAGAGTCCTCGAGATGTCTCTCAATTTTCTGGTGCTTATGTTGAGATAATGGTTAGCTAATGGCTGGATTCGATGATCTTTAAAGGGCTTTTCCAACCCAAGTGGCTCTACTGTTGGATGGTAGTGTCCATCCCATCTCTGCTTTAAGGCTTTCAGCTGAGAAGTGCTATTTGGTGTGTGCAGACCATTAGTGTGTTAACATTGATTCTTTTGAGACACTTTCACTCCTTTCCTGCCATACCTGAAGGCTAAAGAGCAGCCCAAGGTTGTCACTCAAAGCCAGGTCCATTGCTGCAAGCCCTGTGCCTGCAGAGCATCAGGAATTCTCTCTGTGCTATTCATCACACAAAGTGTTCTCAGGAGGTGGAAGGAGGTGGAAGATGTTTCTCTTCTCTTCACATCTTTTCGTGGCACTTACTTTGTCTTGGCACTTACATTGTCCCCAATGCCACCTCTGTCCCTTTGATCACATTCTCTGATTCTGAGCTCCACAACCTCCCTGGGCAACCTGTGCCAGTGTCTCCCCACCCTCACTGTTGAGAATTCCTTCCTCATCTCCAGTCTGTCTCTCCTCCTGCAGCTTCAATCCATCCCCCCCTCACCCTACCAATACAAACCCTGTTAGAAGGTCCCTTCCCAGCTTGCTTACAGACTTTTAAGATTCATATTCTATCTAAATCCTTAAGAGACATTGTCCCCAATGCCATCTCTGTCCCTTGGAGTTCACACATTGCATTGGGATGAGAGGGACCCTCAAAAGCTCACCTTAGAATCAGAGAATCACAGAACGATTTAGGTTGGAAGGGACCTCAAAGTTCAACCAGTGCCAACCCCCCTGTGCCATAGGCAGGGACACCTCCCACTAGGACTCAGGGTTGCTCAAGGTTTTATCCAACCTGGTCCTGAACACCTCCAGGGAGGTTGTGGAGCACAGAAGCACAGAATGTGATCAAAGATCAAGTTGGGTGATTCTGTGCTCCACAAACCTCCCTGGGCAACCTGTGCCAGTGGATCATCACCCTCACTGGTGAGAATTCCTTCCTCATTTCCAGTCTGTCTCTCCTCCTGCAGCTTCAATCCATCCCCCCCTCACCCTACCAATACAAGCCCTTGTAGAAAGTCCCTTCCCAGCTTGCTTACTGACTCTTAAGATTCATGTTCTATCTAAATCCTGATTGCCTGCAAAGGAAAGACAACCTCTAGTTCTGCTGGGTGTCTTCAGTGAAAAGCTTAAGATGTTAACCATCAGTCACTACCAACCCCCTGTCACCTGTCTGACTGCCACCTGTCTGATCCCACTCAACAGCAAGCCCTTTGCCTTTGTCCTACTGAGGTTATTTGTAGCAGAAGTGTTTTTAATGTGCAGAATGAAGGGTTTGGAGCAGGTTCAATTGGGGTGCACCCTGACTCATCAGAGATAAGCTTTCCTCTTCTGGCAGTTGTTAATTGGCCAGGCAGGTACACCAGATAGCATCTGATCTAACTGAGACATCTCTAAGGCAGGAAGAAAAAAGGCCAGCACTTGTTTTAATGAAGAGGGATGGTCAGATTATCTCCCAATTAAAAAGGAAATCAATCCATTGGAGGAAAAATAGATTAGACCTGTTTAGGCTGCTGGGGAAGACTCAAATGTGGTCTGGTCATAAAAAGCATCTTACACGGGGGGCAAAAAAGGACATAACCTAGGGCCTGTGGTGTCATCGTGGGATCATTAAGGGTGGAAATAACCTCTAAGATCTTTTCCAACTAAATTAATTTCTCTGATCAGTCATCAAAGAAATTACTCAAGTAAGCTACCCAGGGAGGTGGTGGAGTGCCCATCCCTGGAGATGTTCAAGAACAGCCTGGATGGGGCACTTAGTGCCATGGTCTGGTTGATTGGCTGGGGCCAGGGGATAGATTGGGCTGGGTGAGCTTGGAGCTCTCTTCCAACCTGCTTAATTCTATGGTTCTAAGCTACCATCCTACACCTATAGCCAAGATCTCACTCACAGAACTGTCAGGGCTGGAAGGGACCACAAGGACCATCCACTTCCAACCCCCCTGCCATGCCCAGGGACACCTCACACTAGCTCAGGCTGGCCACAGCCTCAGCCAGCCTGGCCTCAAACACCTCCAGGCATGAGGCTTCCACCACCTCCCTGGGCAACCCCTGCCAGGCTCTCACCACCCTCATGGTGAACAACTTTTTTTTCCTAAGGTCTAATCTCAATCTGCCCTCTTCTAGCTTGGGTCCATCTACCCCCAGTCCTATCCCTGCCTGACACCCTAAAAAGTCCCTCTCCAACTTTCTTGTAGCCCTCTTCAGATCCTCGAAGGCCACAAGAATGTCTGCTGGGAGCCTTCTCCTCTCCAGAGTGAAAAACCCCAACAGCATTGTTTTGTTACCCTTCAAAATACACTCAGAAAGCAGCCAGTGTATGAGACAAAGTCCTGTCCTGAGGCAGTGGTTTTGGCAGCAGTGTCACAGCTGCTTTCTATCCATTGAGATCTTTTCCTAGAGTCACAGAGTGGGTTGGGTTGGGGGAGACCTTCAAGATCCCAGGCTTACAGGAGCCTGAACCCCCTGAGCTCTGCTCCCTTCTAGTCACTCTTTGCACACTGTTCCTCTTAGCCTCCTTCTTTACTCTTTCCTCTGGATCCATCTGGTTTCTTCCAGCCTGGTTCCATCACTGCAACTGAAACTTGCTTTTGTGTAGACAAAGAGAAAAAAATTGTGACTGTCCTGGAAAGTCACTTTACAATCACAGGCTCATAGAGGATGTCAGGGGTTGGAAGGGACCCAAAGAGCTCATCCAGTCAACCCCCCCTGCCAGAGCAGGAGCAGACAATCCAGCTCAGGGCACACAGGAACACATCCAGACAGGCCTGGAAAGGCTCCAGCGGAGGAGACTCCACAACCTCTCTGGGCAGCCTGTGCCAGGGCTCTGGGACCCTTCCAGAGAAGAAGTTGCCCCTTGTGTTGAGCTGGAACCTCCTGTGCTGCAGCTTCCATCCATTGCTCCTTGTCCTGTCCCAGGCAGCAAGATGATCCAGTTCCAGCCCCCCTGCATGGGCAGGGACACCTCCCACCAGCCCAGGCTGCTCAAGGCCTGATCCAGCCTGGCCTCATTCCAGTCTGTTCCCAATTCCTGATCAGAAGTAAGGAGTTTACACTCTGAAAGGGTTCAGGAAAGGCACTCCAGCATTGCTCTAACTGGAAGAGTGCTCTGAGGAGGACACACAGTGTGGGCACAGCCACAACTACTGCAGTTGGGGTATCTTTGGTGCTTGCTCTATATCTGCAATAGATCCACAGACCCAAATGACATCATAGAACTTTAGAATTGTTGAGGTTGGAAGAAAAGACCTTTGAGATTATCAGGTCCAACCACTCACCCAGAGCTCACACTCCACCACTACAGCTGCTGCCACTAAACCATGTCCCCCAGCACCACATCCACACATCTCCAGGCATGGTGACTCCCCCAGCTCCCTGGGCAGGCTGCTGCAATCCCTGAGAGCCCTTGCTGTGAGGAAATTTTTCTGATATCCTATCTAAGCTTCCTTAGACTTTTCACCCTACTTCCCTGGTTTCTTCCTTGTCTCAGCTGCAGGATGACAGAGGACCTGCAGTGGTGAATCTGTACTTCTTGGGAATTCCTTTGCCTTGGCCATGGGAATTCTGCTAGGTTGATTAAATCATCTGTAGCTGAGTGAAAGAAAAGTGCCAGTAACAGACGTGAGCTTATCTCTGCTGGCTTCATATTTTCCATGTGTTAATTTCCCTTGATAGGAGTAGAAGAGGTGTTGATGTGGTACCTGTCACTCCTTTGGAGCTTGGTGCCTTGCAAGAAGGATCCAGAGCAATAATAGGTGTCCTAGTGTGTGTTCTTGTGACAACCCCAAACATCAGAAGCAGAGTCAGAACACCACACCAGAGAGGAATTGAGCTTCCAGCTATGAGAGAGACTCTGCTTGGCCCAGAGGAGATGCACTAGGAGAGACACAGATCTATGTGTGCAGGACTTCATGGAAGTGTGGCATTGGGGAGTGCTGGTTTCACTCCATAGCTCCATTCCTTTCTTAGAATAGACCTTTAATATCATGCAGTCCAACCATTTTCTACCTCTACCAAGGCTGGTGCCAAACCATGGCCCTCAGCACCACATCTGGAGGTGTTGAAGCAAAGCCTGGATGGGGCACTCAGTGCCATGGTCTGCTTGACTGGCTAAGGCTGGGTGCTAGATTGGGCTGGGTGAGCTTGGAGCTCACTTCCAACCTGGTTGATTCTATGATTCTGTGATCTGTGCCCTTCTAAGCATCTCCAGGGATGGATTTATCCATCTGCCTGGGAAGCTTGTTCCAGTATTTGAGAAACCTTTCAATAAAGAATTTTCTTATCTCCAACCTAAACCTCCACTGGTGCAACTTGAGGCCATTTCCTCTAATCCCATCACTTGTTACTGAGAGGAGACCAACATCCACCTCACTCCAGCCTCCTTTCAGGGAGCTGCAGAGAGCAATGAGCTCTGCCCTCAGCCTCTTTTTCTCCAGATTAACCACCCCCAGCTCCCTCAGCTGCTCCTCCCCAGACCCTTCCCCAGCTTCATTGCCCTTCTCTGAACCTGCTCCAGCACCTCAGTACCTTTCTTTTAGTAAGGCCCCCAAAACTGAACCCAGGACAGACCCAAGATGTTGCCCCACCAGTGCCCAGGACAGGGGCACAGGCAGTTCCCTACTCCTGCTAGCCACAACTATTCCAGGGTCTCATCACCCTTGTCCTGATGAACTTCTTCCTCAGCTCCATTCTACCTCTGCTCTGCCTCAGCTTTGAACCATTGCCTCTTGGCCTGTCTCTAGACACCCTCAGCACAAGTCCCTCTGCAGCCTTCCTGCAGGATCCCTTCAGGCACTGGCAGCAGCTCTGAGGTCCTCCTGGAGCCTTCCCTTCTCCAGGCTGCACCCCCCCAGCTCCCTCAACCTGTGCTCACAGCAGAGCTGCTCCAGCCCTGGCAGCATCTTTGTGAACTTGGCTGATACACAGCTGGAATTTTTGGATGAGTGCAGGTGACTTGGAGAACAAGTTGAGCCCCTCTGAACCCGGTTGACTCCCCCTGGTTTATCCTAATTTAAGTGTAGTTGTGGCAGATGCTTTGTTTTAAATCAGCCTGGTCTCTCTGGTTGTCTTCTGGGTCTCATTAGAGGGTGGTTGGACTCCAGCTGCAAGGTTTTGGTGCTGGCTGTATGGAGCATCCTGTACTTTTCTGACAGTGGGTGAACTAAATATGATCAATCTCATTCTGAGGGTGAAGGGTACCATCCTCTTTGTTTTAAAAACACATCAATTTCTCTTAAGCTATCATCCCTTAATATTTAATTAGCCCAGAACAATGCAGTTCCTTGAGCCTTAACAACGTGTCACCATGCAGTAAGAGACAGGGAAACTGAGAAAATTAATTGAAGTCATCCAGAAGATGATCACAGACTGGCAGGGGTTGGATGGGAGCTCTGGAGATTGAGTGCAGACCTCCCTGCCAGAGCAGGATCTCCTAAAGCAGATCAGAGGAACACATCCAGACAGGCTTTTAAAGTCTCCAGAGCTGGAGACTTCACAGCCTGTCTGGGCAGCATTTTCCAGAGCTCTGCCACCCTCAAAGTAAAGAAATTCCTTCTCTTGTTTAGGTGGAACCTCCTCTGTTCAAGTTCATGCCCATTACCTCTTGTCCTGCTGCTGGGGAGAGTAGAGTTGTGCCCCTGTGCTTGGCATTGGTCAGGCCATGCCTTCAGTACTGGGTTTGGCTTTGGGGACCTCACTACAAGAAAGACATTGAGGTGCAGGAGCATGTCCAGAGAAAGGCAACAGAGGTGGTGAGGGGTCTGGGGAGCAGTGCTGGTGGGGAGCAGGTCAGGGAACTGGGGGTCTCTAGTCTGGAGAAGAGGAGGCTGAAGGGAGGATGGAGTGAGGTGGGAGTTGGTCTCTTCTCCCTAGTCTCAGGTGATAGAATGAGAGGAAATGGCCTGAAATTGTGCCTGGGGAGGGCTAGGTTGGAGAGTAAAAAAATATTTCTTTGCTGCAGGAGTGGTCCGGGGTTGGCACAGGCTGCCCAGAGAGGTGGTGGAGTCCCCATCCCTGGAGGTGTCCGAGAAGCCTGTGGCTGTGGCACTTGGGGATGTGGTTTCATGGCCATGGTGGTGTTAGGTCAATGCTTGGATTGGATGACCTTAGAGATCTCTTCCAACCAAAAGAGTTCTCTGGCTCTGTGATTTGCTGATCTTCCTCACACACACCCCTTGGATATTTGTTAACATAATGCTTCAGACTTCAGAGTATGTGACTTTTTGGTTTGGGGGTTTTTTGTTTGTGGTTTTTTTTTTCTAAGTGGATGTTGATTTAGCCTGCAGCTTGCTGAAAGACACAATTTGTGATGGAAAGATACTGGACAGCTTTAGTGCCTTGAAGAATTGGTGATTTTCTCTCCATTGTTCCCCTCCAGTTGCTGTTTGTTTGATTTTATTACAGGATGCTCTTTGGAAGACAATAGTCTGGAAGGGTTACAGCTGGTGGGTGCTCAAAAACCAGGGGTAGGCTTGGGGTGAGCTGTGTGCCCAGAGCACGCTGCCATTGGGGCTGCTCAGCCTGGAGAAGAGAAGGCTTCAGGGAGACTTTAGAGTGTCCCTCAAGTATGAACCATAGAACGGCTCAGCCAGTGCCAACCCTCCTGTGCCACAGGCAGGGACACCTCCCACTAGGAGAGGTTGCTCAAGGTCTCAACCAACCTTGTCCTGAACACCTCCAGGGAGGTTGTGGAGCACAGAATCACAGAATGTGATCTTTGATCTTTGATCATGTTGGGTGCTTCTGTGCTCCACAACCTCCCTGGGCAACCTGTGCCAGTGTCTCACCACCCTCACTGCAAACAACTTCCTCCTAACATCCACTTTCAATCTTCCCTCTGCCACTTCAAACCCATTGCCCCTTGTCCTGGCATTACCAGACCTTGTCAATAGTCCCTCCCCAGCCTTCCTGTAGCCCCCTTCAGATCCTGGAAGGCCACTCCAAGGTCTCCTGGAAGCCTTCTCCTCTCCAGGCTGAAGTGAGCTACAAGAAAACTGGGGAGGGACTTCTTATAGGGGCTTGAAGCGATAGGATGAAGGGGAATGGATTGAAGCTGGGAGAGGGCAAATTGAGACTGGAGCTTAGGAAGAAATTCCTTAAAGTGAAAGTGATGAGACACTGGCACAGGTTGCCCAGGGAGGCTGTGGATGCTTCCTCCTTGAGGGAGCCTTGAGCAAGCTGGGCTGGGGGGAGGTGTCTCTGCCCATGGCAGGGAGGCTGGAACTGGATGAGCTTTAAGGTCTCTGCCAGCTGAAACCATTCTGTGAACCTATGAATTGCATGAGGTGCCTGGCAGGTGGCAACACTCATCAAAGGTGTGTTGTCAAGGCAGAAGAGGTGATGACAGGGGGACTAGAAATTATTACTCCCCCACCTTGCTTCTGCCAGCTTTGCTTTCCTCTTTATTTATTTTATTTATTTATTTATTTATTTATTTTTAACAGTTTATTTTTTGAAGTCATTTTAGTGACCTGAGGTGAGATGGACAGGAATTGACAGCTCCCATGCTGCTGCTGGCAGCAGAGTCACTGCAGTTGCTCCCTGGCCATGAGAGGAAGGGGAGGAGGGGGGAAAAAAAAAAAAAAGGCAACCCAATTGTTGTTCTCTAAACATAACATATGCAAAGAGGAAAGGTTTGCTTTGGTTAAACCCAACCTCTCTTTTTTTTCCTTTCCTTATGGAAAGGATTTTCCCTCTCTCTGCAGTTCAGGAAAAAAAAAGAGAGCTGATTTTGTGTCTCTGCCTCTCCTTGCCTGCACAAAGAAAACGTGGGCTGCTACCATTTTTATTGTTCTGCTGGGGGTGGGCTTCAGACCTTTCATTAGCATCTTGAACGTCTAATTGAATTCGGGGGCCGCGTTAATCATCTCGGTGTGTTTAGGGGCGGGCGGTGAAAAGATGCCAGCGAAAGGATGGCTCTGGCTTGGGGTTGAGCCTGCTGCTCCCACCCTGGGAAAAAGGCAGCAGGGAGGGAGGGAGCTGGGGAGAGGCGAGTTGAAGTGAGGGATGTCTGGAGGGCGAACTCGTGTGTGTGTGTGTGTCTTGGTGATGTTGTGTGCTGCCGTGCTGGAAGCCACCTCTCTGCCGGAGCCAAGGCAAGAGTTGGAGGCATCCTGATGCTGCCGTTACCAGGGTGAAATTTCTAAGGCTGATAGCTAAAAACGACAACCACACAGAGAGAGGGAGAGAGAGAGAGAGAGGAAGGGAGGGGGGAAAATAGAGAGAAAGAAAACATAAAAAAAATCCTCAGTAAAAATAGCTGTCAGCACAAGAGAAGATCCAACACCTCCCGGTCCAACTGGCACAACCCAGGCAGGCGTTTGAGAACCATCTGGCTTTAAAGTAGCCTTGCATGCAAGAGAGGAAAAATAGGAATAGTAATAAAATAGTAATAATAATTTTTTAAAATACTAATAATGGTTTAAAGCAAAAATAAAAAGGCGAGAAAGAGGAAAAAAAACAGGGTGGAGAAAATAAAAAGGTAATAAAAAGGGGGGGGAAAGGGGAGGGAAGAGAGAAAATTTTAAAAAAATAAAAGGAAGGAAAAAGTAAAAAAAAAGGAAAGGAAAAAAAGACAGAAAAAGAATAAAGGGGGAGAAGAGGGGGGAAAGAAATGAAGGACTAAAAAGAAAATAATGAAGAGTAAAGGAGGAAAAAAATAAAAAGGAAAAAAATGCAAGTGAAAAAGAATAAAGGGGGAAGAGGGGAAAAGAATAAAGGGAGGAAGGGGGGGGGAAGAAATAAAGAACTAAAAAGAACAAAATGAAAGGAAAAAAAATAAAGGGGGTAAAAAGGAAGGAGAAAAGAAGTGAAGAAAGAGAGGGAGGCAAAAAAAAATTTTTAAAGGAGGAGAAAGAGGGAAAGAAAAATAAGTGAGACAAAAAAACGAGGGGGAAGGAAGAGAGAGAGGAAAAAGGGGAGGAAAAAAAGGAGGAAGAGGGGGGGAAAATGGGAGAAAATGGAAAGGCGACAGCAAAATCCCCTGCACCTCCCGACAGTCAAATTCCCGACAAAAAGGCCAGAACCAAGCCGATAGAAAACGAGGCAAGAAAAAAAAAAGGAGCGAGGCGAAGCCTCCCCCTCTTCCCCCGATGAGTTTTTCGCAGTGCTCTGGTGAGGCTCGGAGGTGGCTCCAGCGCAGGGGGCGGCTGCTGCCGCGGCTGGCGGAGCTCCGCGCAGCGCGCCGGGCGTTCAGCACCACAGCTCCGGACAGCTCCGCGCAGCTCCTCACCGCCCGGCCCGGCCGCACCGCCGCCGCTGCTGCCCCGCACACGGCGAGCGCCTGCTGCGGGGCTGTCCGGGAGCTCCGGCAGCCTCTTGGCCGCGCCGAACCTGCATTGTCTCCTGAAGGAACTGGCCGTCAACCGCCCGTCCTCCTCCCGCTTCGCCAGCCAGCCATCCTCACCTCCTCCTCCTCCTCCTCTTTCTCTCTCCTCTGCAGGAACGACTCTTTGGGAACCTGGTCCACCCAGGGATGTAAAACTGTGCTTACCGATGCATCCCATACGAAATGCTTATGTGATCGTCTCTCTACCTTCGCCATTTTGGCTCAGCAACCTAGAGAAATAGTAAGTAACAAAGAGGGGGGGAGGAGTATGTGTGTGTGGGTAAAAAAAAACACCCCAGTTTTAATGCAAAAGGCAATGGCGGGGAGGTGGTGGTGGGGAGCTGGAGGGGGTGGGGAGCTGGTCGCAGCTTTTCCTCTCAGAGCTATTTCAGCCCTCGCGTTGAGGGATTGTTTAATATTGCAGGTAGGCAAATGTTAGTCTCCTGCTGCCTGAGCAGTGGCTGTGAGAAATGCATTTCCAGACTGCCGGCAGAGAGCTGGTTCCAGCTTGAAATTTAAGTCCCTTTCTCCCAACTCGGAATTTTTGGGAGGAAGCCTTCTAATTGTGATGCAAATTGCCTGGCAAACTTTTTTTTTTCCTCCTATGGAACAATCATCAGCTTAAGGAGCTCTTCCTTTTTTTTGGAATGTTGGGAGGCTTTTCAGAAGAGGAAATGTGCAGGGCTTTGAGTCTTGCTCCTGGTAGGAACCCCTTTGGATTGTGTAGTTAAACAGATTGCAGAGCTGCATTAGATGTTTTCAGCACAGGTTTTTTTCCTGGCTAGTTTGGTGATGCCATGTAAGGAAAATAAGCAAGTTTCCAGGAGAAGGAGGGGACCTTAAGTGTGCAGCAAGGAGGCACTCCCAGGATTAATGAATGGCAAATTAGCTACAAAGCAAACATTTGTGAAGTTCTCCTGCTAAGGCAGAATTTCCTCTCCCTGGCTTTGACAGCCTCTGTTTTAAAAGCAGAGCTGATCCATTTGGAACAGAGTGGCTTGAAATAAGATGTGAGATCTGGCCTAAAAGTGCATCTGTCTCCTCTTGCCTTTTGGGTGACAAAAGAGCTCTCCATAAATGTGATTTCCAACACATCCCTGAGGCTGTAGGAGGCATTTTGGTAAAGCAAAGATTGGATCTTTTCAAACTTTTAGACCTAAATTCCTTTTTTTTTTTAATTTAATGTGTGTCTCAGGATGTTTATTTCAGACCACGAGAAAGAACAAAACCTAAGCCTCACCTGAGATCTGCCAAGAGCAGTTTCTTTAAGAGCAGAGAAAGCCTCTTTGGTTTCAAGGTCACTGATTTACCCTCATTTTTGATGAAAACGCTGAAAAGTAATGAAATAATCATAATGATGATGATAATTCCTCAGCTCCTTTATGGAGAGCTGAGGGTAGTGTTGCTGTAGAGCTCTCCCAGACAATCAGAGGCCCAAGGAAATGAAGTGTGGGAGAAGAGTGGATTGAAGTCAAAGTTATTAAAAGTACAGAAACTTTGGGAATTGTGCAACAAGAAGGAATAGAATTCCAGGACAAATTGCTTGGATGGCCCTTATGATGTTAGAGGGAGCCTGCTTGTTACATCCCTCATTCCAAAGAGTGCTGCTCCTTAGGAGAAAGAGATCTGTGGATTAACTCGACCTGGGAGTCATTTAAACTTCCCTTAACAGGAGACTACCTCATTAGGTTGTAATATCACTGCTTTGTTTTTCTTCTAATAGCCTGAAGGTATCATAAAGGCATTTCAAAGCTCAAAGGCCTCCATCATTAAACAGATCTCAGAGTTATGTATGGATCAGGTTTGGAATGAGGTTGAGTTCTCCTTCCTAATAACACTTGGGGCTGCTTTGGGGATTTTGCTTTTGTTGCTCTTGTTTTTGTTTGTTTGTTTTCCTTCTTTTGACATGTTTTCCTTGCTGGAGGCTGTTTTTGCTTCATGGTTGTCTGTTGTTAACCTACAGATCATGGAATCATCTGGTACACCCTCAGTGACCTTAATAGTAGGCAGTGGTCTCTCATGCTTGGCCTTGATCACCCTAGCAGTTGTCTATGCAGCACTATGGAGGTATGTAAAGGATTTGCAAAGCTGAATGTGATGACCTGGTTGTGTTTAACTGACATTTAAAGAGAGCAGGGGATGCAACATTTGTCATTTGGAAGGGCAAGAAGAAAACCCCACCCCAGCCACATGCAGTGCATGCTCTGATGCCTACCCTTGTTGATGTGATTGATTGAAAGCTGGGGAGGGACTTCTTAGGGTGCTGGGCAGTGATAGCACTGGGGGGAATGGAGCCAAGCTAGAGGAGGGCAGATTGAGGTTGGACATTAGGAAGTTCTTCACCATGAGGGTGGGGAGACCCTGCCACAGGTTGCCCAGGGAGATGGTGGAAGCCTCATCCCTGGGTGTTTTTAAGGCCAGGCTGGATGTGGCTCTGAGCAACCTGCTCTGGTGTGAGGTGTCCCTGGGCATGGCAGGGGGGTTGGGACTGGCTGATCCTTGAGGTCCTTTCCAGCCTTGACAGTTCTGTGATTCTGTGATATAATAAATATTTTTTTTTTAAAAAAAATCTAGTTACATAAGCTATAATAAAAAGGATAAAAAAATGATCAGTTCTTGTCTGTCAAAGCTGAGCCTGAGAGTATTTCAGGATATAATTCCCATCTGAAGAATTAGAGTGTTATTTTTTGCACTCCCTGGTATATTTAGCACTTGGCTGGAAATGCTCTCATGCTCAGTGGAGCTGCTATTCTCCTTTATTTTAATTACATGCAAGGAAGAAGGTTTCTTCTAATGAGGGTGGTGAGACACTNGGTTTTACTCTCGTGGTGATGGTTTAGGTCCACTCTTTTCCTTCAGTGTGAGTGGCATTGCTCCTTCAGTAGGGTATTTACTGCTAATGAGCTTTTAACAGGATTCTTTGGACGTGATATATTTCATCTGAGGCTTCTGACCTACACCACTGACTGCTCTCCCTCCATTAACATCTTAAAAGTTCAGATAATGACAGGGGTTGGAAGGGACCTCTGGAGAACATCTGGTTCAAAGTTCTGTGTGATCAAAACAACATCTCAAAATGCAGCAGCAGAAAGTGCAGATTTAGGGGAGGTTTGGTTCATTTGCTTGGACTTTATCCACTTTGATAAGTTTCAGTGGAGAAGAGAAAATGAAGTGGTTTTAATTAGTGTGGTGCTGTGTTCCAGTACTTTACTTTCCACCTCGAGTTTACTGAAGTATTATATTGAATTAAAAGTGCAGTGGAGATTTATGGACTAAATTAATTTGAGAAGTGATAAAAAAATAGCAGGATAATTTCATGTGGAAGTGGAAAAGCCAGAGGAAAAGCCATGCAAACTAATCAGTATTGTACTTTTTAAAGTGAACATGGGTTTTAATTTACTTCTTTAGATTATAATAAAGGGAAAATAGGTTCTTGTGTGAGTTAGAAGCAGCACAGGTGGAAACCAATAATTCTTTTAGAGTAATTCAAACTCAACAAATACAATTTTACATTTAGAAGCATCTTGGTAACGCAAACTTCTCTTTCACTCTTATGTAGGATTAGAGGAGACCTTATTGTGGCCTTCCAAAATCTGAAGGGGACTACAGGAAAGCTGGGGAGGGACTTTTTAGGCTGGCAGGGAATGATGGGACTGGGGGGGAATGGATCCAAGATAGAGAAGGGCAGATTGAGATTGGATGTTAGGAAGAAGTTGTTGAGCATGAGGGTGGTGAGAGCCTGGCAGGGGTTGCCCAGGGAGGGGGTGGAAGCCTCATCCCTGGAGGTGTTTAAGGCCAGGCTGGCTGAGGCTGTGGCCGGCCTGATCTATTGTGAGGTGTCCCTGGGCATGGCAGGGGGGTTGGGACTGGCTGATCCTTGAGGTCCTTTCCAGCCTTGACAGTTCTGTGATTCTGTGATATAATAAATATTTTTTTTTAAAAAAATCTAGTTACATAAGCTATAATAAAAAGGATAAAAAAATGATCAGTTCTTGTCTGTCAAAGCTGAGCCTGAGAGTATTTCAGGATATAATTCCCATCTGAAGAATTAGAGTGTTATTTTTTGCACTCCCTGGTATATTTAGCACTTGGCTGGAAATGCTCTCATGCTCAGTGGAGCTGCTATTCTCCTTTATTTTAATTACATGCAAGGAAGAAGGTTTCTTCTAATGAGGGTGGTGAGACACTGAAACAGGTTTGCCAGAGAAGTTGTGGATGTCCCATCAGTGGAAGTCTTGAAGGGCAGGTTGGATAGGGCTTGGAGAAGCTGAGTGTAGTGGAAGACATCCTTGCTGATGGCAGAGGGTTTGCAACTGGATGCTCTTTAAGGTCCCTTCCAACCCAAAGCAGTTTGTGACTGTGATCAGAGAATAACTTCCAAGTGGAGCAAAAAAGTGTCTGTGACCTGTTCTGAGCCTAGTGTGGGTTCTGCAGCCAGCTGAAGAGGAGGGAGCTCACACAGGTCTCATTGTTCTGTCAGCAAGATGTTTTGGAAGTGTCAGGAGGGTAATGATTCAAATCTCTCATTTGACTCATTAAATCCTGCCTTCAATCTCAAGAGCACAGAGTAACCAACTATAGGCAGAAGAGAGGCACCTGAAGGTGTCTGCTTCTTTCTGTAACTCTAGGGGTAGGGAGGGAGTTGATAGTTTGACCCTGGCTCTGTGTTTTGATCCTATGTCTGCAGTTCTATTTTGGAACAGCTCTGAGTTGCAGAGGCTCTTTGGAAGTGATAGGAGGCAGAGGTTTTCTGCTCTGAAGAATTCTTGTGTGATTGATCTCCCCAGCTGAAAAATAAATTGAATGTCAGTCAAATCTTCATCCCTTTGCCCCCCAGAGCCTTCCCTCCTTCCCTCCCTCTGCCCCCAGAGCCTTTGTCCTTAAGCCTTCCCAGCTTAAGTCCATGCCACAAGCCCCTGTTTACACTGAGCTCCTTTCTACTCCATAGATACTCAGTGTTAGGAACTGGTGCAGGTGAAGCAACAGTTAGCAAGCCAGAAAGCAGCAGCACTGTGTAGATGTTTGCTGTTTGTAGGTATTTGTTTGCAACCACGTAAAAGTGGCCTTAATAAGACTTATGTTTTAAGGAAAAACATGGATCTTGGTCTCAGGTTGTTTTTCTCTTCACCAGTAAGGAACCTAATGCTGTGATTAATTGACAGCTGAGCAGAAAGCAGGACTGCAGTTCTTTTCATCTCCAAACCCACAGCAGCCTCTGGGTTCAGCATAACTCTGTTGTGCCTCCTCAGCTGTGGAGCTGCAGGTGAGGAGGAGACACCAATGCTGGCTAAGTTCCAGTGAGAAGCAGATAGTATTAGGTCATAGAATAGAAGTTAGAACTCAGGAACTTCTACCTCAATGTGAGAAACCTCTTCCACTGTGAGGGAGGCAGAGCCCTGGAGCAGGCTGCCCAGACAGGCTGTGGAGTCTCCTTCTCTGGACACTTTCAAACCCCACCTGGATGTGTTCCTTTGTGCCCTGCCCTGGGTGGTGCTGCTCTGGCAGGATGCTCTCTGCAGATCCTTTCTGACCCCCTCTCGCCCCATACTGTGATTCTGTGAATACATAAACATGCAGAATTGTCTTCAGTTTGACAATTCTGAACTTTGATTTATTGTAGTCCTCCACATGTACTCTGCTAGCAGCTCTGAGATCAGGTCAGTGAGGTGCTTCACTTGGAACCACTGTAGGAAAAGGAGAAACTTGTGTCTTGTGAGGAAATGGGTGAGAAGAAGCTTGGGACTTTGTCATCCTAAACCAGCTTCTCAAATTAATATGATAAGCTTGCAAGAGAGAGTGTCTGATGCTGTCATCATCTGATCTTTCTCTACACACTTAGCTTTTTAGGGCATTAGGTCTTGCAAAGCTTGAGGATATTGCAGTGTTGTTGTGTCTTCATGCAAATTATTTTGTAAGTGTGGCAGATGCTCAAGCAAAGTCTGCCCAGCAGCTCTAGGGAGGTTCTCCTCCCCCTCTGCTCTGCCCTCCTGAGACCATATGTAGAATACTGTGTCCAGTTTTGGGCTCCCCAGTCTGAGAGAGACAGGGACCTGCTGGAGAGAGTCCATCAGAGAGGTGCCAGCTTGATTGCAGGACTTGAACATCTCTGCTATGAGAAGCAGAGAGCCCTAGGGATGTTTGGTCTGGAGAGGAGAAGGCTGAGAGGGGATCTGATCAGTGTCTATAAATACCTGAGGGGTGGGGGTCAGGATGAAGGTGCCAGGCTCTTTTGGATGGTGCCCAATAAAAGGCCAAGGAACAGTGGGTACAAGCTGGAACCCAGAAGGGTCCACCTCAACATGAGGAGAAACTTCTTTGCCATGAGGGTGCAAGGGCACTGGAGCAGGCTGCCCAGAGAGGCTGTGGAGTCTCCTCCTCTAGAGCCTTTCAAGACCCACCTGGATGTGTTCCTGTGTGCCCTGCTGCTCTGGCAGGGGGTTGGACTGGCTGATCTCCAGAGATCCCTTCCATCCTCTACCATCCTTTGATCCTGTGATTTTATGATGTTATCCAAACAGTGTGTTTCAAACTGTACTGCCATGGGTGGCATCAACTCCCTTCTGTGTTATTTATGTGTGTGGCCCAGCTCTTCTGCTCCTGTAAATTACCCTATTGGTCCTGAAATGAGTTATTGGGAGTGGTTTGTGCCAGCTGTGGATAATGCCCAGGGCTGAGCAGAGAGGATGAGAAGTTGCTGATAGGGCTGCAGACAAGCCTGTTGTTCCCAGCATGGAGTCAGTGTTGCCAGGAGGCTTTTGAAGAAGAGCTGATAGATTTATTTTTTAAATACACCAGTGAGGGTGGGCAGACACTGGCACAGGTTGCCCAGGGAGGTTGTGACTGCTCCCTCCATGGAGGTGTTCAAAGCCAGGTTGGATGAAGCCTTGAGCAACCTGAGCTAGTGGGAGGTGTCCCTGCCTGTGGCAGAAGGGTCGGAACTGGATGACTTTTAAGGTCCCTTCCAACCCACCCCATTCTGTACTGATTTAATACAAGAATTGCATCAAAGCTGTGCATGACTTAGTTGTTTCCCTTTGACAAAGGCTGTCCCCTCTTTTTTGTTTTGCACAGGTACATCAGATCTGAGAGGTCAATAATTCTCATCAATTTCTGCCTGTCTATCATCTCATCAAATATCCTTATCCTGGTTGGACAAACTCAGACACACAACAAGGTATGGTGATGATGGGATTGTGTTAAATGTGCACTTAAATGTCGATATCTTTGTTTAACTTAACAAAATTGCATCCGCTTAGTCCTGTACTCCCAGGGCTTGGCACTTTGGGTAAAGTATTAACAGACAAGGGAAAATATTTACTACCTTTCATCGTCTTTATATATATATATATATTTTTTTTTTAATACCCCTCAAAAAAAAAAAAAATCCCTGTTGGTATTGTTCCCTCTCGACCAAGCTGTGTTCTGTGTGCTAGACTTTTGTGTTTTTAGAAGTAAATTTCAAAGCAAAAGAGTTCAAAGCCTCAACATCAAAAGCACCAATTCTGGTTCCTTATAATAGTTGTAATAGGATGTGCTACAGTGGGCTTGTCCCTTTTTATGAGCTTAGATTGCTTAGATGTTAGAGTGCTGCTCTTGAAAGGGTGCAGGAGCAGGCATCACAACAAGCTGTAGAACTGTTAAACCTCCAATGTGCAGCTACCAGAGAGTCAAAAGCTTGGCAGCAAGAAGTGAAATGGAAATAAAAAGTAATATGCAAGTGAAAAGCAGAAGGGAAAGCATCACTGTGCTGTGTGTCACTGATTTATTCCTAATCTCTTCTTGCACCTTCTGGACACAGTGGGCATTTTTCATCTCCTGTTGAGCAGGGCTGTGGGCAGAGAGAGGCATCACAGCAAGCTGTAGAGCTGTTGGAGGGCTGGCAGGTAGCTGTGAGGAAGGAAGAAAAAGCTTGGAAGTGAGTAAAAGCAAAGGGAACTTAGCTAGTGCTGCATAGCACTGATTTATTCCTCATCTCTGCTTGGACCTTCTGGACACAGTGGTGGTTTGTTTTTCTCCTGTCCAGTAGGGCTGTGGGCAGAAAGAGACATCATAACAAGCTGCAGGACTGTTAAATATCTGACAGGTAGCTGGAAGTAAAGAAAAAGCTTGGAAGTGAGTAAAAGCAAAGGGAACTTAGCTAGTGCTGCATAGCACTGATTTATTCCTCATCTCTGCTTGGACCTTCTGGACATGGTGCTTATTTGTTGTTCTCCTGTTGAGCAGGGTTGTGTGCAGAAAGAGACATCAGAACAAGCTATAGAACCATTGAATATCTGACAGGTAGCTGTGAGGAGGTAAAAGCTCGGAAGTGAGTACAAGTAAAGGAAACTTATCTTAGCTAGTGCAATATATCACTCATTTATTCCCAGTCTGTTCTTGGACCTTCTGGAGGTGGTGGCCATTCGTTGTTCTCCTCTTGAGCAGG
Source organism: Ramphastos sulfuratus (assembly GCA_013399055.1). Taxonomy (NCBI): domain Eukaryota; kingdom Metazoa; phylum Chordata; class Aves; order Piciformes; family Ramphastidae; genus Ramphastos; species Ramphastos sulfuratus. The sequence goes on from WBNM01006336.1 coordinate 27,149, forward strand.
GCTGTGTGTAGAAAGAGACATCAGAACAAGCTATAGAACCATTGAATATCTGACAGGTAGCTGTGAGGAACTAAAAAACTTGGAAGTAAATGGAAGTAAAAAGTAAAACGGAACTAAAAAGCAATATACAAGTGAAAACCTAAAATACCGTAGGGCCGCGTGGCGCTGACGGGTTCCCGACGGTAGGGCCGCGTGGCGCTGACGGGTTCCCGACGGTAGGGCCGCGTGGCGCTGACGGGTTCCCGACGGTAGGGCTGCGTGGCGCTGACTGATGGGTTCCCGACCGTAGGGGCCGCGTGGCGCTGACTGACGGGTTCCCGACGGTAGGGCTCCGTGGCGCTGACCGACGGGTTCCCGATGGCAGGGCCGCGTGGCACCGACGGGTTCCCGACGGTAGGG